>CM076581.1:1054761973-1055075102 GCA_034641835.2 Pinus albicaulis
ATAGGGGTGGATATGTTTGCAACTTTTTATGGCACGAAAATAATTTGGAGGGCTAACCTCTGACCCCTGTTCAAAATGGTGATCCATGAAAATGAAAAGGAGAGGAATTTGGTTGTGTCTGCCCTCTTCGTGAGCCTTTTCCTTTTGAAATTGAGGTCGGACTTCATTTTGTTTGAATGAAAATTCAAGTCTAAAAATCAGTTATGCACCCAATTGGTCTTGTTCAATCTTCCCAATGTTCCCTAGTTGATAAGAACCTCATCGGATAAGAATTCACTTCATTGTAACAACCTTATTGTATGATTCTTCAACTCAGAATATGGTTTTATTTTTTAGCAATACAAAGAAACAAAACACACAAAACTAAACTTCAATGAGATTTTGATAGAAAATCGACACATAGTAAATTACCCACAGCACAAATAAAAAATAATTCATTCATTCCTTTCGTCCTTCATGTCCAAGAAGCCTCTCAGTACATGTATATATACATTATTAAGGAAACATACCATTTAACAAATTATAGGTATGCTCACAAAACTAGCCTCTCTAATTTTGACACCAGGCCTAGTTCTAGAAGTGACTATTAACAAGAAAAACATTTTTCCCATAAAGGAACATGTTTAGTAACTATAAAGAAACAAACTAGCCTATTTGACCCTCCGGGAACACATAAGAAAAACCAACTACAAGACATTTAAATAGTTTTGATGTTGGGATAGGAAGTGGAGTGATGCTCCTACATCAACTCAACCCTACACTAATGTATGGAATGAACTAATAATATGTAGATGGATGAGATATATAATATAAATGTGTAGTTCAAATTATTAATTGAAATAAAAACATTTTTAATTGAAATAAGCATATTGTATTTCTAAATGAACATATTATTAATTGAAATTTAAAATATATATAAACATCACTAAATAATTTAAATCTTCACATAATAAAAATAAATAAATAAACAAAACATAACTTCATCCAATACATACTCTAGCATATAACACCATATAATCAATGGTATATCTAATAAAATGGAATTTTTTTTATTTATACATGGATTTTTGAATTCTTACAATATTAAGTGAAGCATTGTGAACTATGAAAACTTGGAAATAATGCTTACACTAGTAAATTGATAGATTAGGTTTCTTGCTTGTCCGAGTTTTGTTGAGATATTTTATCAACAATATTCTCCTTGTTTAGGATCTGTTTGATCCCAAGAACACTATTTATGTGGCTTATATTTTGGTTTTGTGTGAGTCATATATGAATTTTTTGAATGAATATTTGCACCATGTTTTCTCCTCTATTTTATAATTTGGTATTAGAGACTATTTGGGCATGACTCATCAAGGGAGGGTCTAGAAATATGTGAAAATTGTGATGCTTTATGAATTTTAAATAATTATATTAGCATTATCATAACCTGATTTAGAGTTTGATATCATGTTTATTTAGTTGTAAGATTTATGTGTGTGCCTATAGTTTGTGTGATCTGTGTATCCAAGTAGAGCGATGTTTGAAGCATTATGTCTGTGCTTTGGAATTTCCACATCGAGGGATTTTCTACGATATCTCAAGCTCATATCTTTTCCTCCATTCTTATAGTATTCACGAGACGCGTGGAAGAAGTGGATTACAAATGGAACCAACAAGGCCTGGCCCAAGGGATAACTACGAAGGTCGTTGCAAATACCTTCATCCAACACCTGCCAAGAAGAGTGAGCCAGCATTAGTGACATGTGTGAAGAGACTGGTTGTGAAGTTTATGTGGTTGAAGCTCGTTGATTGGTGCATTTTCCAGCTACGAACCAGGAAGAAGAGAGATTCAGGAGGGCATAATTGATGTCGTGGATCATGTGCCTATTGTGATATGCCATATCAATATGGGAGATGATTTAATTACAACTATGTAATGCATTCCTTTTATACCATGACAACTATGTCATATAAATATTATTAATATAAATAAATCCCAAGGATGCATGTGGGAAAAATCATTTAAACTCTTGAAAACAAGAAATAAGGGACAATTCATCATTTATTTTTCTCTAAATCTATCTGGGAATGAAAACATATCCACATAGAAATGAAGATAATCTTGAATGCCCCATTCAGATCCACGTGGTCAATGAACAAAAATCAATAATTCATGCTCAATATTTTATTTTTTACCTCCAACGTAGTTCGTGGGGGAAAAAATCCCCAACAATACAATGTGTCACATAGAATTTGAAAATGTGGCTTGCCAGGATATGCCCCTAATATTCCCCCATAGTTTCTTATCCTCTCACCTCTTCAGCGAAGCTAATCCAAAATTCATTTTTCTTCAGACACATGGATATCGAGTCACTCAAGAGACAAGCAGTAGGGAAAGGAAAGTGCTCAAGTTTTGAACCTATATAAACATTTTAGTGGTGCCTGCGTTTTATCTCACATAGTAGGAAATTTAGGGGAAACATTGTGAGCTCGTATCACTACAAGGAAAATACCCTCTAGTGGATGTTTTTTAGGAACCCCACATAAAAAAATCCGATACATATGTTTCTAGAAAAGGTTACTAGAGGAGGTTGGCGGGCGAAGGGTTTTGCAGATGTTTTCTGCTCGGTGGGCTTATCATTCAACATCACACTGGTGCTTCTGAAACGTGAAAGCACCGGTGCACACAAAACATTGGCACACTGGACACTGTGCACTCCACACACACCCTCCTGGTGCGTCATATTACTGTAGAGCACCGGTGCTTCACAACTCTTCTGCGCCGATGCATTTTAAAACAGCGCACCGCACCCAAACTGCTCGATGCAGTATTAAGAAACTACACCCATGCATCATAAAAAAACGCGCCAAAACAGAAACTAACTGGTGCGTTTGTAAGAAACAGAACCGATGCACCTATAAACCATGCACACTGAAAAAGGGTTAAATAAAAAAAATATTACAGAAAAAAATCGGATTTTTCATTTTTTTCAATGCTCCTGAGCTCTCAATTACCGGTGCACTCTACCATAGAAAGCATCAGTGTGCACAAAAATTGGCACACCATACGCCGTACACACCCACTTGACACGTCATATTACTGTAACACATTGGTGCTTCACAACTCTTCTGCGTCGGTGGATCATAAGACACCATGCCAAAATGGAAACCGCCCGTTGCAGTGTCACGAAACCGCACTGGGGCATCATAAGACACCGCACAAAAATAGAAACATACTGGTGCGTTAGTATCAAACAGCACCAGTGAGCCATAAAACGCATGCACTGGAACAGGGTTAAATAAAAAATAATAATTACGGCCACAAAACCGCATTTTTCACTTTTCTGCTCTTAATAACTAGTGCGCTCTACAAGAGAAAGCACCGATCGCACAAAACATTGGCACACCAGACACCGTGCGCTTCGTACACACACACCTAGTGTGTCCTATTACCGCAAAGCATCAATGCTTTACGACTATTCCACCCCGGTGCATCATAAAACATCGTGCCAAAATAGAAACAGCCTGGTGTGGTGTTAAGGAGCCATTCTGGTGCATCATAAACAATGCGCCAAATCTGAAACCGCCTAGAGCGGTCGTAAAAAATCACATCAGTGCGCCTATAAAACCCTGCACACCAGGAAAAATATTAAATAATAAAAAAATTATGGCCAAAAAACTACACTTTTCACTTTTCTTAGTGCTCCAGAGCTCTCAAGCACTAATGCCATTTCTCCTTCTCTGAGCCGCCCTGACATTGGTGCTCCCATTGCACCCATTGCACACACTGCTACTGTGCATTGGCCACCAATCTCCAGCAAGCATTTTGTAAAACGGTGGGAAAATTTTCTTTTGTAAATTCTACAGCCAATATGCCTCCTCGACGGCGAAATGTACAGGTATTTTTCTAGTTTTTCTATAATTAAGCTTTTTAGTGGATTAGAATTTGAAATAAATTTAAAAATAACAATTAAAAAATAAAAATAAAAAAATTCGCGCGGTGCGCACGAGCCATTTGACTCACACCGGTAAAATTTACAGGTCACGCCACAACCAGTGCTAATGGTATCTGCACCGTTTCTGGGGCAGTATCGAAAGGCACCCCACATTATTTTAAAATTAAAAAAAAAATGCGATGCGTTCATTTAGTTGATCACACCATTGACCATGGGAATAGCAGCGTGGTGTGTTGATGGAAATATTTTCCCTGGTGCCTATCAGCGCACCGCATTCGACATTCCGACACGGTTAATGTTGCGGTCAGGTAAAAGATCGCACCGTTGACTATGTAATTTGTCAGGAAATCGGTGCACTGACACTAATATACGTGTCGAGGTGTATATTTTAGTTAGCAAACTGCTCTTCTGACACCATATATAGTCAACGGTGCTTGAAAAATTTTCAAGTGCACTGTCGACGGTGCATTTTATGTCATCTGGGGCATTGCCACAGATGCACTACAAACACAAGCCGCACCGAAACCTGTGCATAACTGTTTTTGTGGCGCACCGACTGGTCTGTTTTTTTTTCCAATATATATATATATATATATATATATATATATATATATATATATATATATATATATATATATATATTCCTAAATACATGTCTGATTTAATAAAAAAAAATATTTAATATGTTAATTATTTAGAGAGAAGAGGAGGAACAACAACAACAACAGGCATAGCAGTATGACATGCTTCGCCAGTGAGAGGCATGAGAGAGGGAGAGAGATGCATACCCTCGCCCTATTACAGCAGATACCCAGGGGCTCCTATGTGTTGGGTATGGAGCCTGATTATCTTCTTTACTTTGTATCACAACATTGGACCCCTGTACCTTAAAAGGGGCGGCAACGCCGCCTGAAATTTAATCGCTGCCGTGGGGGGTCCAGGGGGGGGCGGCAGCGCCCCCGAAGCTAAAAACAGATGTAAATTTGCCTTGTAAAAGTGTAGTAATTTCTAGTCAATCTGGGCCGTTCATTAGGCAAATGATCTGACGGTAGAAGTTATGTTTAGATTAGGGTTTTTTGCCCTAGAAGGCAACCCCCTTGTATATATGGGGGCATTGTATTACGGCTGTGTATTATGTGTGTATTCTCGGAGCGAGAAACAGAGAGGGAGACTGTGAGAGAGAACAGAGGATATTACAGTGGATCTGCTGTAGGTTTTGTCTCTTCAATTTTTGCTGGATAATAAAAGGAAGGACTGGCTGTTCGGGGTGGACGTAGCCCAAACTGGGTGAACCACGTATATCTGTGTCTCTCTGCTTTTATGTGTTTTGTGTGCTTGTATTTTCCGCATATTTTATGTGTTTCATTGCTCTGTAATATATAATTTTCTAACACTATGGCAAGTAGGCCTCCTCAAGTTCTATGAGGAGGCTACTTCCATAAGGGCCCATAGTGTGTTTTCGAGACATCTTATCCACAGGTGGAATGCCCACCAACAGGATTTCCAGGTTAGTCCTGACCAGTGGTACACACACACTAAGGAGGATATTTATTTCATTACAGGGCTATCGAGGATAGGGGTAGATATTTCCTCATTCCCAGAGGTTCCAACTAGTTGTGTAGCAGGGAGTCGGTTAGTTTACTCCCAGAGATAGATTGGAGCAGATGTACTATCTCCTGCAGAGTTTCAGGTACCTGGAGGTAGGTTACGTATTGGTGCATTTGGTAGACAAGACGTGTAGTGCCTCTCACTTCTAATTTTGACCATTTCTCAGAACACCAGTGATGGGCAACGCATTAGTTGCCTACTTCTATATTATGTTGATTCTTTAGTATAATATCCATGACTTGTCAGGTGATCTGCCATTTTTTTTGTGGTAGTTTTGTATGACTTTAGATAGTTGTCATGCTCATGCACAAGGGACATTCAACTTCCCTTTTTCTTCAAAGATTTTTTGTTTATTTTTTGAGAGGTTTCTAGAGATGAGGCCTACTTTTGTTCGGAAGCCTCGTAGGCTGATGTTGCAGGCGTAGATGCACATATGGGTCCAGATGATGCCCAAGAGGGGAGAGACTATGTTTCTAGCCAGGATATCACATGATAAACTAGACTTACTAGCCAGTGTTGACGAGCTACATCCCTTCATTATGGTCCCATGTCCTTATGCTGGATTAGATTGGTGAGGGTGTGCCAACATCCTCTTCACAGATGATGAGCCGCCAGATGATAGAGGTAATATTAATGTTTTATTTATATTTATTCTAACATGTTATTTAACTTTTTATATTAAATTGTGTAATGAAATTGTCTAATTATTGTTGTGTACTTGTATATATTTTGCAGACATTGGATGGTGAGGAGATGCCGGAACCACCACATGATCCAGGTGTGGATCATGATGAGGATTAGGACATGTCCGATGTCGAGGATCATTATTAGGAGGCCGATGCGGAGAGACATGCTCCTGATGGTGCACCGGTACCACCTTTTTCTAGGCGTGGTTGACCTGATACTAGATACAGGATGGAGTTGGGCAACCAACTCAGTGCATTGATTGTTGAGGTGGGAATCAGGCCCGCTCATTACAGAGACATACAGATCGATGATAGGCTATTACGGATGTGGAGAGGCATGTTGCGTGACATGTACAGCCTAATGCGACATGTCGTAGGAGCTATGGTAGTTGTTACACGATTGAGGAGGATTTTTGCACGTTATAGGCGTGGTCGAGCCGTAGCACGTGGTGGAAAGTCCATGAGTAGCGACTCATCATCTCATGATTGTTCACATCGCGCCGCTCCTGATGAGCACCAGGCTCCACTAGCAGCATCTAGCAGTCATCATGGAGATGAGGTTGTACCATTAGCCACGTCTAATCAGTAGCCTGCAGCATCCATCAGTACTAGTCATGATCATGAGCAGGCTGGACTATCGACCGTCAAGGCTGCACCATTGATTGCGCAGGCCTCCACTACTACTGCTTACATTGATGTTGTACTACCACCAACTGATCCATCCATCAGTACTAGTGATGATCATGAGCAGGCTCGACCATCGACCGTCGAGGCTGTACCATTGACTGAGCATGCCTCCACTTGTACTACTATTGATGTTGTACTACCACCAATTGATCCATGACATTTCTATTAATTACAGTTGTATATATATATGGTCCATGTATTTTATGTTCATGTTGGAGTTGTACTTAATTTACATGTTGGTGATCATCATGATGTGCATATTGTTAGGTCATGTTAGATATGTTCATTTAATGTTTAGCTTGCAGATAGATGTGTATGTGATAGCATGAGTTATTTGACATGAGATGTATATTTGATGTTTGTGTTGTGATGATGTTAATATATAATGTTAATTTGATGCTTTAATGTGTTTTTTAGTCGAATATGATGTTTTTACGATGGTTATCATGATCGTGATGATGTTTATTAATTAATTTAATATTAAATGACCATGATATTTATTAAATATTATGTCGTGATTGTAATTGAAATTGAAATTTTGATTGTATGTAAAATTGTAAAATTGTATTTGTATTTGTATTTGTAATTTTAACTTTAATTGTATGTAAAATTTTAATTGTAATTGTAATATTTAATTTATTGTGAAATGATTGTAATTGTAATTGTATATATGAAAAATAATAAAATTTTATTTTTATTTGTAATTGTAACTGTATGTAAAATATTTGTAAATTTGTAATTGTAATTGTAAAAGTAATTCTATGTAAAATTGTAAATGTAATTCTATGTAAATGTAATTGTATGTAAAATTTTAATTGTAATTGTAATTCTAATCGTAATTGTATGTGAAATTAATGTAAAATTGTAATTGTAATTGTAATTGTATGTAAAATATTTGTAAAATTTTAGTTGTATTAATGTGAAATGATTTTATTAAAATATTTAAATTTGTAAATTTGAAAATAATTGTAAAATAATAAATCTAGAATAATATGAATTTTTGTAACATAATAAAGTTTAGAAAATAATGCAAATAAATTCATGTACTTTAGAATTATCATTATTTTATTATGATCTTACATACAAAAAAAATAACTTTATATAGTTTGGTGTGCTTATCATCATAACACGCATCGGTGCATCTTATTACTCTGACGCACCAGTTCTTCACAACTCTTCCACACCAGTGCATCATAAAACATCGCGCCAAAACAAAAAGCTCGATATTACAAACCGCCTCTGTGTGCCCATAAAACAACGTGCACCAAAACAGGGTTGTTTAGTAAAGTGCAGTATTGGAGTAGCAGAGGGTTTGAATCGTGGGCAAGAATTTTTCTGAGGAGATGAGTGTTTGAAAATAAGAGAATTCGAATTTTGGCTGAAAATTTTATAGCAGAGAAAATGAGTGATTCAAACATAAAGACGAACAAAGATGCTTACAGGGATGTAGACGGCTAGAGAGCTTGACAGAGTACAAAAGGAGAAAAGGAGTACAAGTTGAGACCGACAGAGAGCATTCAGTTGAGGCCGGAAATAGGGTTAATGGGTCCCATGATGGAGAAATGGAGAGCAAAGTTGATGGCAGAGAAAGATCAATTGAGGCAGTCGATAAAGCCAAGAGGAACCATGAAGGGAAGGATTCACATTCCCTTAAGGACAATAGAGAAAGATCAATTGACGTTGTTGATCAGGCTGGTAGGTCCCATGAAGGGAACATAATGCGTTTAAAAGCAGCTGGGAGTATTTTCCGAGCTTTGGTTGGCTTACATAAACTTTTACCGGCAAAGTTGATGTCGCATAAACCACATCTTTGGCTTTCAAATGAACCTGAATGTCATCTCTAACTTGTCTGAGTTCTGGTGCTGTGGATGAAACCAGTAAAAATTCTACTTGTATTATAAATGTAAATACAATGACCATTTATGTGGGAAGAAAAGAATAGATACTTGCAGCTACCATATTTCCAGTTCAAAATCGGTTTCCCATGGGAAAAGCTAATGTAATAGCCTATTTTACAATTTCTTTCCTCTGCCCAACCCTATAGTAATTTTCTCTTGGAAACCATTACCTTCACATGTAATAACTTCATCGTCTAGTCAAAAATCAGTCTTCTTCTGCTAGAAAATGCAGAATGAAGGACTCATTGTCATTGCTCCCAGAACATTACCCTTCTGCAGATTATATGTACTAATTGCCAGCAGAGCGTCTACCTATCTATAGATTATATTCTAAAACATATTGGTTGCAAATAGTTAAGTGCCAATTATAACAGGTTCACATGCCACAATTTCCCACTTGGGCCCTGTAGTATTTCATCTTCACACGCCCGACATTTCATTCTCTCAACATAATCAGTGGGGACCTCCTGCAATAAACAAAATGAATTGGAAGAATAGTTATTTTCATCAAGAATTTATCCAATTCCAATTCTCAATTTTAATTCTAATTCTAATTCTCAAGAATAAACAAAATTCTAATTCTCAATTTCTATGGTTGGAGTTCACTAAATTTTGGTGTACACACCTAAAAGTAATTTCGGTGCCTTAACTGCAAATCAGTGCTACTGTACCTATAATCGCACCGGTGCGGGTGTTACAAAAGATGCATCGATGCGGTGCAATTAAGTGATGCACCGGTCACAAATAAACATAAATAAAAAAAGTGCAACTCTATTTTCTTTAAGTGAAAAAAAGTGGAAATTTGAAAAATGGGCAGAAAAATATTTTCAAAAATCTAATTTCATAAAATAATTCTTTAAACACTAAACACTTTTCATTATTTCACTATTTTTGCTAAATTTTTTAGCCAGATATTTGCAGGAGACATACCTAGAGCAAGAGAGTACGAGGGCACTATGGAGCAGCGAAATACATTCGAACAGAATTATTCAAACAATCAGAAACCAAACCTCTGGTGATTCAAACCCTATATCATAGAATTTCAAACCATATCGTGATTAAATTTGATTATTTTTTTTACTTTTTTTGCAATTTTTTTACTTTTTCTGTAGTTTCATCCATTTTTACCCTAAACCCTTCATCTTTTTGTTTTTTCCCTTTCTTCTCCCTGTTTCTTTGATTTCATAATTAGGGCTTTCCATTTTAGATTGACATCCAACCCACGGGACGACTTGCATAGTCGGATCCCAATCCATTTGGCCATTGCGTGAATTTTTGGAAAAAATGGATTTTTCTTTATCGGTGTGCCTTGCGTACCCTAGTGCACCATTGCACTGTATTATAAAGCGCACCACGCAATTACTGTGTAATAAAAAAATTGAAAACAATTTTTTTAAATCAGTGCACCATATCTGAAATAGGGCAGCGGTGCTCCATTTTACGAGATAACACTGTATAGTCTATTACACTATTTTTGCGGTGCGTTTATTATAGCCCACACACCATATGGTCTATTGTACTGTTTTGTGGTGCATTTTTAATACCCCCACACACCGGTGATGGTGTGTACCTCATGAAAGGCAAACTGGTGTCTTGAGATTTATTTTTTATGACAATTTATTTATAAATATATTAATGAATGATATGGTACAAGTTTTAGATTGATAAAGAAATGATTAACAAGAGATCAAGTAACAAAAATACTAATAACACATCAAGAAAAGAAAAAAAGGCAAGTTATTTGTAAATTCTTCATAAAAAATATTATTTTTGAAATATATGTAAGTTTGACTAATATGTATTGTTTACTATGTATCATGCAAAGCCACAAAATGACGAAGCTCGATAAGATTATTTCTAATCTAGGACCAGAAGACTGTAAAAGCTTGATGGAAAAATTGCAAAAAAATGAATCAGGTGAATGAAAAATACTATCGATCCAATATGAGTTTCTTTTTTTAATTGACATTTATAATAAACTTAAAATTATTAGATAACATGTGTCAAATAGTCTATTAATTCACATATGTTTAATGTTCTACAGGGATGAACAACTTAGAAAATGAATTTTGTTCTAAGAAAAGAAAAAAAATAGAACATGAAAATGAAAATGAATTTCTCCTTAGCTCATCTAAAGTGGTGCTGGAAGTTAACGAAAGGGGGAAAAACTTTTACAAAAGTTTGAGGGATCTAGTGGAACGAATATATAGACGTTCTTTCCACTTACAATACAAAAATCAATCCAATGATTCCAAGAACCAAATTTTATCTAAACTACAGGAAGAGTTTCTAGAGAATTGGTCAATGAGACATGTCAGACTTTTAATAGCAAAAACGTACAACAACAAAAAATAAGGAATGAAAAAGTAATATTCCTTTAAATGTTTGTCTAGAATTATTTATAAATATCACTTTTGTTATATTTACTTTTCAGATATCAATATAAAAATTAAATATTTTATTTTCATGTTACATTTTCAGGAAGATTATGAAAATCTCAAAAGATGAAAGCGTTGATATCATAAATATGCTAGTAGGAATGTCCAAAAAGGTGTACAAGGAGATGATCAAAGAAATGGACAAAATTTCATCACAGGAGGAGCCATCTCAACAACAATGTGCTTCAAATGTAATATGTAATCATTAAATTTTTCATCAGGTACAATAAATGTTAATTTAGCATTAAATAATTTTCAAGAATTTTCGCAGAAACAAAGAAATGAATCATCTTTAAAGATGATAAAATAAGACTGATAATAAAGAAAAAGAGTTGATATATAAGTTTATAATTGTTACTTCCTTATAACAACTTAAATAGATTTCATTTTTGTATTTTTTAAGTTGTTTTACAAAAATCATCATTGAATGTCTTCAAATAGATGCTAACATACAAAGAAGAACCATCAGACGAATTGATTGAAATTGGGTTAAATATGGGTTGTGAGTATATGTTGGCATATCATAATTTAATTGTGGAATTTGTAAGCATCTATCGATCTTGTTTTAATTAGCTCCTTCTATAATTAATAGAAAAAAAAACATTTTTTATATTAAATATATGATTTGTTAGTATAAAACTGCAATAGAAATAAAGTGGAACTGTACAATGAAATTTAAAAGATGGTGCAAAACATGGTTTTGAAAGAATGTGTATAGTTTATGAGTCAATTGTTGCTATGGTACGTCATTTTTATTTTCGATTTACATTGATGTATATTATTTAATATTGCAATTTTAATTATTCTCACCAATGTATATACACTCATTTCAATTTATTTTTATGTTTGTAGATGGAAGATGAAGAAGAAGAAAACAATCAACACCGTGAACAAAACATTCCTAAAAATAACCCAAATCATGGAAGTAGCTCTAGCAATGACAACAGTTCAAGCAAAGAATGATGATCACTATATTTGGATATCAAAGCAAAGCATTGTATTTTTTTAAATATGTCTGTGAAATTAGACATTTTGTTTAATGTAATGGGCATAGTGTCCTAATTGAAAGACAAAGGGATAACAATAACTGTCCCATTTTGTATGATAAAGACTGTCTTATATATATGTGTGTGTGTGTGTGTCTGTGTGTGTGTTTTAATTTATTTTATTACATTCTCCATTGTCGCTATTGTGTTCTCCATTGTCGTTCTCAAATGCACTAATAAAAATTTAATTCATATGAATATTGTTATAAGATATATATGTGTCAAATTTTGATGAATAATAAATTTTAAAAAACCACAATAATTATGATATGATATAACAAATTAATCCAAACATCACATTAAAATGCATTAACAAAAAATTAATTAATATGAGTATTGTTATAAGATGTCTTGACTTTTGATGAATAATGAATTTAAAACAATCACAATAATTGCATTGTCACAATTCGATGTTTCTAAAAAATACAAAATGAAAACCGGTGTGTGTCAATAACTGTACACCGGTGCGTTTGTATTATGAAGCACGATGGTGTGTTTCTACGACCTATGGGCACCGAGAAAGTACCAAAACCGATTAAAAATATCGGTGTGTTTGTGCGGTATGACACACTGGTGCATTTATGTGTTTATACGCACTAATGCCATTGTACGATCTATGGGCACCGCACGAATAACGATACCAATTATAAATCTCGGTGCGTTTGTGTGATACTATGTACCAGGGCATTTATGTGCCTATATGCACCGATGCATTTGTACGACTTATGGGCACCACACAAATAATGATACCAATTATAAATCTTGGTGCCTTTCTGTGATACTATGCACTGGTGCGTTTCTATAAGTCTACGCATCGGTGCGTTGATACGACCTATGGGCACCTCAAAAATCCTAAGACCAATTAGAACAACCACGTGCGTTGTATCGCCAACACTATGCCAGGCGCAGTTTTATACCTTAACGACCCAGTGCATTCTCCTTCAATCACCCTGGGGCACCTTCTACATGTGCGCATCGATGCGTTAAAGCCAGAGTAGCACACCGATGAAAAAAACATCCGTAATAACCTCCTGCCGCCCATTTTTTTTAGTTATGTTGAGTTTCTATTAAAAGCTCTGCCAAAACCTTCGTAACCATAAACAGATTTTGTAGAAAATGTTTTTTTGACAATTTTGGTCCATTTTATGACACTAAAAACCTCCTTTACAACCTCCGCTAGAGGGTCTTTTCCTTGTATTGTATGGAGACATTTTTTAATGTTTCATGAATCTTGGAAATAAATTATTTTAGTTACTTAGACAGTGGGGTTTTCAGTTGCGTTGTAGGTATTCACATCATTTGCGTGTTTTTTAATCTCTTTAGGGGAAAAAAATGTGAGATCAAAAATATGGAAAAGATGATGGAGGAGCAGTTATGAGATTATAAAATTATTGGTGTAGATTTGAGTGATTGTCTAGTTGTGTAGTAAAATTATATTTATTTTTCATTCATAAATTGAAAGTGTAGAACCAATTATTGAACATAGTACTATAATTAAATTAGTCATTATATACATTCTTTTATATTGAGAGAACTTATCACTAATTTGATTATGTGAATCTATTATATGTTGATGGATCTTGTTCTGCTTTGGGCTTCAAGAGAATCAGTTGTAGGTTATGTTATGAGATCCATGTGTGTAGAAAATTTAGTTGCATAATTGGGTGTTGGATACACTCAAAACTTATACAACTCACCTATACAACTATCAAAAGTGTAGTTCGTTGCATTTTGATAGATGGAAGTTTTTCCATAGGGTGGTCTAGTATCGATATTATCCTTTGGGAGATTGAGAAGCATCAATTATTCAAAGTTTTTCGATGATGGTGAGAGCCAATTATGCTTTAATGGAGTTAAAGTGACAAATCTAAGATGAGGTGGTGAAGAAAGAGCAGTGTTTGCGAGATTCCATAGTGGATGTGAGTGCTAATGAATACTAGCAAGACAGATGTGACTATATGTAATTATGATTCTTCTAATAATATTTGTAATGATGTATTGTAAGCATTAAATGGGGGGACATGAAAATAATGATTACATTAGTAAATTAATAAATTAGCTTTTTTGGTTGTTAGAGTTTTGTTGAGAGATTTTCTCAACAATATTTTTGTAACACACCTGGTGAAAATTCCATGTAATAAAATTTAATAAAGGAAAAGTAATAACCACGGTTGATGAGACACTTATTCAGAGTTTAATGTTAGGCAAAACATCCTAGTGGTTGTTCATTTCGGTTAATATGGCTAACAAAATTGGAAAAGGCATTTAGAAAGGAAAAATGGCATTTTCGCCACATTTATTTATGAAAATAATGGAAATTAAGAGAAAAGGGAGGTGAAAGGTCAGAGGTTGCATGTGAGTAGGAAAATGAAGGAAAATAATGTAAAATGAAGAAAATAGAGGCCTCATTAATAAAAAGGACTATGAGGATCAATTGGTACCTTTTGTTAGTTCAGTTTTGGACCTCTCTCATTATTCTATCTCTCTCTCTATCTCTTGGACACTTAGAGATTTCTTGGAGAACTTTGGCATTGGATCGAGAAAGATATAGAAGGAAAGAGGAAGGAAGGAGAAAGATAGGAAGATCAGGATCAAGATACTACAACATGATTCTTTGCAAGTATTGATTTTCATGTGTGATTTCCTTGCTAGATTTGGCATGCATGGTATTACATGTGGTTGTTTTTGGTCATGGCATGGGTTTTTCCTGGTGTGACAATGTTCTTATCCTAGCCTTACCATTTTTGGATAGCCATGGTGTGATGGGGTTCTCATGTTTTGGTTGAGCCTGATTTTTGGATGGAATCGAAGCTGAGTGAGGTGGATCTTTGAATCGATAGAACACATGGCCTAGTAACCCCTGAACCAAACTATAGGTTGTGATAAATCTGGATAGTGTGTTGCCTCAGTGATCCTAGTAATCCTTGACGGGTGAATGGCAGGATATAAGGTAAATACTAGAGGTGGTTGTCTCTCTATTAGGCCTAAGAATCCTAGGTTGTGATATATGATAAATCCTGGAGAGCGTGTCTCGGTTTAGGGCCTAGTAATCCGTAGATTAGACTATGGATTGTGATAAATCTAGAGAGACTAGGAGACAATAAAATGCCTCACAGTGTAGGTGGAGAAATCTGGTGGAATCCATGCTTGTTTTAGCCTAGTGATTGGGTGGAGATCATGGTAAAGCGTGTTATGACATGTTTATTGTTTTGGCCTAGTGATCTATTTTGGATTACAGTAAATCCTGATTTCTATTGATGAGGATGAGTTTGTTTAGCCTCGGGATGCTTTGGTTGGTTCTTTTTGTTTGAGTCCCACATTCATGATTGGAATATGCCACGGGGGTGATTGGCTGAAGAGAAATTTGGTTCAACCAATCTATGGTCAGGTGGAACGTGGAAGTCCCATCTCGGGTTGAATTTTTCATTCATAATAAGAGGTTCTCTCCTTGAATTTTATGTGAATATATTGGCTTATATGTGGATTCTATGGCTGATGTATCTTGACATTTCTGTTGATATTATGTTGGTTATAAGAATTTATTATGAAAATGATGATGTATGGTTCTCCTCATGTTTTTATTTGTAAATGAACAAACAATGTATCAGATAAGTATGAGACCACTATGCTTAGATATATTGTTGACACCTGTAGATTACAGATTTGTGACATGTTTGACAAAATTCCTGTCATGGCTAGGAGGGGTCCAGTGTAGGCCTTTTCTTCAATGTTTCGTTGTTTTATTTCATTTCTAAACGTTTCATTAAGTTATGGGCAGTGACCTGGGCTTTGTGCCTGAAAAATTGGCTCAAATCTCGGGGACTCTAGCACAAGTTTGTTGGAAAATGTCCTTAGAGGCATGCTTGAATATGTTGTCAGAGAATTGTGATCCTCCCAAACACACTCATGCCTATAATGTGGCAATTTTCGGGGATTTAAAGGCGTAAAAACTCAGTGGGACCCAGGGTTTAGATGCCTAAGAGGTTGGGTTGGCCTCTGGGAGTTTTGTCTCTAACGTGGGAGGTTTGTGTGATGTTTTTATGTTGATTCTACTTCCTTAACATCACCTAGGAGGTTGAATTTGGTCATAGTAACTCTTTGTCACATGTTTACCCCAATTGGCCAAATATTTGGGTAGATGTGGGATGAGGGTGTTACAGAGTGATATCATAGCATGGTTCACCCTTTGGACTGAATGGGCAGTGTGTGTGTTGGTCATGCATTCAGTCGGTTGCACATGTGTTAATCATCATCATGGTCTATTTGCTGGTTGCATATGCATGGTGTAGGTTATGGTTGAAGTGATGTCGCCATGATAAAGAGGTTGTTATTGTTGGGAAGTGTGTTTTCATGAGTGTATGCTTGGTTACATGTTGTTTTATATTGTTACATGTATTTTCCTTGTATTCGTGGTTACATGTTGTTAATGTTGTAACAAGTATTGTATGTTTATGCTTGGTTACATGTGTTTATGTGTCTGTACTTTCTATGTTATGCTTGTGTATTTCTAAGGCGTACACTTGTGTATTGTCCATGTTTATGATTTTGTATTATCCATGTACATTGGTATGGTTGATGTTGTCATGCATGAGATCACAGTATGTGTAGTGATATGGACATGCAGTGATGACTAGTTCACTCTATCTAGAATGATATTTATGTGTTGGTACACTTAGTTGTTATATGCCTATATGTTGTTATTATTATGTTTGTACATGTAATACGCTCATTTGGATGATATTGCAAATGAGGTATCCTCCCCGAATTATACTAAGGTACGTTGGTTTATTATGATTTGGTTTAGTTGACATATTATGCCTTACAAGAAAGAGATCAAAATGAATAGTAATATGGTATACTACAAAGAATCTCCCAAATCATATGAGCAGTGTGGTGGGCACTCTTCTAATTTGGTAGACAAATTGAGAAGCTTGAAGCAATAAATAAGGACTTGTAAGGAATATAATGATAGAATCATACAAGCACAAGAGAAACAAGAGGAGGTTAATGCAATACTCCTTTAGAGTTTGTTACAATTGCAGCAGAAATGGTACATGTAATTTTTAATGAACAAGTGAGTATGCATTTTGGAATGTTCAAGTGAGTATGTTAATATTTTTGGTTTTATTTAATCATGTATATTTAAACAATTAAATCAAATAATTTAAGTTATAGAGTAACAAATGTATTATATTATTGTGTTATTATGTGGTTGCCTCTGTGAAAATTTACAAACATTTGAAGTGATAGATTTGTCTGTCCTACTTATTATTTCAATAAGTTATTATTCATAAATCTTCTGGAAAATATTGAAATAAATATTACTACAAGATTCACCAATATATATGTAGAGAAATCAACAGTAGAAAACATAAGCACAAGAATAAATCACATGTACACAATTAATTTTGGATAATTGTCCCCGGAAAAAAAAACCCATTGTGGGAAAATCGGCGCAGCAAATCAGGGTTTATTAATTCTTCAGAAAATGATATCTTTAAAGGGAAAATATATGGCATATAAATTTTGAAACACATGAGAATGAATTTTTGGCTTACATGAAAATTATTTGACACCCGGAACAACCCGTGCATACCCCTGCTTCTCTCTGCATGATTCACTATGCAGTCCCAATGCTGGACTGCGTGAGTCTGCATGGAGAATGTGTGTGTTCTTTTTGTTGCACCCTCAAGCTACCTTCAGTGACCCACTACTACACTCCCACCCTGATCTCGATGATCACTGACCTCCTCCTTCTGCTTCTGCAACTCTCCCACTGAGATCAAATTCTACATCAGAATGGATCTCCTTCGGATACTGAGTGTATGTCCAGCTTGTTTTCCAAGTGACCCTCAAGACTTATTTTATAATATTCCTGTTGGAGAACCAACGACCCAGATTAAAATATTAATCAATGGCTAAGATTAAAACTTGACTTGATCCATGTTTCCTAGAAGATTCACACTCTCACTTATTAATACCCTTTAATTATTTCATTTCCATAAGTTTAGACTTAGGGTCTTCATTAAAAATAATTAATTATTTTAATAAGTCATCAGTCGAGTGGAATTTCCAAAAACTGTTTCTTAGTTCTTGGGAATTCTACTATCCAAGCCTCCCTGCAAAGTTTGAGACTTTGAAAACTTTTGGATGCTACAAAATCAACACTCACTCTTAGCTATATGGGTTGTGCAAAAGGTGTCGCCACATCAATATTGATTCTCACGTTTCCAGATCACTGATCTTAGGATTTGCCTCTCTCTCCCCCTCAATCTGCTATGTTATTGCCCCCTATATTGTTGCCTTTGACACTACCACTATCACTTGCTACCTCTGTACCACAACTTCCTTTGAATACTGAATATTCCATTCCTACTAATGGAAGGGATTCTTCATCATCCTCATCTTCTCTCTGAAGTAGACAAAGTTTGTCTTTCCTAGAACCTTTGTGAGATGTCTGCCACCTTTTCTCCTGTTGGAGTGTACTGCAACTGAACAACTCCACGTTTTATGCATTCCCTGATGAAGTGACACCATATGTCAATATGTTTCGACCTATCATGAAAAACATGATTCTCAGAGAGCTTTATGTAAATCTGATTATCAAATAAGATGTTGGTCGCTTCTATTTTCTCCTTGAGTAGATTCACTATGTTATTGCCCCCTATACTGTTGCCTTTGACACTATCACTGTCACTTTCTGCCTCTGTACCACAACTTCCTTTGAATAATGAATATTCCATTCCTACTAATGGAAGGGATTCTTCATCATCCTCATCTTTTCTCTGAAGTAGAAAAACTTTGTCTTTCTTAGAACCTTTGTGAGATGTCTGCCACCTTTTCTCCTGTTGGAGTGTACTACAACTGAACAGCTCCACGTTGTATGCATTTCCTGATGAAGTGACACCATATGTCAATATGTTTCAACATATCATGAAAAACATGATTCTCAGAGAGCTTTATGTAAATCTGATTATCACATAAGATGTTGGTCACTTCTATTTTCTCCTTGAGTAGATTCACTAGTAGTTTCCTAAGCCATATGGCTTCACACGAAGCTATGCTGGCTGCCATATACTCTGCTTTTGCTAAATTCAGTGATACATACTCCTATTTCCTCCTGCACTAGGAAGTCATTCCTGATCCTAGACTGAAACAATACCCATTGGTACTCTTTCGATCAAATGAACTTCCAGCCCAATCTTCATCAATGAAACCACTCAACCTGACATCATTTCTACGAGTGTACTTCAATCCAAGCTCGACTATCCCTCAAAGGTACCTATGAACATGCTTGGATGCTACCCAATGTGACCTCTTCGGTTCCACCATGAACTAATTGAAGGTATTAACAACATAACAGATGCCTAGCCTTGTATTTATCATATACATCAATGACCCTATGAGCTGCATGTACAACATAGGATCAAGCTCATCATCTTCAGATGTGTCGATTTTCCTCCAGTTGGTGATCATTGGAGTGGTCATGGGCCTACAATCCTCCATTTGAAATCTCTTCAGAATCTTTGTAGTGTATCTTCCTTGACCAAGGAATATCTCCCCATTTTGCTGCCAAACTTCCAACCCTAGAAAATAGTGCATCCATCTTAGATCCTTCATGTCAAATTCTTCAGCCAAATTCTTCTTGCAATCTGTGATGAACCTTGATGATCCTATCAAAAATAGATCATCCACATACAACACCAGTATCAAAGGCTCACTCCCTACTCTTAGAGAATAGAGATTTGGATCTGCATCACTCTTGATGAATCCCATCTTTTGCAGCTATCTGTCAATTCTACCATAACAGGTGATCTGAATGGAATGTATTAGTTTTTCTGTGCCAAGTATCCAAACAATAATTAAAATGTGTGCATAAGGTTATTTGAAGTTTGCAAGTGAAACAAATGATTTTAACTTAGTTAAAAAAATTCTTGCGTGAGGTTAAAGCATGTAAATTGCTTATAAAACATTGTACAAAAGCAAATAACAAAGAATTAAACATCACATGTAACAATACTCAACAAATTTGATGAAGCAGTTGACCCCTCCTAGGCTACATCTACAGGTCCAACTCCCAATGGCATGTCCCTCATACATTATTGATAAAAAATGGTAAGTACATGTGAATAAAATCCTCAAATTGTTGTTATATCTATAAAAAAAACTTTATAATTCTTGAATTAGCCAGGAATGACTATTCATTTTCAGAAAACAGAGAATGGATGTTCAATACACTAAAAACACCCTAGTGGCCGTCGTGGCTCCTTGACCTTTCTTGAAGCTAAAAATACATAAGATGACCTATGATGGCTCTGAAACCTATGCCAATGGGTTCAAAATGTCTAGAATACCAAAAATTGACTATCCATGCATCAAAATTGGTCAAAAACACAAGGACTTATGGCCAAAATAGTAAACTACTCAATGTCCCTTAAAAAACTCCACTAAATGTGGAGAACTTGAGTTAACTGAAGTTAATTAGGTGGTTTCTGCCAATTTTGGTGGTGCGCTCTAGATTTATATGGGTGTTTAACTTCTAGCATTAAATTTTAGGTGGTAGTGGTCACATGACCTCCGCCGAAACCATTAGAGTAAATGTTGCCCAAATCGTTAACATTTCCGTCGTGAAAGATGGTCACATGACCCTTTTAACCTGCAAGGATAAGGTATAATGTAACTGCTGAAGGTCCTAGATCTTGGTCTTGGTGTGAGGTTTCATTAAGCAGGGGTTGGCCCCCCTACCACTGGCGGGAAGTTTATTATCGTTTAAATTTTAACTGCCATCATAACTAACACGACTCGTGGCCCGAATGGTCGGGCACTCCTGCACGCGGACTAGAGGTCTCGAGTTCCTTTCCCGTAGACTCCATAATTTTTCCATACCTTTAACCTCAGGCCTAGGGCCACATGGTAGCCTCCGGGCAGGCCACATGGCACCCATTGATAGGTGGAAAAAAACTTTAATATAATTTTTTTTGTCAAGTATATATTTTTTTTCCAAAATTTCTATATAAAGTCAAAATGAATAAAAGGTCTAGTTTTTGGAGTTTACTGGGCTTTTCAAAACTTCATAATTTATACATACGACCTCTATTTTCCGAACCATTCATGGCACCAGAATCACAGTGACGAGACCTTTTTGGTTGCTCAGGTTGCAATCACTTCTGAGCACTTTCATTTATGAGCATTTTTTAACTATGGACATGATCTCTTGATCACACCTCCCCACTGGGAAGCTCTTGGACCCCAAAATCTCTCTGAACTAATGAACATGAAGATGAAGAGACTGTGTCCCCACTCTTCCAATCATAACCCACTGAAATTTCCCTGATTTCATTAATTGGAGCTTCTCATGAAATTACAAATTTTTCCTCGATTTCATTGACCAACCGTTGCTGACTTTGACCTTGTCATGCTGCACATTTTCGAAACTTGCAGAACAACAACTTATATTTGTAGTAAACACATTTTTTCTACATTGGTTTATAATCAAAGGAAACTAAAAATTACTTTCACCTTGCATCCTGTCCTTGTGGCGATTTTTTGTTGAATTAGCCTTGTACTTATGTTGATTCCTGACCAAGTTTCCTTGCCATTGTACTATGTATTTCTGAAACCAGAAATGATCATTGCTGAACCTTGTGCCTTCTTTGTCATGTTTCTCTACCCTCTCTTGGACCTTTACACCTTCTTGCACTGACACTTGTTTTCAGCACCGTTCGACACCAAAGATAATTGATGCAGCTGCTTGTCATCTTCTCTTAAAGACAACCTGCTTTCAAACAAAAAAAACTTATTATTTACATCAGAATTTACATGAAAAGTATTATATACAACTTCCCTTTGCTTAATCATCATTAATGTAAAGTTTTGACTTGCATTGATGATTCTCTTCATCTGTCCTACATTCACTAAAGAAGAGTCCAGTTTTTTGTGATGAGCTCTCACAATGTACTTGTTGTCATCCTTGAATAAATGATAATTATTCTCATGCTGATGGAAGATAGCTTTCCTGTCATACAATTAAGGACTACCCAACAACATACCTATAATATCAAGTGGAACAACATCTAATTCAACCGTGTAAATAAAATGTGTTGTTATTGCAAAGTGCAACATGCACTTCTTTTAAACCTGTAAATTTGCATCCTTACAAATCCAACTAGGAGGATATGGTTTAGGATGTGGAATGGTCTCAAGATTTAGTTTCTTGACTAAGTCTTCAGAAATAAGATTCACTTGCGACCCACTATCAAAAATGACCCTCACATGAAATAGTTCAATTCTCTTCTCTTCACTTGGAGATTCTATTTGACAATTACAAATACTAGAACTGGGTGTATTTACAATCTCTTTCTCCTTCAAGTTCTTTAGTGCCATAGCTATTATTTTTGCTCCATCTCCTGAATCTGACCCTAGGTCTTGTTTAGCTATTGCAACTATCATTCCTTTCTCCTTGGCTTTATCTTTGGCTTTAAAACTTTTTGGTTTCAACTCTGGATGAAGTTTCCAACAATGGTCCTAATCATGGATTGTTTTAGAACAGTGTTTGTAGAAAAAATTTCCCTTCTCTTTTCTATAATTTGCATTTATCTTTTTCTTCCATTTTCCTTTAAAATATCTTTCCTTATTCCCATCTAAGTTTTGTTTTCCCCTTGCCTCTAAATGTGTGTTTTTAACACAAACCTCATCTAGTCTTGTAGGGTTAAACATGAGAATGGTATGTCTTAGGTAAGTATGCAAACCTCCTATATACTTGATTAAAGTTTCTTGGATATACAAATCTACTCCTAGTAAAATATCTCTTCTTATAAATTCTTGGGTATAAACTTGAACATTTTGTCCTTTCAATTGTTTAAAATTTTTCCAATCCATTATGGCTTTCTGCATGTGAGATAATGGATAAAACTGTTGTTTTACTGTAGAAATGAAATCATACCATGATAAGATAATCTTACCATATTTCTTGATCTCCTCCTTTGTCTTGGCTTCCCACCAAACAAGAGTTGCACCTTCCATTATCAATTAAGCTAGTTGGATTTTGGTTTCGTCATCATGAAAATTGTGAATTCTCAAATACACCTCTATTTTCCTAATCCAATTATCTATCTTTTCTACATTAACTTCACCATCAAACTTTGTCAATTCAAACTTAACATCAAGTTTAAGAAAATGAATTTTACCCGTGTTCTTAACTTTATGAGAATGATGTATTGAGGATGATGTAGAGGTTGATGAAGATGAAGATGAATATGAGGGTGATGATGGAAACTTTCCACTGTCTTCATTTCCTCCATTACCCTTCTTGGATTTATCTTCGTCATTATGGCCTCCTGACGATCCTTGTCCTTCCTTGTGAAGTTTGGATCCTTCTCCTTCTAGTTTTTCATTTCTTTCTTGGTAAAGGAATATCACCATTTTAGTCATGTCTAGGAATGCCTTCCTAAACACTCTTTCTTCCTCCTTGGGATCTACTTCTTCAGGAATTTCTCCTTCTCCTGAAGTCATGCTTATGGTTTCTTCTGCTTCTCTATGAGCTGAAATTAAGGGTGTAGATAATGACACTCTTTCCCTCCTTGGTTGAGGATTTATTTGAGCTTTCACCAGTTTAACTTATCCTCACTTAAGCTTATCCTAGTAAGAATTAAAAATCACAACAATTTCTGCCCCAAGATGCCTCTACACAACTTGCAAGAGTTGTTAAGAAATTTTTAAAAAAAATCCCTTTCCACAAATGTTAAACAGAGAAAATAATTTATCTTAAACTAATTCTCAACCTGAGATCTAATACCACCTTGATATGAATGGAATGTACTATTTTTGTTGTGCTAGGTATCCAAACCGTAATTAAAATGTGTGCATAAGGTTCTCTAAATTTTGCAAGTGAAACAAATGATTTTAACTTAGTTAAACATATTTCTATGTGAGGTTAAAGCATGAAAATTGCTTATGAAACATTCTACAATAGTAAATAATAGAGAATTAAACATCACATGTCACAATACTCATTAAATTTGATGAAGCAGTTCAGCCCTCCTGGGCTACATCTGCAAGTCCAGCTCCTAATGGCATGTCCCTCATATATTATTGCTAAAAAATGGTAAGTAAATGTGAATAAAAGCCTCAAATGGTTGTTCTCTCTGTAAAAACAGCTTTAGAATGCTTGAATTAGCTAGGAATGACTATTCATTTGCAAAAAACAGAGAATGGATGCTCAATACACTGAAAACACCCTAGTGGCCCTAGTGGCTCGTTGACCTCTCCTGAAGCTAAACCTGCACAATATGACCTCTAATGGCTCTGAAACCTATGAAAATGTGTTCAAAATGTCAATAATACCAAAAATTGACTATCCATGAATCCAAATTGGTAGAAAATCTAAGGAGTTGTGGCCAAAATAGTAAACTGCCCAATGTCCCTTAAAAAACTCCACTAAATGTGGAGAACTTGAGTTAACTGAAGTTAATTAGGTGGTTTCCACCAATTTTAGTGGTGTGCTCTATATTTATATGGGAGGTTAACTTCTGGCATTAAAGGTTAGGTGGTAGTGGTCACATGACCTCTGCCAAAACCGTCAGATTAAATGATGCCCAAACCGTTAGCATTTCTGCCATGAAAGATGGTCACATGACCCTTTTAACCCCTAGGGATAAGGTTTAATGTAACTACCGAAGGTCCTAGATCTTGGTATTGGCATTATGTTTCATCAAGCGGGGGTTGGCCCCCCTGCCACTGGCGCAAAGTTTATTACCATTAAAATTTTAACTACCGCCATAACTTAACAAGAACGACTCATCGCCCGAACGGTCGGGCACTCCTTCACACATACTAGAGGTCTTGGGTTCCATTCCCGTAGAATCCATAATTTTTCCATACCTTTAACCTCTAGCTTGGGGCAACTTGGCAGCCTCTGGGCAAGCCACGTGGAGCCCACTGATAGGCCGACAAAAACTTTAACATAATTTTTTTTTGTCAAATATATATATTTTTTTCCAAAATTTCTATATAAATTAAAAATGAGTCAAAGGTCCAGTTTTTGGAGTTTACTAGGCTTTCCAAACCTTCATAACTTCTGCATACAATGTTTGTTTTGCGAACCATTCACGGCGCCAGAATCACAGCGAAGAGACCTTTCTGTTCGCTCAGGTTGTCACCACTTCTGAGCACTTTCAGTTTTGAGCATTTTTGAACTATGGTCATGATCTCCTGATCACCAAGCTCTAGGCACTTGCTTTAGTCCATATAATGCTTTCTTCAATCTGCACACATGATTTTTCTAATCATGTGTTTCAAATACCTTCGGTTTTTCTATATACACCTCTTCTACTATCACACTGTTCAAGAATGTCGTCTTGACTTCCATTTGGTGAATTTCCCATCCCATCTATGAAGCAAGGGATATCACAAACCTGATAGATGTGTACCTAGCTACTGGGGTGAAGGTTTATTCATATTCTATTCCTTCCTTATGAGCATACCCCTTAGCCACAAACCTGGCTTTTAATTTCTTGATGCTGTCGTCTACAACATACTTGATCTCGTGGATCCACCTGGATCATAAAAATAATCTCTCCTGAGGTTTGGGTATGTCTTCCTAGCCATCATTCATCATGATGGAACTATTCTCTTCCACCATTACATCAACCCATACCTGGTGCTGAGCTACTTCCTGAAAATTGGAAGGTTCTCTGAATTGAGAAACCAAGGCTTGATACCTCTCAGGATTCTTACATTGTCTCTTCTCATTTCGGGGGATTCTGACAAAGCCCTCTATATCCTTCAGAATATTTTAAGGTTCCCTGCTCATTCTTCCACTGGTGGTGGGTGGATTTACCGACTCACCTTCTTGCAAATCCTCGGGAGACACATCCTTTGGATCACTATGCCTTGGAGAGGCAACTGAATTTTCTGCTGCTGGACCATAGGCTCTTCCTCTGACTGTGTAGCAGAAGGCAGCTCTCGTGATCTTCTGAAGGCATTCTCCTCCATAAATTTCGAATCCCTTGGAACCACCGTTTTCTTGCTCTCAATAATTTGGATGCGATAAGCCTTTTCATTCTCGTTGTATCCTACTAGATACCCCTTTTCAGCAATCATCTCCAACTTCTTCCTCTTCTCATTGGGCACATGACAGTAAGTTGTACTATCGAAGATCCTAAAATGACTTACTTCAAGGTTACTGCCAGTGAAGAAACTTTATGGCATGATCTTCGCCAATGTAGTGTGAGGAGTCCTGTTTTGAATGTAGACAACTATATTAGACGCTTCAATCCATATAAATTTGGGCATGTCTTGGTCATACAACATAGCTTTAGTTGCTTCAACAATAGTCTGGTTTTTTCCTTTCTACCACACCATTCTACTCTGGATTATATGGGGTTGTCCATTCGCTTTTGATGCCTTCCCTTGCAAAGAATCTGGTGAATTCTTTATCTATGTATTCACCACCATTATCTGATCACAACACCTTGATCTACTTCCTTGTCATAATTTTCACCAAAGCCTTAAACTCTTTAAATAGACTGAAGACTTCATCCTTGGTCTTCAAGAAGTAGATCTGGGTTTTCCTGGAATGGTCATCAATGAAGGTGATGAAATATTCAGCACCGCTAAGAGCTATACTAGTGGACAACGGCCCACAGATATCTGAGTGTATTAGATCCAACACACCCTTGGCCTTATTGTTGCTTCTATGATATGCTACCTTGTCATATTTTCCCAATACGCACCCCTTGCAGATATCATCTCGTTTAGTGCTCAATTATGGAACACCTGTGATAGTCTTCTAGAGATTTCTTAACGCCCCATGATGCAAATTCCCCATTCTTCTATGCCATATCTCATTCAGGTTTGTTTCATCTGTGCTGCCAACTAGTGTCATTGGAGAATCAAGCTGTAGTTTGTACAATTTGTTGCTTCTTACCCTTATATGTGCCTTCTTCTTCCAACTGGGGTGCTCGACATAGACTCTATTTCCAATAAAGTAGACCTTATATCCTTGTTTTGGATGTTGTGACACTGAGAGTAGATTCATCCCCAAACTCGGCACATGTAGTGCATTAGTGGCCCAGATTCTGTTTCTTGCCTCAGTCTGAAAAACTATGGTACATCTCCCAATGGGAATGTACTTTTCTTTATTACCCATGGCTATTTTTAAATTCATCTACTCTTATTAGTATTTGGAAAAATAGTCTTGTACTCCCGTCATGTGAGAAGAGGCTCCATTGTCAATATACCATACATCTGAAGACACATTACTCGATACACAAGCAAAATCTTCCTCTAGTTTGGATGCTAATACAAACACGTCGTGATCCATCTGTTCTATTGTGCTTCTTCCCCCTCCTAGAGAACCACATGAATCCTTCTTCATTTTTGCTGCAAAAATATATTTTCATTCACTGATAGATTCCCCCTCTATGTTATTAATCTATGGCACTGATACCATTTGAAAATTTACAAACAATCGCAGTGATAGATATATTTCTCCTACTTATTATTTCAATAAGTTATTATTCATAAATATTCCAGAAAATATCGAAATAAATACTACTGGAACATTCACCAATATATATGTAAGACAGTAGAGAAGATAAGCACACGAATCAACCACATGTACATAGTTAATTTTGGACAATTTCCCTCGAAAAAAAACCCAATGTGGGAAAATCGGTGCAGCAAATGAGAGTTTTATTAATTCTTCAACAAATGATATCTTTACAGGAAAAATATATGGTAGATAAATTTTGAAACACCTAAGACTGAATTTTCGGCTTACACGAAAATTCTCTAACATTTGGAACAACCCCTGCATGCCCCTCTCTCTCCGTGTGATTCACTACTCAGTCTCAGCGCTTGACTGCGTGAGTCTGCGTGGAGACTACGTGGGTTCTCTACGATGCGGCCTCAAGCTGCCTCCGGTGACCCACTGCTTCCCTCCAACCCTAATCTCGATCACCACTGACCTCCTCCTTCTGCTTTTACAACTACTCGCCCTGCAAATCTCCCACTGAGATCGAATTCTACATCAGAATGGATATCCTTCGGGTACTGAGAGTATGCCTGGCTTGTTTTCCAAGTGACCCTCAAGCCTTCTTTTATAATCTTCATGTTGGAGAACCAATGACCCAGATTAAAAGATTAATTAATGGCTAAGATTAAAACTTGACTTGATCCATGTTTTTTAGAAAATTCACACTCTCACTTATTAATACCCTTTATTTCATTTCCCTAAGTTTAGACTTAGGGTCTTCACTAAAAAGAATTAATTATTTTAATAAGTCATGAACCGAGTGGAATTTCCAGAAATTGTTTATGGGTTCTTTGGAATGTTTTTGTCCAAACCTTCCTGCAAAGCTTGAGACTTGGAATAGTTTTGGATGTTAAACAAATCAACAGCCTCCTCCATCTCTTACCTACTTAGTTTTTGTTAATTTACATGTTGTATCATTAACAAAAAAACATAATATCAAACATTTAGTTGATTTATATAAAACATAGTAATATGCATATATCTTGATTCAAAATATTTTATTTATCTAAAAATTTATATTTTAATGATTTAAAATCTTTTCAAAAATTAATATGCCAAATAAATTTACACCTATATAACATTATGGATATTATTATTTTTTAAATATTCATACTACTTAGCATGCAATACTATAAAGATTAAGAATTAAGATAAATCTAGATTGATTTACATTATATATATATATATATATATATGAAAATGAATTTTTTTTCATGTTATATTTAATTGATAAAATTCAAATTATTTTTTATTTTTTTTTTATATAAAAAATATTATTTAAAATATCAATTAAAATATTAAAATAATAAATTTCACTATATATTTAAATATTTAATACTTTTAAAATCTTCATATTATTAATTATTTTTCTATTCTAAACTTTCTCTTCACTTTCTTCTTAATTTAACCATTACTCCAATATAATTTGAATATTAAAATTCTATATATAGCTTCTACCTTGATATATCATATATACCTTTTACTAATCAAAATTAATATTCAATATATTGTATAAATATTCAAGTACAAACAAATAATAATTATTTCAGAAAATACGAATTAATTATAAATAATATTCACTATATTATATTCAAATAAAAATAAATATTAATTATTGCAGAAAATAAAAAAAAATAAAGAAAAATTATAAATTCTCAATATTCGTAATATTAAATCACATTAAAAAAATCAAAACAAAAACAAAAACACAATTGTAAATTTAAAAACCTTATCATGTATTTGAAATCATTAAGACCATTTCATTTTATCAATACAACTAAACAAAGAAAATTCTACCTTTATTCATTTCAAAATTATGTAATAAGAAGTAATCACTTCCAATACAACAACAAGACAAATATATGAATCCATCTTTCTTATCTCTTCATATTATTTTTAATTTTCCAAATTTCCTACTAAAATGACAACAATTTCTTTACACTCGTAAATTTTGATGGTAAATATTTATTTTCATCCCAAGTACATTACATTAGGTGATATAGCATTTCTTTATGGAGAGGATAGACATATATAGAATAACTATATGTTCAATTTTAAGAAATTTTATGTTGTTTTACAATTCATTTGTCATTGTATTTAACATTGAATTTATTCCTTGATGGAAAGTTATTTATTCAATTCTCAACTCCAATCAAGGTGATGAAGATGTAGTCCTACTAAGCTTAAAAAAAATAAACACTCACTTTTCTAACTGTGTTTCAAAAATAATTTTCCATTTTATTGATCATAAAATGGGAAGGAAATTGTAAATGGCCAATAAAAAAAAAGTTGAATAATTTATTTTTACATTTTCAAAAATTAGTTTCATTCTCAGAAAAAGAAGAAGTTAATGTTAAAATTTTTAAATAATTTTTAAATATTGTTTAAAATAAATGTTTAATGATATTCTAATAATTTCCATGGAAGCAATAGAAGGGGTGATATATAGCCTCAAGGGAAAAAAAGAAAAAGATAAAATATACAAAAGGCTTATTAGAATGACAAACAATCAAGTTGAATCATTAGCATTGTGACCAGGATTAAAAATCACCATCAAACATAAGGTAAGATCTCTAACTATTTTAGGAGATTCAATGTTGATTATAAATGAGATCCATAAGTTTCAAAGGATACGTGACAACTCAACTTAATTGATGGTGAGAAGGATTGGCTCTTTATTACATCATTGAAGGATGGGCTCTTTATGAGCCTACTGAAAAGCTTGAAAATCGCACTAAGAAGGGATAAGGGCATGCCTCAAGACAACCTGATAATGGAAATAATGCTTAGAAATAAATTACAACATGGTAAGAAGGAGGATGTCATATCCATGCAACTTGTGGAGATAAGTGTAACATCATCAGGGACCAAGGATTTATCAACATAAAGGCTCAACGACTTAACATAATTAGCATGATTCAGGAAGTAGAGATAGGCATTTAATTGAAATCATGCACTATTGTTGAAGTACTGATATGGATTTTCTAGCACGAAGGAACTCTTTCTCTCAGAGCAATGGAGGTTATTTTTCTCGAGGTAAACAATAATAAAATCCATAAGGGCCACAAATCTATTGTCAATATTTGTAGCTCCGTGGTAGTTGTTATTGTTTAGGAGAGAAGGTATACATTAGTGGAAATGGAGCAATCTGAGAGTGCAGTAGGGGCGTAGATTGCAAATCATGTGGCCTAATTGGTCACACAGTTGGATTATTTGACCACCTTGGTTACTAAGAGAAGTGATATAGAAATATTTGAGGCTTGAGCTCGACTTTCTTTACTCACTGAGGAGATTGGGTCATTTGCAGAGCCTCAAATATTTTAATTATTGTATTGTAAAGCAATCAGTGATCACATATTTAAATGGTTGCTTGAAAAAAAATCAAGCTTTATGAATCAACCTTTAGTATTTATCTGGTATAATTGAATCTCCATGTATCTAAGAAAATGGTTGAATGCCATTATTTCATTAAAAAGTGGAAAAATCTATTACTACAAAAATGATTTATTATTTTTATTCAATAAAACATAGGTCATTTAGGTCCATTTAAATTATGAGCTAGTATAGCTAATTTGTTTTTAAGGGTCCAATAATATTGTAATACTAATGGGAAGTAATAGTCTTCAACCATTCATGACTATTAATTCATTATGCACAATTTCCTAGTGAAAATTATTGTAAACAATGGTTTAAAATGTCATAGTTTATATGTTCGATATTTTGGAGGGTTTGTAATAGTGTGGAATAACAGGTTGAGGAGTTTTATACATAACCCAAAGTTTCGGACTATTGAAATGAGTCGATCTTCAGGGGAACACCATCTTTCTTGAGAAGACCATTTTGGATGGTTTTCCAACATATTTTTCAGTTTACATTATCTATAATTCATTAAGGACTCTCCACAATATGAGTGCATAGGGTTTTCTTAGGGTGTTGAATCCATATATGTAGCAAGAACCCCATTTTAAATAAAAACAATTAAGATTTGGACAAAACAAATTCAGCTGGATTCTAACAAAAACTCCAAAATATAGCATGTTTAGACAAGACCATTTGAAATTCACTATTCAAAATTTGGAATGGGTTACCTAGCCCTTCATAATTAGTAGATCTATAACAAATTTACTCTTTCCCTAGTTTTCTAACATTGTTGTTTTTATTGCAACCCTACCACACACGAAATGTTGCCTTGGGCGACATGTACTACTTGCCTAAATCCATAGGCCACAAGAGATTGGTGCATATTCTATTACATATCAATATAGAAGAAACGTCTTAATGAATTGATCCATGGTTTGAAGTAGATTAGACATCTCATGGGAAATGTAGGGATTAGTTTTTATAGCAAGCTCATTGAGATAGAAATTCTGCCAACAATTTCAAAAGAAAAAAATACCTCCACCTCATGCCCAATGATGTTCATAGATCTATAGTACTGATTTGAATTAGAACTATTTGTAAAGCTATGCAAAGTATCCATTTTGATATAATTTAGTGTGCAAAGTGTTCTCCATGACTTGTAGATTAAAAAAAGTGGTTTTGGTAATGTTTCTGAGTTTTATGTGTGAGTATTTGTTAATTAAGTTTATAGTTTAATATATCATAGCAAAAAAACATAGCAAGTAAAATTTACCATCAAATAACATAGCAAATTGTTGAGGTAGTTCACCCCTCCTCGGCTACATCATCTGGTCCAAGGCTCCCCAATGGCATGTCCTTTCTTTATTAATTTGCTCAAAATGGTTATACAGTGAAAAATATGCCTAAACAAGAAAAACCATCCATAAATTCAGCTTCAGAAGATAGAAAATAGCTAGAAATGGCTTTTGTTTCACCTTAAACAGTGAAGTACACCCCAATACAGTTCCATCTCCCTGATGGCCCTAATGGCTCTTTCATCTTCCCTGAAGCAAAATATTTCAAATATCACCTCTATTCGCTTTGAAACCTATCCAAAACTACTTGAATGCTGAAGAAACCCAAAATTGACTAAAATTTCATCTTTTTTGGTTGAAAATTGAGAAAGTTATGACCAAAACAAATTTTTGCACAATGTCACTATAAAACCTCCTCCAAAACAAGAGGAAATCTAGTTAGGAGTGCCAAATTGGGCTTTATCCCTAATTTAGCGGCAAGCGCCAAGTTAGGCAGAACCATTAACCATTGGCATAATTTTTTTGGTGGGGCCCATTTATGTGGTCATATGACCTCCGCCTTACCGTCTTAACCGACCACGTATAAAATGGTTAACCAAAAACCATGGCATTAAATGTTGTGGTTGTGGCCACATGGAGCAACCGTTAACCATTTTCAGACCACTCGTTGAAACTTAAACCCAGGGTTCCATGGCGCTGGTCATGTGAGCTTCGGGCTAGCCCTAAGGTGCTAGCCCCATTTCCCTCCGACGACATCGAATTAAAACTTTAAATAAAACCTCAATACAATATATGTTAAGAACTATTATGCAGATGAGTTGGTTCAGTGTTGGATTTGTTCATGAGAGGTCGGGTGTTCGAAACCCTGGGCCTCCATAAAAAATTATAACTACAGTTCTTGGGCCACGTGGCGGCCTCTGATTGGCCATACCCCAACAAAGTCAAACCATCAACAAATCATAGTTTTCCACTTATCCGCATGTCATTAGCCTGCTTGGAATATTCTAGGGAATATTTCGAGGAATATTCCTAGAATATTCCTTGGAAAATTCTTTTTTTAATATTTTTCAAATTCAAAAGTCAACTTTGGTCAATTGAAAAATGGAGTTTACTAGAGGCTTCAAACCTTCATAACTTTCACATACGACGTTGGTTTTTAGAATCGTTCATGGTGCCAGAATCACAGCGATGAGACCTTTTTGGTTGTTCAGGTTGCAACCATTTTTGAGAAATTTTCATAAGTTGGACATGATCACCTGATCACACCTCCCCAATGGGAAGCTTTTGGACCCCAAAAGCTCTCTGGACTACTGAAACTGAAGATGAGGAGACTGATTCTCCACTCTTCCAATTCTGATCCATTGAAATCTCCCTGATTTCATTAAATTGAGCTTCTCATAAAAACATCAATTCTTCCTTGAATATGTTGACTGACTGTTACTAACCTTGACTATGTCATGCTGCAAATTTTTGAAACTTGCATAACAACAACTGAAATTTGCAAAAAAGATATTGTTCCTACAATGGTCTGCCTTCAAAGGAAAATGAAAATAAAATTCACCTTGCCAACTGTCCTTATGGTGAATTTTTTCGGAATGATCCATGTACTTGTGTCGATTCCCGACTAAGTTTTCTCACCATAGTACTCTGCCATTCTGAAACCAGTAATGATCATTTCTGAACTTTGTGCCCTATTTTCTTGCATGCTTCACCCCTCTCTTGGATTTTTAAACCACTTTGCACTGACATTTTGTTTGTTGCACTGATCGACACCAAAGACACTTGCTGCAACTTCTTGTCATCTTCTTCCAAAGAAGACTTGCTTTCAGACTAAAACAACTGATTATTTACATTAGCAACAACATGAAAAATATTATGTACAAATTATTTTTTCTTAATCATCAACAAAGTAAAATTTTGACTTGCATTGACAAGCCTTTTCAACTACCCTGCATTCACTAAAGAAGATTCTAGCTTCTTCCGATGTGCTCTCACAATAAACTCCTTGCCATCCTTGAATAGATGATACTTGTTCTCATGGCGATGGAAGATTTATTTTTAGTCATATAAGTACGAACTACCCAACACCACACCTATAATGTCAAGCAGTATCACATCTAATTCAACCATGTCAACATAATGAGTTGTTATGGCGAAGCGCAACATGCACTTCCTTGAAACTTGTAAATTATCATCCTTGCAATTCCAACCAACTGGATATGGCTTTGGATGTGGAATGGTATCAAGTTTCAGCTTCTTGACTAAGTCTTCTGAGATGAGGTTTGCTTGAGACCCACTGTCAAATAGTGTGTCTATCTTTGTGTGTTTTGAAATGATCCTCACATGAAACAAATCTATCCTCCTCTCTTCATTTGGAGCTTCTATGTGATAGTTTAAAATGCTAGAACTGGGATTTTTTTCCTTGACAATCTCTTTCCCCTTTATGTTCTTTAGTACCATGGCTATGCTTTTAGTTTCATCTCCTATTTCAAACCCTAAGTATTGTTCAGCTATTGCAACCGTCTTGCCCTTTTCTTTGGCCTTATCTTTGGTTTTAAATTTTTTTGGCTTCAACTCCGGATGAAGTTTCCAACAATGGTTTTCATTGTGGATTGGTTTGGAACAGTTTTTACAAAAGAAATTTCATTTATCTTTCCTATATTTTTCATTCCTTTTTCTCCCTTTGCCTTTAAATTCACCATCCTCATTCCCATCAATATATTGTTTCCCTCTAGCCTCTAAATGTGTGGCTTGGACACAAACCTCGTCTAGACTAGTAGGATTGAACATAAGGAGAGTATGTATAAGATAATTGTATAAACCACCTATATATTTCAACAAAGTCTCTTGGATATGCAAATCAATTCCAAGTAATAGAGCCCTTCGTCTAAACTCTTGGATGTCATCTGGAACATTTTTTCCCTTAAGTTGTCTAAAACTTTTCCAATTAATGATAGCCTTTTGTAAATGAGCTAGTGGATAAAATTGTTGCTTAATTGCGGAAATAAAATCATCCCATGATAAAGTGATCTTACCAGGTTTTTTAATTTCATCCTTGGTCTTGGCTTCCCACCATACCAATGCTGCTCCTTCCATTCTCAAAGCGGCTAACTAAATCTTGGTGTCGTCTTCATGAAGGTTTTGTATCCTCAAATAAACTTCCAACTATCTTATCCAATTGTCAAGATTTTCTGCATTGAATTCACCATTAAACATATGCAACTCAAACTTAACATCAAGATTTAAAAATGGACTTTTACCAGTGTTCTTGGACTTGTGAGATTGGTTCACTGAAGTTGAGGATGACGATGTAGAGGAAGAGGATGAAGATAGGGATGGTGGATCACCATTTCCTCCATGTCCTTTCTTTGACTTGTCATCAATTTTATTTCCTCCTGAAGAACTCTCTCCTTCTTTGTGATGTCTAGACCCTTCTCCTTCAAGCCTTTCATACCTTTCTTGGTAGAGTATCCTCACCATCTCAGTCATGTCCAGGATTTCCTTTCTGAACACCTGTTCTTCTTCCTTGGGATCAATGTCTTCAGGAACTTCTCCTTCTCTTGAAGACATGCTTGAGGCTTCTTCTGTGGCTCTTGGAGGTGAAATAGAAGGTGGAGGCAATGGCACTCTAGCCCTCCTTGGTTGAGGATTACTTTGTGCTCTAACTAATTTTCCTTCTCCTCTCTTGAGCTTAAGCCTAGTAAGCATCAAAACTTGCAAACAGTCAAATATATCTTTGCACAAAAAATAATTTTCAAATCCTGAGCTCTAATACCAACTTGATCTGAATTGGAACTATTTGTAAAGCTATGAAAAGTATCCATTTTGATATAATTTAGTGTGCAAAGTGTTCTCCATGACTTGCAGATTAAACAAAGTGGTTTTGGTAATGTTTCTGAGTTTTATGTGTGAGGATTTGTTAATTAAGTTTATTGTTTAACATATCATAGCATAAATACACAACAATTAAAATTCAACATCAAATAACACAAAAAAAAATTGAAGCAGTTCACCCCTTCTAGGCTACATCTACCGGTCCAAGGCTCCCCAATGGCATGTCCTTGCTCTATTAATTTTCTCAAAATGGTTATACAGTGAAAAATATTCCTAAACAGGAAGAACCAGCTTTAAATTCATCTTCAGAATATAGAAAATGGCTAGAAATGGCTTTTATTTCACCTTAAACGGTGAAGTACAACCCAATACAGCTCCATCTCCATGATGGCCCTGATGGCTCTTTCATCTTCCCTAAAGAAAAATCTATTGAATATCACCTCTGTTTGCTCTAAAACCTATCCCCATCTACTCAGAATACTGAAGAAACCGAAAATTGAGAAAGTTATGACCAAAACAATTTTTTCCCAATGTCACTAGAAAACCTCCTCCAAAACTGGAGGAACTCCAGTTAGGAGCGCCAAATTGGGCCTTATCCCAAATTTAGTAGTAGGAGAAAAGTTAGGTGAAACTGTTAATAGTTGGCATAAATTTTTTGGTGGGGTGCATTTATGTGGTCACATGACCTCCACCTTACCGTCTTAACCGACCACGTATAAAACAGTTAACCAAAAACCGTGGCATTAAATGTTGTGGTCGTGGCCACATGGAAAAACCATTAACCGTTGTCAAACCGCCCGCTGGAACTTAAACCTAGGGTTCCATGACGTTGGTAATTTGAGCTCTGGGCTAGCCCCTTTTCCCTCCGATGGTACCGAATTCAAACTTTAAATAAAACCTCAATCCAATATATCTTAAGAACTATTATGCAGGTGAGTCGGTTCAACATTGGATTTTTTCACGAGAGGTTAGGTGTTCGAAACCCCAGGCCTCCATAAAAATTTTGAACTACAGGTCCTGGCCATGTGGCGGCCTTCGGGCCTGCCATGTGGTGGCCTTTGATTGGCCATACCCCAAAAAATTCAAGCCATCAACAAATCATAGTTTTCCACTTGTCCGCATGTCATTAGCCCGCGTGGATTATTCCAGGGAATATTTTAAGGAATATTCCCAGAATATTCTTTTTTAATTTTTTTTCAAATTCAAAAGTCAACTTTGGTCAGCTGAAAAATGGAGTTTACTGTAGACTTCAAACCTTCATAAATTTCACGTACGATGTTGGTTTTGAGAACCGTTCATGGCACTAGAATCGCAGCGACGATACCTTTCCATTCGTTTAGGTTACAAACATTTTTGAGCAATTTTCATAACTTGGACATGATCACTAATCAAGTACTCTACTTGCGTATCATGAACACGACCTATATCAGAAATGGCCATCAAAATAGTAAAAGATTCAAATAATTTAATGGTAGAGGGTGTGTTACCATTGGGTTGGTGATGGGATGATCTTTGGTGGTGAACCCCTCTAGAGCATATTTGTTGAAATCGACATATTGCCTTTAACCCACGCCTCCTTTCTCTCTATGCGTGCCACTAAGAAGAACCATGGAAGAGCTCCAAATGAATCATCATAAGCAATGGGAATGAATTTCTTTATTATGATTCTAACATCCACCAATACACATATAAGGTTGGATGTCGTAAGAAACTATAGAAGTGATAAGGTATACATGGTATTGTTGTGGGATGGGTGCATGGTATTCACATAGAGGTGGAGAATCCATGAGCATTGGGACAAGAAGTATTTTTATAATTCAACTTTGTTGCATTATTCTGTAATCCCCATGGCCAAATAGAGGTTCACCAGGTCATGGATAATATTTCATTTCAGCAGGTCCCTCCCACCAACATTTCATTTTATTTTTAAAATTTCTCACACAATTTCTTGAGTTTGAAATCCTCATGTGAAAGTGGTATTCAATGGATGTAGGTGGATCCTATGCATTAACTATGACCTACATTAACTACATGATAGGGTTTAGTATTAGTGGTGTAGCCTTTAGAGAGAGCACCAACCAAAAAATGAATAGTTATATATGCACATATATACTCATGATGCCACATAATAAGCCAATGATTTGCATAGTGCATGGCCATAAATGCTTATCGAGGAGAAAGTGTTATACAAACTTACATACACTCTATACATGTGACGATTACCAATTTTATTCTCAAGGGAAATCACTAATTTGATTCCCAGGGTCAATGGAGTGTAATGTCTTATGTAATGTCAATTTTTATGTTGACAATAGCCCCTTCATCTCATTGTTTGATTGAAGTTTTAAGTGCCATCCGTATCATGGGGAAAAAGGGTATCATCCATTATTTTATTTATTTTTCATGTCATGAAATTATTAATGAAATTATTTTACTTCAACTCAGATCACTCAAGTCTCACAAAGTTCATTATATCCATGATTTTTAAGTGAAATTAGTTGTTTGAATATGTCATAAAAAATTGGAATATATGAGGAGGTGTTTGTTTTGGACCTAAAAAAAGGAAAATCCACTGAAGATATGAGAGATACTAATATAATATCAACACATAATTTAACATAACTAAAGAGACCCAATCTATGCCTCTAAGGATTTGTTTCTATAAATATGTTGGAAATATTCCTAGTATCTTTAAAAATTGGTAAATTTCATAAATGTAGTGGCAATTGGGATTTGTACTAATATTGGATTTTTTATGAGATTCATGATGTCTTAGTCAAAGTTAAAGAACCAAGAGGTAACACACAAACATTCTTCATATCACGCATAGGTATTTTCCTTTCAAATTTTTGAGTAATTGTTGGGGTATGCAGGCATGACAATAAAGAAAACTACATAATGAAGGTAAACCTCATGGTCCTTTGTTTAATTTTAGTGGATCAACTTATAAGGTCAAATGTCTTGAAATTGTAACTAGTGCCAGTCTTCATAATGTAATTTAATGTAATTTTATCGTTGACATATTTATTATTTTCATTATTATTATATTTTATTTTTGGTCAAAACATGTTCTTCATTCTCAAAGGGTCAAAAAGAGAAAAAATATTTTTTATGAGTAAAAAGAAATTTTACTTGAGTCATGTCCCATTTGGAAATTTAACAAGAAATAAATTGAATTTTATTTGAGTCAACACAAAGACCAACTCTACCCTCCTAAGACAATTCAACCCAATGGCACTTATTCCATTCTCTTGGACAACTATATATAAGGGTCAATTTCAACCTCTTGGACTCATTCATTCACTCATCACATCTTCTATCTATTTCTACACCTAGACAAGCAGGAGGTCAAAGTCAAAGGAGAGATAAGATCAAAGGTTTTCTGCCTTAATCTAGCTTACATGTGCAAATTTTCGAAGGAAACTTTTGTGATATTACAAGGTCAAAATTTAGCCTTTATTTCAAGGTTGAAATATGAAGTTTGACCAAATTTGGAGAAGTTTGCTAAATATTGACTTTGACTATTTGAGGGGATTTGGAGAAGGGTTTAACATGGAATATTTGTGATTTTTTTGGTCTTGGTATTGAGTTATGGATATCTCATTTTGATTTAATTATATAAGAGAATGATTGTTAGGTTTCCCCCTTGTGGGGTTTTTTCCTATCTTGGAGCATAATTTCTAGTGTTCTTTGTCTCTTTGTGACCGTTATTCTTTTAACACTTGTATAATTTCTTGATGAAGAGAAAATACAAATATAACAATATAACTAATATTCAAAATTTATTATCAAGAAAGAGGAATCAAGCATTATGATGCAAGAGCATCCAAGTTAAATTTTATTTATTCAATTATGTAATAAGGGGGGTGAGACATTTTAATTATTTTATTAATTAAATTGCTTAATTTTAATCAATTAGGGGAGAAATTATAAATGTGAGGATTTTTTGTAAATATCACTTAAATAAATAAGGATATGAGTGGAGTTAATTTAGGTATATAATTTAGGGATGAGAAATTCCATAAACGGGACTTAGTTGGGTCCAAAATAAGATTAATCTAAATTATATTTTAACTTGAGATTTATGAGGAGAAAATTATGGAGTGGAACAAATTATTTTTATGTATAAATATGTAGCTTATGAGGGTGAGAAAGGGGAGAGTGTGAGGTGAGGAGTGCAGAGAATCAGAGAGATGATTTGAAGGGCCGAGGGCCAAGAGGCCACCCAATGTAATATTTGGTCAAAGGGTTTTATGTTTTAATATCAGTATTTTTTTATCATGCGGCTCCCTTTTCTTCACATTCATTTTTTTGTGGAATATTTGTATGATGTGTGAAGTATGTGTGGTTTATATGCTGGGGTTCTAATTTAACCAAGAACCCCGACATCATTTGGTATCAAAGCGAGGGAAAGATACCTGTTTTGAATTTGCAAATATATATATGTATAAAATATGTACAAGTTGTGGACACGAGAATTAATGGCAAAGGGAGGAATTTGTCAATAAACATGGATGTATTGATGGAGGTGCTTTAGATCGGTGACATCTCATGTGGATTGATCCATGAAGAGAGCTTCAGGCGGAGCGCAGTCCAAAGTTAAAAACTCTGTTAGCATTAAAGCTAACCATCGTAGAGATTTTTGAAGTGGAGTAAAAAAACTGAGCTTTAATGCTCGTTGAGAGCGTTTCCACCAGCATTGAAGTTAACCACAACTCATTTCATGTATATGAAAAGTAAGACTACAGATAAAAAAAATTAATTGAGTTGAATGAGTATTTAAAGTCGTGTCAAAGAGGACGTGAGCGAGGCGACACTCAGCCATCGAAGGACATGAGAAACAAGAATGCAGATGGATTCAACCATAAATGGACTATGTTGATTTACGCTGAAATTGGAACTTGAATTTGACAACGTTAAGTAGATAGACGTGATGGAGAGTAGCCGACGACGAATGTTTCCAGAAAATACAGTGCAAATGATATTAAAATTCATAGATATAGTCATTTGTATTAAGATAGTATCCCATCTCGGCAACGACTTCGTTTTTTTTTATTGGGGACTGCGTAAAAACTTAAATTGAATTGAGATTTTGTAGATTGGCATATTTTCAGGAGCGTGAGTTCAATTATAATATTGCAGAGACTGTCATCCCAAAGCACAGAGACTGTCATCCCAAAGCCAGGGTTGAATCTGTTGTGGCAAAGAGCGCGTTGACATGTGTGGAACCATGTCCATTGGTGAACTACAATGCAGTTGCAGCACCGAATAGCTCGAAGGTCAGTTATGCAAATATGAAACTATTTCAAAACACCACAGTGTGGGAGTGCGGACACGTGATTTTGTAAAACCGTGAGGTGAGCGAATTAGCAACTTTACGCAGGCTCTGCCAGCGATACAGACTCTGTCGTCAATAAAGAGTTGAATGTCAAGTGCACCGTGGCGTACATGGAGCCGGGTTATATTGTATTAGGTATGGTGGAAATAATTGTTGATACAATAGGTGCGCAAGTCATAATATATACATGTAGGCAAAATGCAACCTTGCTTACGGTTGTTTTGAATTGAGAATACGAATTCGAATTGTATCGAATCTACATGTTGTTTGGCTACGTTATGGGGTTATAGCTGCGTTGAATTATATGAGTATGGGTTCAAACAGTGAGTGCATTGTATTATATCAGTGCTTACGGTTGTGACATACCCATGCTAGCTACAACAACGTGGAACCATTTCAGAGTCAGTGTCTCTCATACCGTATCAAATATGGCAGTTTTGAAGCCTTTGCGATGAGTGTAAGGTATCACACCAGTGCAGTATTGAAGCACATTGCATTGATTGCAATGTGTTACACCAGTGCAAACTACAACACAGTGTTGTTAAGAGGTTTTTCGTAAGTATTGAATGGTAACAATTTCAATGGTGGTGAATTAATAGTTAGTTTGCATTATATGAAATTGCCCATTTTCCAAGTGAAGACGTAGTTGTAAATGAATTTGCATAAAAACACTGCATAAGCCGGATTGTCATATGTGTTAATAGGAGCAGAAATTGATTTTTCCCTTAAAGCGTGAGTAGAAAAGAAGTCCATCAGATTCAAGCATGAATTTGGACCTTCGTAAACTTATACATTTTACTACAATGAATTGATTGGTAGGAATTTTGTGTTGTTTTCCTACATTGTTTTTTTTCTCATATGTTGTTCAAGATTGTGCAATCAACGTGAAAATATGAAGGGAAGATTTTGAAAACCAAACAATGGTTTTCACACAGCCTTGGAGAGAATATATCTGATGTGCATGGAAGTCAAAATCGACGGCGGATATTGGAAGTAGAGCCTCGAGATATATGTGGCCTGTTGATCATGAAATCATTGGATTGATGGATGGGTCTTTGAAAAGAAGGGTTTCATTTTCAAAAGGTTTGAAGATGGTGAATATTTGAAACTAAAGAGAGCAGCGGTAAATGTGCTATGGGCGCAGAAGGTAAATCATAATGTTTATTGTTATTTCATGGAGGATAACACAATGACGGTGTTAATGAAATTCCAGTAAAGTTGTGTAAAATTTTATTTTTTTAAGTAATGTGGATCTTTCGCCATGCTAAAGTGTATTGAAATATTGAAACATGCATTTTCATGCATAAGTTGGATTCTTTGCAATTTTGGTTGCATCATTTTGAGATTAAAGTTTGTAGTTGGAAATGGGAGGAATTTTGTGATCATTTGTGTTTATGATTGAAAACACAAACAAAACACAGTTATTTGATGTTGTAAAACCTTTTTTTTTACCATCATGTGATGGCATTTAAGGAGGTGATGTTTAGGATGAACACAATGTACGATTTGTACATCATTTCTCGAAGAGGTTTCTTGTTCTCTATACACAGGTGAAGAGATGTGAATTAATGTTATATGGTGCATAAAAGTGCAGGGAAATGTTTGCATTAAGATGATGAGTTTGTAAGCATTGATAGTGACAGATATGGCATAGAAGAGTGGAAACCAGAGGGTTGAGACTACAAAGAGGAAGGTTTATTAATAACCTTAACAGGAGCATGAGTTATGATAATTCGGGAAGGTATTTCTGAACATTGAACATTGAATGGTTTATTATTTTCACCTTAAAATAAATCTTGAAAAACTTGAACTGCATTTCGACTAAGACTTCAGTATCATGTGAAGTGATGAGGAAAAACTGATGATTTTCATAAAGAATGAAATATGAAAGAAAGTGAAGATTGTATAACTTGAAACATCCATTGTCCTAATTTTTGGGTCGAGTCTTGAAGTGAAAACAGGTGTTAGAGTCAAATGAAATTTTGGATAGTTTTGAGTTGAGATTGAGTATTTTCATCCAAGATGAAAAATTGGTGTAAGTCCGAATTCAAAGAGTCGTAAGATAAGTCAAAAGTATGAATGTAATTGGGTGCATGATTGGTGGAGCCCGACACCCAAAGACTTGGTCATTATAACACATGCGTTGCTAAAGTGTTGTTGTAGAAAAATTACAGTAAGAGGATTGCCAGAGATTGGTTCCAAGACAGAGAACCAAGCGCAGGAGGAGAAATTTCATTTTGATGAATGGAAAGTGTGAAGGATTGCTAAGAAGTGGATTAAATGAAGTCCAAATGTGAACAAATGCAGTTCACAAAGAAGGGGAAGATGATTGTTGATAGTCATTTCCGAAGATATGATGAAGACCACAATAGAGGGAAGAAGAAGGAAAATGCCAAGGTCAGTGGCATATGTGAATAGTTGACGGATGAAGAGTACGAGCGAGAGAAGGTTGAGATAACAATTCACCTTGAATTGTTAATGGAGTTTTTGTAGGAAAATTTGAAAAACCAGACACATGGTTGGACCATGAGAAAGAAGATAAAATGGCAGAAGCTACATACAAAGAGGGAAAATCAGGTAAACATATAGTTGGAGGAAGAGCTAAGGAAGCTCGAGCAGATGTTGAGTTGTGAAGAACTCAGAGAGGCTGAGTTAGAAATGGATGTTCCATTTGTGGCCCAGAATAGGGTGAAATTCTGGGTGAAGAGATCAGTGAGGAAGATCTCATGAACTATTGGGATAGTTCAAAAGCATCTGAAGATGTGTTGGCAAGAGAAATAGATGAGGCCATGAAGCTTTACATTTTTTCTCACAATTTATGTATGTTTGTAAGATGTGCGAAAGATGGTGAGCAGTATGATGGAACTGTTACAAAAGGAGAATGAAACTCTTGAGGTAAAGTCTGGTATAGAATTCCTTTCAGCAAAGGAAGGTATTGATTTGTTACAACAGGAATAAATCGTAGATGAATTCTTTTTGGGGGTAAGACAACAAGTCGAAGTTGTTATGGAGCAAAAGCAAAGTGGAAATGCCGAAGAAAAATTCCAAGGAGGTAAAAAAATGTATTTTTTTAATGAAATTGCTTATGAAAGTTTACAATGTAATGGTGCTAAAACGAGGACAACTCAGAAATATTTCCAGAGGAAGAGTGAAGGTAGTGATGAAGTGCTAGAAACTTCATATGGAAATTGAGTTTTTGGAACGGTGCTTGAAGGAACCTGATGGTGAAGAAAAACTTGCAGAACATGATCCAGAAGAAATTAAAGTTACTATACATGATAGAGAGGAAATATTTTTAGCATTTATGGAGTTGAATGAATGTTATAAATTTTCAAATAATGATGTAACTATAGGTACAAAAAACAACATTAACAGATATGATGTCGAAATCAAAGAAATCGAGCAGAAGTTATTTGGCATTGAGATAGAAGATCAGAAGTAGCGAGGGAGTTATGTCTATAGGGACATAAAAGAGACAGTGAATCAGCAGGATGAAGATGGAAGTAGCCAGCAGTTCGGAACAAAATCTATTGAAGTCAAGAAATTCAATGATGAGAGACCGATTCCTGAAGCATCAAAAGAGACCGATAGGTCTTACCTTTTTAAAACTAACATTTTGTTGGTGAATGCAGGTATAGTACCAGACAAGAGGGTTGTTGCTATAAAATAAATCCAAGACTATAGTTGTAATCAAGAAGGAGTTCTTGATTTTCTTCTATTGTAGCAAGGTTAGTATTCATCTCAGTTGGAGATGAAAGAGTTCAAAAAAGAAGTATTACTCCGAAGAATTGACGAAATAAAGTGTTGGAGAAGCCGATGGAATCCGATCGACAGAGTGGACGGTGATTTATCACATCAAGTTGATACTTCGAAGGACCAACGCTGTGAAGAGAAGAAACCAGAGGAGAATAACAAGATTGTAGTTGTTGCATTGTGCCATGAAATAGCCAATTATGATGGAGTCTATTAAAACTTTCATTTTGGGGGATGCTGATGGGCATTAATTCAAGTCAAATTTTCATTATTAAATTATGTAATAAGGGGGTGAGACATTTTAATTATTTTATTAATTAAATTTATTAATTTTAATAAATTAGGAGATAAATTATAAATGTAAGGATTTTTTTGTAAATATCCTTAAATAAATAAGGATATGAGGAGTAATTTAGGTTCTGGAATAGGAAGGAGAAATTCATAAGCTAGACTTAGTTAAACCAAAATAAGATTAATCTAAATTAGATTTTAAGTTGAGATTTATGAGGAGAAAATTATGGAGTGGAACAAATTATTTTTATGTATAAATATGTAGCTTATGAGGGTGAGAAAGGGGAGAGTGTGAGGTGAGGAGTGCAGAGAATCAGAGAGATGATTTGAAGGGCCGAGGGCCAAGAGGCCACCCAATGTAAAAAAAAATCCAAGGGTTTTATGTTTTAATATTAGTATTTTTTTATTATGAGGCTCCCTTTCCTTCACGTTCATTTTTGAGTGGAATATTTGTATTATGTGTGAAGTATGTGTGGTTTATATGCTAGGGTTCTGATTTAACCTAGAACTGTGGCATCACATTAAACTACATAAAACTTGTTTTCTCAACATGGTTTTAGAGCTAAGGTGAAGGAAGGAAGCTTGAATATCATAGTTTTTTATCACTCTTGATTGAAGACATCTTTGCAACAATTATCTTTTCTCCCTCTTTAAATTACAAGGTTCATGAAGGAAGGTCTCAAGGCTCTAAGGAGTCTCTTTGAATCCATCAAAGGATACATAACCAACTTCATCTCTAAACTAACGAAATAAATTAGGGATGGAAGTATCTAATACACAATTACAAATTCATTTGAGGATGAAAACATTTGGGTAATCGTTGGTGGAGCTTCAAGGAATATGACAGGTGAACGTGGACGTCTGAATACCCAATCTAAAGGATTATCTTCGTACAAAGTTGAACTTCGAGACAAAAATAACTATTCAGTCAAAGGCTTTGGATCTATCTCCATAGATCTAGAATATGGTGGGAACATTTGTGTTAACAACATCCTTTATATTCTAGGTTTGAAGAATAATTTTATTTCTATTTCTTCTTTAGAAGATAAAGGAGATAGGGTAGCAATTATTGATGTAAAATTAATTGTTTGGGCGAAGGGATCTAGTATAGAAAGTGAAAAATATATTGGGATTCATGAGGGGATGTTGTATATAATTCTAACTCCTAATAGTTCCATCCTTGAATCAAATGGTTATAGGTATACCCTAATTGAAATAAGAACATGATAGAGTTTATAAATGGTATGATCTTTTCAAAAATTTGATGAAGCCATTCCTTAGCAATGACTCGAGATCCAAGGAGATCTTGGACCTAATCCACTCTGATGTTTGTCAACCCATGTCAGAAAAATCCATTGGTGGTAATCAATACTACGTAAAATTTATTGATGATCATTCCAAAAGACTTATATATATTTCTTGAGTCTAAATATGAATTATTCGAAAAGTTCCAAGAGTTAAGAGAAAACGTTGAGAATATAACAAAAAGTAAGATCAAAATCTTGAGATGAGATAATGGAGGTGAATATACATATAAATAAATTATGGAATTTTGCAAATAATTTGGGATTAAGAGGGAGTTGATAGTCCCTTTTAATCCTAAACAAAATGGTGTAGCTAAAATGAATAATCAATCAATTAAAGAATGTGTAAGATCCACTCTACATGAGCAAGATATTCCCAAATTATTATTGGAGGAGCTTCTATAGAAACAATCTACATTTAAAATGGAATTCCTCACCAAATTATTGACATCGTGAATCCAAAAGAAATATTTATTGGAAATAAGCATAATGTTGATCACCTAAAAAATTTTGGATGTCTTATCTACATTCATTTCCTAAGGATAAGAGGAAGAAATTGGATCTTGTAGGTATGAAAGGAATGTTTCTTGGTTAGAGCACCTAATTCAAATAATATAAAATATAAATCAAGGATAAACATTGTATTTAAATAATAGGATATGTCATATTCGAACCAATGATATCCCCATTGATTATGATGAAGAAGAAGTACTTATATTTCACAAGGAAGAGATTCCAAGGAAATTTAATTCTCCAAAACCTACATTGATCATCATGAAGAAACAAAAGGAATAATCGAACCTATACGAAATTTCATCATTCCAGAAATTTGAAAAATACGTTCTTGGCTAAGAAAAACTTTAAAATAAGTTAAAATACATGCAACAACGAAAAAAACATTTAGAGAATGCAATATTCCCAAAATATATTCTGGTTATGCAACATATATTACCAAACACATTGAAGCAGAGCTTACTACTTACGAAAAGGCCTATGTACATCAAGTTATATCAAAGAATGAAATTCTATAAGAAAACATATTAATAATGCAAACTTATGTTTGGTAAATCGTTCCTATACCAAAGGATAAATTAGTTATGAATTTAAATTGGGTGTATAAAATCAAGCATGCAACTGATGGAAGTATTGATAAATTCAAGGAAAGATTTGTGGCTAGAGGATTCTCTCAATAAGAAGGAATTGATTATGATGAAACTTTTTCTCCTACAACCAGGTACACAAAAATTAGATCAAGCTCATATCTATAGCAACTTCTATGGGTTGATATATACATCAAATAGATGTAAAGGCATCTTTTCTAAATGACAATCGATGAAGAGGTCTACATTGAGAAACATAAAGGATTTGAAGTGCATGAAAAATAAAATCATGTTTGTAGGCTAAATAAGGCTCTATATGGTTTAAAATAAGTCCCTAGTGCATTGTATGCTTGAATGGATTATTATCTAATTATACTTAGTTTATTCAATAGTATTACAAATATGAAGCTCTATATCAAGGTAGTGAAGTATGAGCCCATGATCATATTGCTATATGTGGATGACTTATTTATAACGTGAGTGGAGCATCTTATTCATCAATGAAATAAGGAGCCTAGGAGATAAATTTGACATGAAATATCTTGTAATAATGAAATAATACCTAGGACTCGAAGATTTCCAGTAACTTAGTGAAATTTATCTTCGTCAACGAAAATATGTGATCAAGATTCTATAAAAATTTTGGATCATGGATAGTAAGCCCATGACAATGCCTATGACCACAAATTTGAATAAGATAATTATTTCAGACTTAATATTTCTAAATATATCATCTTACAACTTATTAGTTCTCTAATGTATCTCATGAACACCCTGCTAGATATATATTTTGCAGTAAAATCTCTTAGTCAATTTCTAATGCAACCTAGATATGATTATTGGATTACAACAAAACAAATTTTAAGATATATTTGTTGAAAAATACTTCATTGTTTGATATATGTTTCAGGAAATGAAATTCAATTATTGGGTTACACTAATTTGGGTTGGGAAAGAAGTACTGAAGATGGAAAAAGTACTACTTATGGTTGTTTTTGTTTAGGATCATCTATGGTTTCATGGGTGAGAAGAAAAAAAGACTTAGTTTCATTAGGTACTACTGAAGTTGAATATATGGTTGTCATTGAAGTTAGTCATGAAGAAGTCAAATCCATAAGTTGCTTGATGATTTATTTGAAGGAACTTTAGATTCGACCATCATATGTTGTGATAGTTAAAGCTGCATAAAATTGTTAGAGAAACTGGGTTTTCATGCAAGGTAAATGCACATTAATATCAAATATCACTACATTCCAAGAATGGTGCAAGACTGTGTGTGAAACTACAATATATCTCCACTAACAAACTAGTAGTAGATGTATTAATAGAGTCCCTTTCTAACATCAAGCATAATTATTTTCGAGACAAGATTGGGCTTGTGGATATCTCCTCTCTGGTTGAGAGGGAGTCAGGATGGACACTATTTTCTCCATGTGTCGTGTACTACACCAGGACTAATAGTCATAATCCTAGTGCATGAACACTCGTAAGGAGAACGATGGATTAGATAAACATCACAGAATGACATTTTGAAATATTTGTACGGTGACTATGACTAACAACCATAATTCAAGTACATTGATCTAAGATAAGAATGGTCCTAAGGACTGAAATTTCCTTGTTTCTATTATTGTGACAATGGATTAGTAAATGGTATTGTGAGGATAAATCTTGGTGAACGCTCGAGTGGGGTATGTAAATTGCAAGGCAGTGGTGTCCAAATTTATGCTTCCCAACATTGTACTCTAATCTAGTGAAGAGATAGATCTTATTTTTCAAGGCCTTGGTAGTTTGGAAATGCTAGTTATGATGCTTATTAATACAAATAATTTATTATATGAATATTTCAACTTTAGATTATCTTGTTCAGTCATTATGAATAACTCTCTACTTAAGAGGGAGTGTTGAAATTGTAGATAATGATGGTCTTCATAATGTAATGTAATGTAATTTTATCATTGACATATTTATTATATTCATTATTATTTTATCTATTTTTTTCCAAAGCATATTATTCATGCTTAAAGAGTCAAAAAGAGAAAACAATTTATTATGAGTCAAAACAAATTATAACTAAGTCATGTCCCATTTGGACATTTAAAAGAAAAATGAATTTTATTTTTGAGTAAACAAGTCAACACAAATACCAAGCTAGCTCTCCTTGGAAAGGTTGGCATACTAGCACTTATTCAACCCTCCTGAACAACTATATATAAGAGGAAAATTCAACCTCTTAACCTCATTAATTCACTCATCACGTCTTCTATCTATTTTTGCACCTATATAAGAAGAAGAAGGCCAAAATAAAAGCAGAGAGAATATTGAAGGTTTTATACCCTAATCCATATCGGATGTTTGAATTTTCTAAGGATGTGTGTGTAGTATTATAGGGATGAAATTCAACCTCTATTACAGGTCTGAAATCTAAAGTTTGACTAGATTTTGAGAGGGTTGACCAGTGTTGATTTTGCCTATTGGAGGGGACTTATAGGAGGGTTTGACTTGGAATATTTGTGATTGTTTTGATATTGGTCTTAGGTCTTGGATATATTATTTTAATCTAATTCTATATAAGAGAAGGATTGACAAGAATTCCCCCTTGTGTGGCTTTTCCTTACCTTGGAGCCTATTTTCTGGTGTTCTTTGCCTCTTTGTGATCTTTATGCTTTGAACATTCATATAAATTCTTGATGAAGATAACACAAAAGTAATAATAATATAGCTAATATTCAAGAGTAATGATCAAGAAAGAGGAATCAAGCATTAAACTACATAGCACTTGGTTTCTTAACATAATGTATGCATCCAAAAAACGCTAAGTTGTCAAAGTACTATAGAGTATCCATGAAAATAGGGAAATTACAATATCTCTAGTTATTTGACCTCCAACATTTAATTATCTTCATATGTATCTAGTATATACACACAAAGAATAAAAGTAACTTGCAGAGTTGAAGAAGAATTATTTTGTTTACCACATCCTTGGATGAAGTAGATCTTTTAGATAAATGAACGTCGTCACCCACCACATTGTTTTAGCATTAGGAAAAGTGTTGAATCCTTTTATATTTTGCATTCAGAAATTTTTTTTTGATCCTCCACATGTTCTCTATAAAAATACTAAATGTTTTTTATCTATAAGAAACCCTAATTATAGGTTCAACTTATTTTTAATATACACCACATTATCAACATAATTTACCCATAATATTGAGGATTTCCTAGTAAGGTACTTTACCATTATAGGGAAAAAAACTCTAGCATAAGCTTTCAAGCATGGATTTATTCAAACAATTTTCATGATCCCTTCACTATTAGGGAGTAGAATGCCATGAAAAAACATAGCCTTAAAAAGTAATCTTTTATTATCCCATGAAAATACACAAATTCATTCAAAATACACCATCTTATCTCATCATGTTAATGATTTACTCCTAAAGTAGGAACAAACACATCATAAACTCAAGGCTAGTAGATCATAGTGAGACCTCCCTTCTCACCTATAAGTCCACTCCATGATGAGTCTCCCATTATTGTTTCTTCATATAGTGCTAGGTAAATTGGGTTGTGTAGCAATAACCTTATAAACACTTATTACTTTCAAGGTAGTCCAATTGAAGTTCTTAGTGTTAATATATTGATTGAGATGTGTATTACAGTCTCTCATTTTCTTACAAAAATGATTTAGAATTTATGTCTCTCTTTCTCTATTATTATCTAATTTTAAGGTCATTATATAAAAAACCATAGTTTTTATCTTATATAATTAGATTTCACTTTAAAAACTATTCATTTACCACTTTTTGTAAGTATTTTCAATAGTTATTATTATTTTATTACAACCTCATTATTTGTTTTGAGTGAGTTAATTAATGGAAAAAATAAACCATTGTTGTGGGTTATCTAGGTAAAATTTTGTTTTTATCAGGGTGATAGCATGGAGCTAGGTTACACTTTTTGGCGAAGTGAGGGCACGTTTTGGTGAAAAAAGGATTCTCGGTCGAGAAATTATAAGCTCTCTATCAAGAAAATTTTAAGCGCTTTACTGAGCTATTTAGGCACTTAAAATTAGCTCGATCAAGAGTTATGGTTTGATCTAGCTATATTTTAGGACTGAGCCCCTAGTTAACCACATATACAGCTCGGTCAATTTATTTGATTTTAGAATTTAAGCATTTGATCGAGGGTTTCTATAATGCTTGATCGAGAAATTTGAATTTTAAATTTAAGCACTTGATTGAGCGTTTGAAGCATCAATTGAGCTCCGGAGGTCCTAAAATCATAGTTTTAGTACCCCTTCTACAAGTTTCTTCGCAACCCTGTTTTGTACTCTAAGAAATTTAGGGGAGAATTTTTCCTTAAGTGGCGAAGTTGATCATGTTGGATTCGTAAAATGATCCTCTATACAATGGCATATGAATTTGACAATTTTGAATTCATATGATATTTTTCATATAATTTATTTTAAACATAACGCTTCAAATTGTTTTGAAAATTTCAAAGGGGCTGAATAAAAATCGATAAAATAAAATATACACAATGAAAAAAATTAAAAAAAAATACCACTATCTTCATTGACAAGTCCTCTTCAAAAGGTTACTATTGGTTTTTCAATTTATTTAAGTAGTTGAGAAAAATTCTACGTGAACACATGTGTCTCCAAAATGCAATTTAAATATTACTTCATCAACTTTGAAAAATGCTAAAAATATAATTTTGGATTAAAAAAATATTTTTTTAATATGAAAAAAATTAGTTCTGTCCTTGTAGACCATGCTCATATATATTTTCTTTAACATTACACATTTTAGGCTAATTTATTGTTGTAAATAATGAGAGGGGGGTGAATCAATATTTCTTTTCAATTGTTAATTATTGCCAGTTAGATTCTTCACAATTAAAGACAGAGAGGTGTATAAAAATAATATTAAGGATTAATAAGAACTTCAATCCCTTTTTTAATAATGGCATACAATAGAAGAGTGAAGGGCACCAACCCTTTTAATGAAACAGGCACCAACCTATTGCCAAGCACCAACTTGGACTTTAATGAGGCTCTAACCTCTAGGGCTCCAACCCTATCTTCTCAAGGCACCAACCTTGTGTTTAGGGGCACCTACCCCAAGGACACCAATCCCTTTGTCTTCTTTTTAATAGAAAATGTGTGATGTACCTACTTGAATTTTATCAGCAATATTCTTCACTGTTATTTCTTCATTGTACTTTGTCCATCATGTGACTCCAATAGTCGTCACATAAGTCTAAGCCTTCACCAAAGTGCAATCCACCGCAAGGACAACATTCCTCTACAATGTTCACTGTTGGAGTCAAGAAACACAGTCCAACCACCTTTTTATAGGTTCACAATCATAGGTTTCCTAACTATTGATTTGTTGTAGTGTATTAGTCTAAATTTGAAGGAGGTCCAAGGCTGCAGCTAAGCATGAAGTAGCTTTATCTCAGGTTCAAGAGTAAGGTTGTTGTAGCTCTATAATTCAATGTATGAGGTGAAATCCTTTAAGTGACCAAGTCTGAAAATGAGTCTGAAATAACACTCTCAATAGGTTCGAGGTGTTGTAGTATTGTTTGAGTTGTTATATTTATGGTTTGAGCTCCACAATCACAGCTCCGAGAACTCGTAGGAATAGTCTAGGCTCCACAACCTCAGGTCCGAAGTGTTGTAGGATAGTCCGAGAGTATAAAAACTAGTCTCCCACAGAATTTATTACTGCCCATCAATAGATTAGTGACCATTTACCACAGGTGGCTAGACAAAAATAATCTATTGTCCGAGCTTGTGGAAGAATAACCCAGACAATATTCTTTTTAAGTCCTCCTCGGCCTTAGTTCACAAGATGTGAACTCTCCTCAAGGTTATGTGTTCCTCAGATATTCTTCACTGAATTTCTAGCCAGAAATGAATGAATGCAGATTTATATATATAGTAGTTTGTCCCTATGAAGAGACACATCCATTGGAAGAAAGGCAAACATTATATGACTGCATAGGTCATCTTGACTGCAAAAATATTTTTTATTATCTGAAAAATTCAATTTCTCACAAACTATTGGGAGTTTCGGGGCAAGTAAGAGCTCGTTGGAAAGAGGGAAAAATCCTCTTTAATATGGTATAGGATTCATTGTGAAAGGATTCTTCCAATGTGTCTAAATTTATTTTTCATTGTGACTGTTCATGAAATTTTAGTGCATAAGGTGGTTGTGACAGTAAGAGATCATTAGAGCTTCTTCATCATGGTGTCTCTTCCATGCCATCATGATATTATAGCATCATGCCATCATATGATAGTGCACATTTATGTCATCATATGTCATAGTGCAACATCTATCAATCTTCCATTAAGAGAGCTCATCAATAGAGCTTATATTCCATCAATGACAATTATTGACCAACAATCTGCCCCTTTGTCCTTGATGGAAATATTATAGAATTCTCTCTCCCTTTGACATCAATGGAAAATGGGGTGCCCAAGTACTCCCCCTGTCATGCTGCTCCCCCTAACATACTTTACCCCTAACATGCTGCTTGATTTTAATGTGATGCAAGAGTAGTGACCCCCATCTTTTGGAAAAGATACTCAAATTCTTCTCGTGGAAGAGGTTTTGTAAATATATCTGCAATTTTCTCTTTTGTATTGACGTCTTCCAACCCGATATTGTGTTCAGCAACTTGTTCACGGAGAAAGTGGTATTTGATTGGAATATGTTTGGCTCTTGAGTGCATCACTGGATTATTTGAAAGACTGATGGCACTAGTATTGTCACAAAAATAATTGTGGACATTTTCTGTGGTTATATCATTCAAGGCCTTCATCCCCTGAATTGAAATAATCAACAAAGAAATTATATATTCAACACCAGTAGAAGTGGATGATATAGATGATTGCTTTTTGCTGAGCCAAGATACAAGACAATCTCCCATAAAGAATGCATTTCCACTGGTACTTTTTCGATCATCCACACTTCCGGCCCAATCAGCATCAGAATAAGCTGTCACAATAAGAGTTGAACTCTTAGGATACCAAAGACCGAAATCAGTCGTTCCTTTTAGATATCTGAGAATTCTTTTCACAGCTGCTAGATGGGATTGTTTAGGACTTGACTAAAATCTCGCTACCATTCCTACTGCTTGCATAATATCTAGTCTTGTAGAAATTAAGTATAGGAGAACTCCAATTATTGACCTGTAAATAGTTGCATCTATTTGGGGGGTATCATCGTCTTTGCTTAATTTACAATCTGTGGTCATTGGTGTGCTCATAGGTGCACAATCTTCCATCCCATATATTTTAAGCATGTCTTTAAGATATTTTTCTTGAGATATAAACATGCCTATAGAGGTTTGAGATATTTGTAGCCCAAGAAAGTAAGACAACTCACCAATCATTGAAATCTCTAATTTTTTGGACATATTTAGAGCAAATTCATGGCTCATTTCTTCATCATTGCTAGAAAATATTAGATCACCGACGTAAACAAGAGTGATCAAAATTTTTTCGTTATCCATCTTCATGTAGAGATTACTACCTGCCACTCCCTTTTTGAAACCTTCTTGTTGCAGATAGTGATCCAAATTTTCATACCATGCTCTAGGGGCTTGTTTTAATCCATACAAGGCCATTTTTAGTTTGCATACAAGGTATTTTCCTTCAACAATATCAAATCCTTCTGGTTGCTCCATGTAAAATTCCTCCTTGAGATCTCCATTTAGGAATGTTGATTTTACATCCATTTGATAAACCTTGAATCCTTTTGAGAAAGTAAATTCTAGAAACATTCGTATGGCTTCCATTCGAGCTATTGGTGCAAAGGTTTCTTCAAAGTCAATTCCTTTGATTTGCGAGTATCCTTTGCAGACAAGTATGGCTTTATTTCTAATGATTTGTCCATCTTCATTCATCTTGTTTTTTAATATCCATTTTGTTCCAATTATACTTTTATCTTTTGGGTGAGGTACCAGTTCCCAAGTCTCATTTTTTTCGATTTGAGACATTTCTTCTTCCATGGCCTTTATCCAATGAGGATCTTTGCTTGCTTGAGAAAAAATTTCAGGTTCTATTAAAGATAATAGAGCCACATCATCTTTTCTAGGGGTGCTTATCATCCTTCTTCGAGTTTGGATTTTCCTTCATCTATATTTCCGATGACCTATTCTTCTGGATGATATCTTTGAACAAAATTGATCTTGGAGGGAGTTTGTGAAGATTCATTTTGAGGTTCACTTTGAGGTTCTTCATTCTCATCTTCTTTTTTAGGTTCTTCTTCTTCACTTTGTACAAAGAAAGGCTCAACTTCATGATCTTCAATTCCTTTTTATGGAAGGCCTTCATCAATATTTACATCAATGCTTTCCATTATTCTTCGTAGATGATAGTTGTAAGATTTGTAAGCTTTGCTCAGGCTAGTGGAGTATCTAAGAAATATTCCTTCGTCAACTCTAGAATCAAATATACCTGGTGAGTCATCATTTATTTTTATGAAATATTTTCTTCCAAAAACCCTAAAATATTTTACTGAAGTAGGTCTTCCTTTCCATAATTCATAAGGATTCTTTTCATTATTTGGGTTTAGTTGAGTTCGATTTAAGGTGTAAACTACGGTGCCAACTACTTCTCTCCAAAATTTTGGTTGCAAATCGGCTACTAGTAGTATTGTCCTTGCCATTTCTTGAATGGTTCGGTTCCTTCTTTCAACTACTCCATTTTTCCAGGGTGTCCTAGCAGTAGAGAGTTCTCTTTTGATTCCATGCTCTTTACAGAATTCATCGAACTCTTTTGAGGTGAATTCTCCTCCTCTATCCATTCTAAGACATTTAATCTTAGAATATTTCTCATTCTCAATGAGAGACTTAATATTTTTAAAACATTAAAATGCTTCGGATTTATATTTTATGAAATATATCCACATCATTCTAGTATAGTCATAAAAAAATAGAGCAAAGTACCTTTCACCCTGAAGAGCTAGAGTTCTAGTTGGCCCACACAAATCTGCATGAATGATTTCCGAAGGTTTTGTTGTTGAGAACTCCTTAGTTTTGTGGCTAGTTCTGGTTTTCTTTCCATGTTGGCATGGGCCACATACAACTTGATTTGGTTTGCATATTTTTGGAATATCCCTTACTGCATTAATTTTGTTGATGTTGACTAGGTTATCAAAATGTGTATGCCCCAATCGCTTGTTCCATAACCAAATTTCATCTTTTTGACTTAAGTAACATTTATCTTCTTGGATTCTACTGAGTATGTAAACATTATTTGGTGTTCTTACTCCTTTCGCCACAAGTTCTCCCGAGGATGAGTCTCTTATTTCACAGTTTTTTGTACTAAAGACAACATTGTGTCCTTGGTCACAAATCTGGCTAACACTTAAGAGATTGTGTTTGAGCCCTTCTACCAGCAAGGTATTTTTAGCCTTTCCTATTCCATTGACAATGGTAGCAGTTCCTTTTCGAGTGATTTTAGAGGATCCACTTCCAAAAGATACATTTCCATTTTTCTTGTTCAATGAAATAAACTTCTTTTGGTCACCTGTCATATGTCTTGAGCATCCACTATCCACGAACCAATGATTTTCTTCACTATGAACACATAGAGTTAGGCCACATTTATCAGTTTTGAGATTTATTTTTTAGCTTTCTCCCTTTTGAGAGGACAATTTTGTTCATTATGATCATAATTATCACATAATGAGCAAGACGGATCAAAATTAGCCAAGGGATCAAAAGAATTGTAAGTTTTGATTTGTCCTTGCTCTTTAGGACCATGTAGTTGGTTTGTTTGATTTTTCAATCTTGGTTCTTCATTCTTATGAGCCTCGCAATGTTTAGCTTGATGCCCAAAGTTTTTACAATTGTAACAATGCCCAAGAAAAATAGTTTGATAACTGTTGTGGTATCCAAAATTCTTCTTTGGAGTTGCTCTTTCTTCAATTCTTGGTTTTAAGATGGGACTTTGTTCCTAACGAGATGACTTTTCTTCTTTGGGATGGCGAGAGAGTATATCAGCATAACTTCTGGCATTATTCTTTGTACTCGATGATTCTCCTTTGAAACCAATTGCAGACTTGTCGTGTTGAGGTTTTTGAGTATTAAGAATGTTGTCAAGAGCTAGAGAGCTTTGCCAATTCCTTTTGACTTGCTCTGATTCCTTTCTTAGAGATACTATTTTAGCTTCACGTTTTTCACAGATATCATCCTTCTCTTTTACCTTAATTTTCAAGAAGTATTTCCTTATTTTTGCTTCCTCACTTTCTATTTTGAGAGAAATTATCTTCTTTTGTATATTCTAATTTTCTTCAATGGCATTCATCAGAAAACTATCCATGTTTCTTTCATCTTCCAGTTCTGAGTCATCATCATTTGTAAATGCCATGAATAACGTTTCTTTACTTCCAACATAATCACTTTCCTCATCTGATTCATCATCTCTTTCTTTGTGATGGCGCATATTTCTGGTTGATTTCCTTTTGATGACTACAAATTCATCTTCATCGGACTCATCTTGTTTGGAGAAGAAGTTATTCTTATTAAACAATTTCTTTTTATACATCATCCTTTTAGAGTCCTTTTCATCATCACTATCATGTTTATGGGGACATTTTGCAATGTAATGACCTATTCTTCCACAATTGAAACAAATAAGAGGGTACTTACCTTTTAGCTTGGATCCCCTTTTTAGTCTTCATAAAAATTGAGCTAATTCATTTTCAGTATCAGATTCATCGTTGTTGTAATTCAATCATTTTCCTTCTTGTGTAGATCTTGAGGCTTTGAAGGGTACTTCTTTGAAATTTGGACTCCCTTTCCTCATCTCATAGGCAATGAGAATTCCATGGAGTTAATCCATCTTGAGAGTATCTAGATCCTTCATTTCTTCTATGGAACTTAATTTGGAGTCAAATCTGTCAGGAAATGATCTTAGGATTTTTTGAACAACGATGCTTTCTTCAATATTTTCTCCTAGTCCTCTAAGAGAGTTAACCACTTCAGCTACTCAGAGAAAATATGATGCAATATCTTCTTCATCATCCATTTTCAGACTCTTGAATTGTCTTCTATAGGTTTGAAGCTTTTCCTTCTTGACTTTAGAGTCGCCATCATATAGAGAAACCAACTTATCCCATACTTCTTTGGCTGCGTCATAGTTCATGACTTTCGTAAATTCGGAATTGGTAATTCCACTAGTGATGGAATTTAAAGCTTTGGCATTAGCAATGCAGGCTCTTCTTTCATCTTGATCAGTTGGAAGATTGGCGGGAGTTTTGTACCCATCCAGAACAAAGTGCCATACTTAAGGACCAAGAGACATTAGATAGTAGGACATCCTCTTTTTCCAAAACCCAAAATTCGTTCCATCAAAGATAGGTAGTTTCCCTGTTGCTTCCATGTTCTTCATTGTGCCTAAGAATCCTTCTTCCAGCTGTTAGGCTGATATTGAAGAAGCTAGCTCTGATACCAATTGTTGGAAGTAATGAGAGTGGGGTGAATCAATATTTCTTTTCAATTGTTAATTATTGCCAGTTAGATTCTTCACAATTAAAGACCAAGAGGTGTATAAAAATAATATTAAGGATTAATAAGAACTTCAATCCCTTTTTTAATAATAGTATACAATAGAAGAGTGAAGGGCACCAACCCTTTTAATGAAACATGAACCAACATGTTTCCAAGCACCAACTTGGACTTTGATGAGGCTCAGACTTCTAGGGCTCCAACCCTATCTTCTCAAGGCACCAACCTTGTGTTTAGGGGCACCTACCCCAAGGACACCAATCCCTTTGTCTTCTTTTTAATATAAAATGTGTGATGTACTTACTTGACTATCATCAACAAGATTCTTCAATGTTATTTATTCACTGTTCTTTGTCCATCGTGTGACTCCAATAGTCCTCACATAAGTCTGAGCCTTCACCAAAGTGAAATCCACTGCAAGGACAACATTCCTCTACAATTTTCACTATTTGAGTCAAGAAACACAATCCAACCACCTTTTTATAGGTTCACAATCACAGGTTTCCTAACTATTGATTTGTTGCAGTGTATTAGTCTAACTTTGAAGAAGGTCTGAGGCTGCAACTGAGCATGAAGTAGCTTTATCTCAGGTTCGAGAGTAAGGTTTTTGTAGCTCTATAATTCAATGTCTCAGGTGCAATCCTTTAAGTGACTGAGTCTGAAAATGAGTCTAAAATAACACTCTCAATAGGTCTGAGGTGTTGTAGCATTGTTTGAGTTTTTGTATTATGGTTTGAGCTCCACAATCATAGGTCCGAGAATAGGCTCCACAACCTCAGGTCTGAAGTGCTGTAGGATAGTCCGAGAGTATAAAAACTAGTCTCCCACAAAATTTATTACTGCCCATAAATAGATAGTGACCATTTACCACAGGTGGCTAGACAAAAATAATCAGTTGCTCGAGCTTGTGGAAGAATAACCCAAACAATATTCTTTTTAATTCCTCCTCGGCCTTAGTTCACAAGATGTGAACTCTCCTCAATGTTCTGTGTTCCTCAGTTATTCTTCACCAAATTGTTGGCCAGAAATGAATGAACGCAGATATATATATATATAGTAGCTTGTCCCTATGAAGAGACATATCCATTGGAAGAGAGGCTGACATTATATGACTGCATAGGTCATCTTGACTCCATATATATATATTTTTTATCTTAAAAATTCAATTTATCACAAACTATTGGGAGTTTTGGGGCAAGTAAGAACTCATTGGAAAGAGGGAAAAATCCTCTTTAATATGATCTAGGATTCATTATGAAAGGATGCCTCCAAGGTGTCTAAATTTATTTTTCTTTGTGATTGTTCATGAAATTTTAGTGCAGAAGGTGATTGGGACAGTAAGAGAACATTAGAGCTTCTTCATCATGGTGTGTCTTCCATGTCATCATGATAGTATAGCATCATGCCATCATATGATAGTGCACATGTATGTCATCATATGTCATAGTGCAGCATCTATCAATCTTCCATTAAGAGAGCTCATCAAGAGAGCTTATATTCCATCAATGACAATTATTGACCAACAGTTATAACACGTGAACACACACATACCTCTTAAGTTTTGTAAAAAATTGAAAGGACGAGTATTTCATTTAATGGAAAATTGAGATATTATAAGACATTAATTTTTTTTGTGAAAAATATCATTAGGGAAACAACATAATTTTCCACATATTTTATCTTTACTCCAAATGAAAATTTTCAACGCTTATATGAATTTTGAGGGCTGCAATTTGACAAAAATGGAAAAACTTCAATTTTCATTGCCCCATATGGCCCAAAAGTGTAACCCATCTTCATGCATTCGTCCGATCAATTTATTCTTTGATAGTTATGATGAATTTATTCATCTAAAAAATGAGCCAAAATTCCTCAGAGAAAAATTCTATGGCCAAAACTATGATTATAACTTTACAAATTTCCTACCAAATTTGGAAAGAAAATTCAAGTTAAAAAACTAAAATTTATCCATTCATAAAAGCACTCCATTACATTTTACTAAATTTTTATTTATGATTATTATAATATAATATACTAGAGTAGTCATATAAATTAAATTGGATAGACATCAATTCATAATAAGCATAAAAAACTTACTTCATCATATTTCTCAAGTTGCTTAAAAAAGAATACATAAGAATAAATTAAATTATAATTTTTTTTTTTTTTTGTAAGATGAATTTTTATTAACTAGAAAATTAACATATATGACTAGGATTACATTTTCATAGTCAATCTCTCACATGGGAGGCCTAACCATAACCAATAATTGACTCTCCTAAGTGAGGGAATGGATAATTGAGAGCGCATTGATACAAAATTTACAAAACTCTAGCTAAAAATAATTCTTAATTGACCATATTTATAAGACACAACATAACAAAAAATAGTAAACATGATTAGCATCACATAATATTATGTGTTCTGATTCTAAGTCTATCATTGGGATGGGGTGTAGTGGGCCTTTTAGAGGATGCCCAACATTTGATGGTATGAGTAGGTGCACCCTACTTATTCCATCCTATGATCTAGAGAGCATAGATGACTGTGCAAGGGGTCTAGTGAATACATAATATCTAGTCCATACTCATGGTGACCTTGAATATTTCTCCCAAGAAAAAATTCCATTTGCAAAATATATTGTTTTCATGTAGTGGTTGGCTCTACCCCTCGTGTGTCGTATGTCAGGATTCCAGTCTATCTAATTTGTCATCACATCAGAATCATAAAGGGAGGTTCTATGTGAGTAAGCATCTCCTTTCATCTGGGAAATTTTGGGTTGTACCTAGTTGATAATTAACTCATGATAATGTGAGACAAATCTTGTTATTCCTTGATGTATCCAAGGATTTCCACTGATGGATATCTCTGGTTAGCTGCATTATAACTTTATTTATAATAATAATAATAATAATAATAATAATAATAATAATAATAATTGATCATAAACAGAATTAATATATAAGTTACACATACATTATTTTTTTTAAACCATATAACATGATTCTTAATCATGGAGATTCACCCCACATCCTCATGGAGATTCTTAATATGTAAATAGCCTCTGTTATAATACAATGGGCCAACACCATGGTTTATCAATACTAGTTTCTAAATAAACCATAACTCATTTCACATGACACTTGTTCATATGACATTTTTGTGCCAAGAGGCGTTCTCTGGCCCAATATGGTAGAGATGTTGTAATGTAATGTTTAACATTTTGACTAAGCCAAATTACATAAAAATATAAATATAAAATTAAACAAAAAGATTAAAATAATGCAATGTAAACATTTTAACTCGGTCCAAATAAAAGAAAAAATTCCTCGATGTGGGTGAGAACCTTAGAGCACATGGAAACAGAGTCCCATGAGTGTTAACAGATGGAACGCTGACGAAGGACTAGCATCCTAGTCCCTTCATCCGAACCGATAATGGGAGGTGTACTGGAAATTATTATTCCAATCGTGTGAACCCATGTTTATTCTCGACGAATTTGGATGGTGTAAGTTTAACTGACAGGATGGATATGGAGGTCGGAATTTGCATTTGCGCTTAGTTCCAGTGTCGGGCTCCTGGTTCGTATTTGACTCGTAAGCGCAAGAGATGGTAGAGGGCCTTCAAAGTCGGTGGGTGACATCCGACATTCTCCTACAACATTTGGTATTGTGAATTCAACAATGTTTTTTTATCCAAAGACACCTCTGGCTTTACTGTGCCTGCATTGTGTGGATGTTGGTAAATGGGGAAACTTGTTATTTCAATCTTCTATGATTTTTGGTATGTGCGACTAGCTAGTATGATACAAGTTCCTAGAGGTGGTATTGAAGGAGGTGTTGCTGGGGGTAGCAGTGTTTCTATGTGGAATTCTCCATTTCTGGTGATTGGTTTAAAAATTGGTGCTCCTGGTGGTTTTGTGGGTGGTTCTCAATGTGCATTGGCGACAGTAGAGCCGCCCTTTTGGAGTACACAGAGTGGTCTTCTAAGGAAAATTGAGGGTGAAGGGATAGCTGGTTCTCGAGTGTGTTGGTCGGGGAAAGTTCCAGTGGACCGAAATATGGAAATTGTTGAAGCTGGACCTCCTGGTTTGAACAAAATGTGACCATCCTCGCATCGTGGGCGCTCCTCCCCCAGGGCCAAGACAGGCTCTGTGGGTCGTGGGGACCAAGTGAGGGTGGCTTATTTAGATGATATGGAAATCATGGAAACCAGAGCGCGACAGGTGGAAATACTGTTAGTCGCTCCCAGCTTGTGGGTGTGGGAACACGAGGTGGTTGTGGTGGAAGAAAGCAGGCCTCCCATGGAAGTGGAAGTGTGAGGTCACAACAATCGCAATGTCGGGGTGGTGGAAAAAGAGGAGGAACAGCTAACCAGGGATCTGGTAGGCATGTAGCTCCCGACCCATAGGAAATTCAACATTGTTTCCTAGAATAATGGAGGCTAATGCAGCATCCTCCAGAACTATTGGTGTGAAAACAAGAAGTTCAAATTACAAGTGGCATAAATTTTTCCTACTAACTTTGATTGATGTGATTATTACGTTGTTAGAAAGATCTTTGTGAGTAGAATAGCATGAAAAGGTGTTTTTTTTGGGGGGAAATTTTTAACACCAAAAAACTTCATTTGAAGCCTCAAAACGTTCCTGGAAGGTTTCAGACCCCGTTTCGCCAAATTGGGCCCCATTGGTAAAAATGGTCTCGTGAGCTGATTCATCCATATTTTCCACTCGAAATGCATCGAGATGGATGAAAAAAATATAACGATCCAATTTGGATCACACCTCCCCATTTTGGGAGGCTTTTGGTCCCCAAAATCTTTTGCTGAATGAGGTGAGGAAATTTTTCATCCATCTTCTCTTTCATGTACCATTTAGATTTTGCTAGAATTTATCCTTTCAACCCAATCTTCCAAAGGTCATCCTGCCCTTGTCTTGTAGTTTTGGACCTCTTCTTAAAAATTGTATCTTTTTTCAACTATGCCTGAGCTTCTAGTGCCAAATCCTCCACAAAAGGTAGGAATGTTCCACTTCCTAATATAGCATGGAACACTCATAGAGTTTCAAATTATCTACATTCAAAATTAAGTAAATGCGCATATATGGTGGCAAACTGAGTCGATAGGAATTATCGCCCATCCTTTCCAGTATCTCGAAGGGACCATATATGAGAGCCTTGATTTTATTGCCAGGCCCCCGCATCCTCTCCTTATTCAATTTTAGCCATATTTTTTCTCCCAACTTAAATTTTTTCTTTGTTATGTGTTGATCATGCTTTGCCTTATACTTCTCCTACAAATTTTTCAATGTTTCTTATACCTGTATATGGATTTTCCTAATATTCTCTATAAAATTTTCAGCCCTCAAAGCATATTTTGTAATATATTCCTTCACTCCTCCTTGTTGAATATATGCAGTATCCAAAGGTGAAGGTGGAAAATATCCAAAACAAGTCTAAAATGGGGACCTTCATGTAGAAGTGTGGACTACTCTATTATAATAATGTTGTGTATATACCACATTTTCATCTCATGTCTTATAATGATTCTGGTTGTATCCCCTCAGACGTTTCACCTAAGTCTTGTTGACTGCTTATGTCTGCCCATCTGTCTTTGGATGGAACTCTGTATATCTCTTCAACTTTGTCTCCATATTCTCCCATAATGTAGTTGAGAATGCACTAAGAAATCTTGTATCCTTGTCTGAAATGATGCTCCTTGGTATCCCAAAATGCACCCAGACCTGTCCAAAGAACAAGTTTTTTGCTTCTTGTCCGCTAATGGTATTTTTACAGGGAATCAGAACACACAACTTGCTAAACCTGTCAACTACCATGAACAGGTAGTCATGTCCCTTCCTAGTTGTTGGAAACCCTTCCAAAAATTCCATGGAAATGCTTTCCCAAGGGTGAGTAGGTAAAAGTAAGGGATGATATAGAACCTAATTCATGTTTTTAGGCTAGTCGGTACAACAAAGCATGCATCCTCTTATGAACCTAGATACCTACTCTTGCATCTTGGTCCAATATTGTACATACCTCTAAAAGTTAGCCACAATCATCCCTACACCAAAGTGCCCTGCAACTTTGGAGGTGTGAGTCTCTCTAGTCAACTGAAATCGCTCACCTTTAGGAACACATAGCTTATCCAACCTATAGATTAACCCATCATGGAGATGGTATTCAACGGTGTTGTCGTCATCGTGCATGTGAATCTGGATTTGCAACTAGTAATACACCTCATCAAAGTTCTCATCCTTTGAATATGCCTCTTTTTATGCATCATGGGTGAATGGATCCATGTGCACAACAATCCCCAAAGTTGTAATATTTGATGTGGGTGGCCTTAAAAACATGTCGGCCAAATTTTTTGTGCTTCCCTCCTTATACTTGATCAGCAAATGAAAATGTTTTAGAAACCCCATCCACTTGTAATGATTTTTTTTTTGTAGCTTATTCTAGACCTGAAAGTACTTTAAGGGTTCGTGATCTGTGTTAATTAATGTCTCATTTCCCATCAAATAATGCTTCCACTTCTTCAAAACTTGCACCATGGAATAGAGCTTCTTATTGTAGGTAGGGTAGTTAAGAACCGCTACATGAAAAACTTCAAAATGGTAATATACATGCCTTCCTCCCTACATCAAGACAACTCCCATAGGATACCCACTTGCATCTCTCTCCACTTCGAAATGCCACTACAAGTTAGGTAATGAAAGAAATAGTGCTTGTCTGATTTTCTTCTTTAACTCCTCAAAATCCCTTTGCTGACCTTTTCTCCAATGAAAACTATTACCACTTGTTGTTATGGCATGGAACGATGTTTCTACTACTGAAAATGAGCCTATGAATTTCCTCAGGTACTCTATTGCCCCAATGAAACTACTGACCTCAAAAACATTAGTAGGCACTGACCTTTTCATGAGGGCTTCCATATTGGAAGGATATATATTCAGTGCTCCTCCACCAATCACATACCCCAGATACACAAAATATGATGCACACACTCACACTTCTTAAGATTTTCTAACAGTTGGTTATTCTTTAATGTTTCCAGCACCTGCGTCAAATGTGACATACGCTCCTCCAAGGTAGCATATATACTAGTATATCATCTATATCATCCAAATAGGAAATAAAAAATGAATCTATAAAAGGGCACAATACATCATTCATTAATCTCATAAATGTATTTGGTGCATTACATAGGCCAAATGACATAACTAACCACTCATACAAACCTTGCCTAGTTTTGAAGGCGGTCTCCCATGTATCTTATTCTATGACTCAAACCTGGTGATATGAAAACTTCAAGTCCAGCTTGGTGAAATACTTTTCTTATTGCAACTAATCTAGCATATTATCTATATTGGGCAGGGCGTATCTATTTTTTAGAGTGATTTTATCAACGCTCTATAATATATACACATCCGCCAAGTCCCATCCTTCTTTGCAACAATGATGATGGGTGACCTGCATGGTGATGTAATCTATCGAATGACACCCTGTTCCAGTAGCTGCTGAAACTATTTGTTCACCTCACTTTCTTTTATAAAATACTTCATGTACAACCTAATATTTTGCAATGGGTAGTTTGGAAATAGTTGGACCTCATGCTCCACTTATCTCTTAGGTGGTAGCCCTTTAAGCTCTTGAAACACATCCTTGTATGCCACTAAAAAATCCTCCAATTTTTTATTTTATTTCTTAGTACACCCCTCTAGGGATGCCTTGCCTCTTATTGACTCTTCTCCAAACTGACCTTCTCGTAAAAACAATAAAACATACTTATTGTTAGAACCAATCAATTTCTTGGCTTGATTGGAACTTACGAGTGAAATTTCCAATTTTCCTTTGTGAACATTGATGATGAATGACTTTCCATCCTTGATAAGCTAGTACTGATTAGATTTCCTCATGAAAATTTTATCTCGGATGTACATGTATGGACTCCCAAATATGACTCTTCATAAATCAAGAGGAACCACATCTAGATCTACTTCATCAATAAAATCAACACTAATAGAAAAACTAATTCTACACTGTTTTGTTACCTTCAGCTCTTCATCCTTATTTACCCATCCCAACATGTATGGGTTTAAATTTTCATGAACTTCCATTCCCAACTTCTTGACCAGCTCTGCTCCACTGAGTTTCATCTACGATCTTGAGTCAAACAAAGCCTCAATATTTGCCTTCTTGACCTCTATCTTTATATGGAAGAGTTTGGTCATTTATTTCTCTTCATGTTGTTGAAGGCTACTCAGATTCACCTCCTTCTATATTGACGTACATATGATCTTCTCATCCACCTTCGATTTTCTTTCAACTTGGTTGCTCAAATTAGTGGCCATAATATTATTCTTCTTGTTTTTCAGGTTTAGCTCTGGATGCAACTTCCAGAACTTTTCCTCTGTATGGCCATCAATGTTCCAATGGTTGCAATGGTTTCTAGGATCTTTGCATTCGTGTGTTGTGGCTATCGTATTTTTATATTTCCCAATTTTCGCTTCTTCTTCCCCTCCATAGAAGTGTCTTGTTGCTCCTTCTGCTTCGTTCCACATGATTGCACTCTTTTTAGGCCCATTTTCTCCAGGTACTATGCCTATACATCAACATCGTCCAATGATTTGGGCTTGAAAAAAATCTTTTTCTCACACAAATGGTGGTGCAGACCCCTAAATACTTAAGGAGTACGTATGGATTATTTAGACAGATACCCAACATTATAGCCATCTTTCTAAATTCTTTGGTGTATTGTTGCATGTTTTGGCCCAAATTTTTCTTGAAGTAATGCCACCAAATCCACTGGTACTCCACGTACCCAATGGGATAAAGTTGTGACTTAATGATGGTTTTGAAATTATCCCACTTAGTCACTGTAGGGTCTCCCCCAAATCTCAGGGTTTCTGTGTGGCTCTCCCACCAAGTCAGTGCATGGCCCTCCAATTTCAACCCCGCAAATGAGATCTTTTTCCATTCCTTGATATGATGGACACTAAAATAAACTTCTAGTTGTTGCAACCAATGGTTCAGCTTAAGAGCATTGATATCATCGTGGTATGGCTTGATATCAAATTTTTCTTCCACTTTAAATAGGGACTGATTCACGACACTCGAACTAGGTTGAATTTTTCCAGGTTCTTTCTTCAGCTTGTTCTTTGTGACTTGCTTATCTCCTGATCCGCCTTATGATTTTTCTTCTACATTCGAACCCCCTTCTTATCCAAATATCCTAGCTTATTTCTTAGGGAAGACATGAGGAGGTTTACATTGTGTTTTATATCCATGAATTATTGTTCGAGCCACGAAAACCTCACCTATTTAGGATCACGAGGTTCGTTTACAGATTTGTCGCCCATGATTAGGGTTTTATGATTTTTGACCCCACCGACCTAGATCCCTGAAATATCCACAAAATACCCAAAGAAACGTGATATTATAACAAATGATCTATAAACTACCATGGATATTCCACTATACATTCATCACAACAAATCTAATAATATTATATTAAAAATATGAGATTCTACACTAATACAATTTTATTAAACTTTAAGATCTGTATATTTAATTGTAACTAGTGCATGGATGGGAATATAAATTATACAGAAAATTAGAGAATGAGAAAATAATAGCACACACAAATAAGACATAAGATATTCTCTTTGGGAAACCCTTTTGGGAGAAAACCCAGCTGGTAGGTGAGGTCGCTTCGCTCTCTTTCTTTGTTAGGAAATATGGCTGCATGTACAAATAATTAATTTTTATGGCCTATGAGATGCTAGAATGCACAAATCCTCTATTTTTTCTCTACCTCCTATCTGTCCTGGCTAGATTTTCTCAACTATGGAACAAAATTCTATCAAAATAATGGAATGTCTCTTCCTCTTAGTGGCCCGATTATAACACATCCCGATAACCTACTAGTGGTTAATTTGGACTACATCAACTGTTAAATAGAATTAAAAAATACTCTTCTAGAGACTTTTAAATATAGACACGTGGCTATCCCCTTTCCCATGAATAATGGGGCTAATGCGACATCCTCATGAACTATGGGTGTGCAAACAGGAAGGTCAACTTCTGAGTGGCATAAATTTTGCATACATACTACAATTGATGTGATTCTTGTGCCATTGGAAATATCTCTATGTGTAGAAAAGAATGAAAAGGTGAACCATTAAGGGGAAAAAAAATTACCCCAAAAAACGTCGTTTGAAGCAAATGTTTCATACCACGTTTCATCTAACTGGGCCGCGCCAATAAAAACAGTCATGTGAGCTAATTCCTCCACTTTTTCCACTCCAAATTCATTGAAATGGATTAAAAACAATATAATTATCCAATTCGGATCATCTACGCATCTACCAAGTGCTGATAGGTATTAAATATCTTAATATGCAAACCTCTTTTAGAGTGAAAATAGATTTTATCCCTCTCAACCCTTGATAGATATGGTGCTAAGATGGAGCTATGCTGGTTTTAATTAATGAATTTAACTAAAAGGGAAAAAAAGGCATACTACTTCATTAATAAATCTATGTTTTTATTTGTGTATACTACTATGAATATTCTAAAAATTTCTATACACATTAGATCTCTACCATACACCTAATAATTATTGATAATTGGGCCTAAAGGTGTCCTGTAGCCCAGTATGGTAGAGATGTTGTAATGTAGTGTTAAACATTTTGACTTGTTTAAATTATAGTAAAATAAAAATAAAATAAAATAAAATATTTACTTAATAATTATTAATAATTAAACCAACCTAATATGTCTTAACTTTGGATCTACCGAGCATTCATAGCAATCAATATCTTGAGATGCAAACATCTTTTAGCATAAAATGATATTTGATCTCTTTATGTGCTTGGTATATCTAGGGTTATTATGGGTCTAAAATGGTTAAGTTAAGATTCTGGAAGCCCTATTCCAAAATAGTGATGTTCATTATTATAAATATTTTATTAATTGTTTAACAGTGTAATATTACCAACTTAGATCCATCTTATACCTGGATCTATGAAGTGCCAAGAGGGATCAAAAATCTCGAGGTGCAAAGCTCTTTTTTAAGTGAAAAACTTGAGGAAACGTTTTCAACTCAAGAGATTTGATCCCTCTCGGCGATTCATAGATCGAAGGTTAAGATTGATCTAGGTTGGTTTTAGTCAAGCGCGGTCATATAAAATTTGTTGAACATCTAACCATTTTGCTCATTTTAAATATGTTAAATATGTCTAAGATAATTTAATTTTAAATTTTCTTAGTCACTTCAATTTATTGAGATGAGAGAGAGTGTTAGTAACTTGAATGATGAAAAATAATGAAATAAAAATTTTGAATGCAAAGTGAATTTGTAACAATGTTAATGACAAAAAATATGAATAATAAAAAAGTATTCAATTACAAACAAGTTTCATTGTGATCAATCTCAAACGGCTTTCTTCTATTGTTCTTATTGTCGCACTTATTAGTTTTTTCATCTTTTCATATTGATCATATGAAAATGGTAGTTGAAATCATAGATTGTTCAAATATTTAACTTGAGCTACTATAGTAAACATCACACCTTGCCTCTCTTACTCTCCAATATTAATAGTAGCTCTCTCTAAAGTCAATCATTGTGGTTTATGGAGTGTTAAAAAGAAAATAATTTTCAATGGAAGTTGTTTTCTATTACCTCGTTTGAATACATAGTGATTAACAATGTTGAATGATGGAAAATGGGAATAATAATAATGTATAAAATTACAAATAGTTTGCGGTTTTAGGAAGGAAAATTTTCAGGTAAGTGAACATTTTATTTAGGATGAAAATTCATGTATTTCATTTATGGTTGAATTATTGTAACACAGAAGTCAATGCATGTCATCAATAATTTTTATGTGCTTACAATGAAATCAATGTCCACTATTAATCTAATTACTTTTAAATGAATGTACATCAGACACATATTTTCTTCAAATTGGAAATCAACATCTACACTGAAATCCATTCATCTAGTGCAAATAATCACATAAGATTAGAAATCAACATCTATATTGAAATCAATGCATCTAGTGTAAGAAATCAATAATATCAAGCCTATTTTAGAGTGAAAAGATATTTTATTCCTCTTGACCCTTCGTAGATCTGGTGCTAAGATGGATCTATGCTCGTTTTAATTAATGAATTTAACTAAAAGGGAAAAAAAGGCATAAATAGTTTGTAAATAAATCTAAGTTTATTATTTATGTATACTACTAAGAATATTCTAAAAAAATCTACACAGGTTAGATCTCTACCATCCACCTAATAATTATTGATAATTGGGCCTAAATGTGTCCTTTAGCCCAATATGGTAGAGATGTTGTAATGTAATGTTAAACATTTTGACTTGGTGAAATTATAGTAAAATAAAAATTAAATTAAAATAGTTAATTATTAATTATTAATAATTAAACCAACCTAATCTATCTTGAGATGCAAACCTATTTTAGAGTAAAAAGATATTTGATCCCTTTATGTGCTTGGAAAATATAGGGTTATTTTGGGTGTAGAATGGTTAAATTAAAATTTTGGAAGCCCTATTCCAAAATAGAGTTGTCCATTATTATACATATATTATTAATTCTTTAAAAATGTAATATTATCAGCATAGATCCATCTTATCCACAGATCTATCAAGCGCCAAGAGGCATCAAATCCCTCGAGGTGCAAAAATCTATTTTGAGTGTAAAACTTGAGGAAAATTTTCCAGCTCGAGAGATTTGATCCCTCTCGACGCTTGATAGATTCAAGGTTAAGATGGATCTACGTTGGTTTCAATCATGTGTGGTCATATAAAATTTGTTGAACATCAAGTATTCTGACCATTTTAAATATGCTAAATACTTCTAAAATTAATTTAGTCAATTTAATTTTAAATTTTCTTAGTTACTTTAGTTTGTTAAGATGAGAGAGACTGTTAGTAACTTGAATGATGAAAAATGATGAAATAAAATTTTTGAATGCAAAGTGACAATGTAACAATGTTTAATGATAGAAAAAATGAATAACGGGAATTTATTAAATTACAAACAAATTTCATTGTGATCAATTTCGAATTATTTTCTTCTATTATTTGTATTTTCACACCTATTAGTTTTGTCATATTTTCATATCAATCATATGAAAATGGCAGTTGAAACCATATAATGTTCAAATATTTAACTCAAGCTACTATAGGAAACATCATACCTTGTCTCTCTTGTTCTCCAATATTAATAGTAGCTCTCTCCAAAGTGAAGCATTGTGATTTTTGGAGTGTTAAAACCCAAATAATTTTCAATGTTAGTTGTTTACTATTACCTCACTTGAATGCATAGTGATTAACAAATTTTAATGATAGAAAATGTGAATAATAAGAATGTAGAAAATTACAAAAAGTTTACAGTTTCAGGAAGCAAAAAATTTGGGTAAGTGAACATTTGATTTAGGATGAAAATTCAAGTATTGTATTTATGGTTGAATTACTGTAATACAAAAGTCAATGCATGTCATCAATAATTTTTATGTTCTTACAATGAAATCAATGCTCACTATTAATCTAATTACTTTGAAATCGATGTACATCATACATCTAGTTGCTTCAAATCAGAAATCAACATCTACACTAAAATCAATGTATCTAGTGCAAACAATCAAATAGGATTATAAATAAACGTCTATATTTAAATCAATGCATATAGTGAAAGAAATAAAATAGGATTATAAATAAATATTTACACAGAAACCAATGGATTCAGTGTAATAAATCAAATAGGAGTAGAAATAAACATCTACGTTGAAATCAATCTATCTAGTGCAAGTTATCAAATAGGATTAGAAATCAACATCTACACTAAAATCAATGCATCTAGTGCAAGCAATAAAATAGGATTAAAAATAAACAATAAAACTGAAATCAATACATCTATTTTAGTGAAAAACCAAAATATTCATGACTTTCTAGATCTAACATTTATGTTTGTATTTTTCTCTATGTCTCTCTCTCTTCTTCCTTCTCTCTCCACCTTCCATTTTTTTGTATATCTCCATCCCTGTCTCCCCCATATCTCTCTCTCCACCTCTCCCTCACTCTCTTTATCTCTCTCTTCTTCCCTCTCTCCCCTGCAATTTATATCTATACCTTCCTCCAACTCTCCTTATTTGTTTCTCCTTATTTATATCTATACCTTCCTCCATCCCTCTCTCTTTTTGTTTCTCTCTTCTTCCCTCTTTCCCCCTCCATATGTATCTCTATATCCCTCTATATCTCCTTCTTTACCTCTCTATATCAACTTGCAAACACACACTCTCTCTTCATATCTATATATCCCTCCCTATTCCTCTCCCTCTAGACCTCTCTCTCTTCCCCTTATCTCTCTATATTCCTCTTTTTTCTCCATATCTATATCTCTTCCTCCCTCCCTTTCTTTGTCTCTTTCTTCTTCCCTCTCTTCCCCCTCTATCTCTATCTTTATCTCCCATTTTCTCTCCTTCTTTTTCTCTCTATCCCACACCTAAAACATTCTCTCTCTCTCTCTCTCTCTCTCTCTCTCTCTACCTCTTATTCCCTCTCACCCCCCCCTCCATCTATATATCTATCTACCCTTGTCTCTCCTTCTCACCCCAAAAACATCCATTCTCTCCATATCTAACTCTCTGCCAATCTTCCCCTTCTCTCTCTTCTCTTTTCCTTCTCTCCCTCTCTCTCTTCCATCCTTCTCTCCTCTCTCCCTCGCTATCTCCACATCTCCCTTATCACTCCCTCTCCCTCCCTCCCTCCCTCTTATTCTCTCTCTCATTTCCTATTTCTCTTCCTTCTTCTTTATCCCTTTCTCTCCCACCTCCCTTTGTCTCTCCTCCCATCACAATCTCTCTCTACACCCTCCAAATCTCTTATTATCCCATTCCCTCTCTCCTTATCACTCTCCCCCTATCTCTCCCCTCCCTAGGTTATGCATCCATATCTATCTTCCCCTTCTTAACCTATCTCTATCCTCTCCTTCTCTCTCTCTTCCCTCGTCTCCTCTCTCCCTCATTCTCTCTTCATATCTCTTTTTTCACTCCCTCTCTTTCTCCACCTTATATCCAAATATATTTTTTCTTCCCTCCCTCTCTTTAACCCTCCAAATCTATCTCTCTCCCCCTTCCTCTCTCTCTTCCTTCCTATCTCCCTCTCTCTCCCCCACTCTATCCCCCCTCTCTCTCTTAAATTTGATCCTATTGTAATGTATTTAAGAAAGTATCTAAATTAAAATATGAAATTGGTTGTAAAATATTAAACCTATAATTTGTGTCAATAGTGTCAAAGAAAATACAAAAATGTAAAACTTAAAAAAAACATGCACTATATTTCCTCTATCATTGCGCCAAGAGGCGCATTCTACAGCCTAGTATGACCCTGATGTGTAAGTATGTCAGAAGCCAAAAAAAATGTCAACTTGAACAATAACTTACATAAACATATAAATGAACAATTAAAAATAAATTTAAACAATATAAACTTAAAATATGAAGAGGTTTACTAACACTCAAAAAAGAGAGATATGGTAAATAAATAAAATATGGTAAATAAGTAAAAATATAAATAAAAAATAAGTATGGTAAATAAATAAAACCTCTTTTTATATTACTCAAGAGGTATGGTAAATAAATAAACATATAAATAAGCTAGAGGTATGGTAAATAAATAAAACTGATTTTTATATTTACTCAATAAACCACTTTATATTTACAAAAACTCAAAAAAAGGTTTTATTTAGGTGAAGCCTACGGGACAAATTATTAATAATACCATAGGCCAAATACCATGGGAAAATACCATGGGCCAAATAACATATTTATAAAAGAGGTATGGTAAATAAATAAATATAAAAGAGGTATAAAGAGGTAAGGTAAATAAATAAAAATATATCAAATACGATTAGAAATCAACATCTAATTATACATGAAGTATAAGGGTCAAATACCATGGACCAAATTATTATTAATACCATGCCAAAAAAAACATTATTAACCCTAAAATTAATATTAAAATATTAATATTATTAAATTTAATATGTTTAGATTAATACAATATTAAATTTATTATATTGTAATATATATTAATATATCATGATATATGATAGAGGTGGAGAAATAGGGGGAGTGACAAGGGAGATATGAAGATAAATTGAAGGAGAAGGGAGAAGAGGAATGAAGAGAGAGAGAGTGAGAAGAGTGAGAGAGTTAGAGAAGGGTAAGAGAGGGAGAGGGAGACATAAAGATGGAGGTGGGAGAGAGATAAGGAGAGAGAGAGGGAGAAGGAGAGAGGATTGGAGGGTAAAGAGTGAGAGAGAGAGAAAGAAGGGGGAAGGGAGAGGGAGGTAGGAGAGAAAGGGAGAGAGAGAAAGGATGAGAGGAGGAGGAGAGAGAGAAAGGATGAGAGGAGGAGGAGAGAAGGAGAGATAGAGAGATGGAGCTGGAGGAAGAGCGAGGAAAGGAAGAAGAAATACATAGATAGGGAGTGACAAGGGAGAGATGGAGAGAGAGTGTGTATGCTTATGGGTGGGATAAAGATACATAGGAGTGATGGAGACAAGGGGGGAGAGAAGGAGAAAGGGGGAGTGATGGAGACAAGGGGGGAGAGAAGGATAAAGGGAGAGAAACAGTAAGATAGTTGGAGAGTGAGATAGAGTGATGGGGGAAGAGAGAGGATTGGAGGAAAGAGAGAGAGAGAAAGAAAGAGAGCTAGGGGGTCAAATAGAAGGCGGCGAGAGAGGAATGATGAGAGAGAGGAAGAGAGTGATGGGGGAAGAGAGGATTGTAGGAGAGAGAGAGAGAGAGAGAGAGAGAGAGAGAGAGATGGGGGAAGAGAAAGGGAGGTAGGAGATAAAGGGAGAGAGGAAGGAAAAGAGAGGGGACTTGAAAGAGAGGAGGAGAGAGGGGAGGAGAGAGGGAGGGATAGAAATATGGATTTGGAGGGGGAGAGAAGGATATATTGAGATATGGAGAGAGAGAGAGAGAGATGGGGGAAGAGAAAGGGAGGTAGGAGAGAAAGGGAGAGAGAGGAAGGAAAAGAGAGGGGACTTGAAAGAGAGGAGGAGAGAGGGAGGGATAGAAATATGGATTTGGAGGGGGAGAGAGGGAGGGATTGAGAGATGGAGCTGGATGAGGAGAGAGGGAGAGAAGAATAAATACATAGAGAGTGAGTAGTGGAGAGAGAGGGGGAGTGACAAGGGAGAGATGAAGAGGGAGTGTGTATGTTTTGGGGTGAGATAAAGAGAAAAATAAGGAGATATGGAGAGAAGGGGGGAGAGAAGGAGAGAGAGAGGCATATGGTAACAAAGTTGGAAGGTGAAGATAGAGAGAGAGGGGGGAGAGAAAGGAAGAGAGAGAGTGAAGAGAGATAGGGAAAGAGATATGAAGATGGAGAGGGAGAGAGGGGGAGGTAAGAATAAAGACATAGAGGGTGAAAGATGGAGAGAGATAGAGAGGGAGTGATAAATAACATGGAGAGAAAGGGAGAAAGGGTAGTAGGAAGGAAGAGATATAGAAGTGAGAGAGAGAAAAGGAAGGGGAAAAGAGAGAGAGAGAGAGAGAGAGAGAGAGAGAGAGAGAGAGAGGAGAAGGAGGAGGGAGTGATAAATAGATAGATAGATTGGAGAAAGAGAGTTTATGTTTTGGAGTTGATATAGAGAGATAGAGTGAGATATAGATATAGATGTAAGGTGAAGAGAAAAAAGATAGATGGAGAGAAGGAGGTAGGGACAAGGAAATTGATAGATATGGAGTGAGAGAGAGTGTGTGTTTGGTGGGGTGAGATAAAGAGAAAAAGGAGAGATGAAGGGATATATAGATATATATGGGGGAGAGAGGGAAGAAGATTTCTTGCCGTAGATGCATTGATTTCAGTGTAGATGGTGATTTCTAATCCTATTTGATTTCTTGCACGAGATGAATTGATTTTGGTGTAGATGTTGATTTCTAATGATATTTGATTACTTACACTAGATGGATTGATTTTAATGTACATGATTTCTAATCCTATTTGATTGCTTGCACTAAATGCATTAATTTCAGTGTAGATGATGATTTCTAATCTTATTTGATTGATTTCACTAGATGCATTAATTTTAATGTAGATTTTGATTTTTGGTTATATTTGATTTCTTGCACTAGATGAATTGATTTCAATGTAGATTATTTTTAATCCTATTTGATTGGTTGCACTGAATGCATTGATTTCAGTGTAGATGGTGATTTCTAATCCTATTTGATTTCTTTCACTAAATGCTTTGATTTCAGTGTAGATGGTGATTTCTAATCTTATTTGATTGTTTGCACTAGATGCATTAATTTCAATGTAGATGTTGATTTCTAATTATATTTGATTTCTTGCACGAAATGCATTGATTTAAATGTAGATGATTTAACTAAATTAATTGATTAAATGTATATGATTTAAATCCTATTTTCCTGCTTGCCCTAGACTCATTTATTTGAGTGTAGATGTTGATTTCTAATCATATTTGATTACTTGCATTAGATGCATTGATTTTAGTGTAGATGTTGTTTTCTATTATTATTTTATTTCTTGCATTAGTTGCATTGATTTCAATGTATATGTTGATTTCTAATTTTGTGTAATTGGATGTATGATGGTACATTAATTTTAAATTCATTGGATTAATAGTGTGTGTGCAATGATTTCAGTGTAAGCACAAAAAAATATTGACAATGTACATTGATTTTTGTGTTATAGTAATTCAACCTATTAATATTGGAGAGCAAGAGAGACAAGGTATGATGTTTACTACAACAGCTCGAGCTAAATATTTAAATGGTTTACGATTCCAACTGTCCTTTTCAAATAACCAATATGAAAATATGACAAAACTAACATGGGTGAAAATAATAATAGTAGAAGAAAATAGTTTGAAATCGATCACAATGAAGACTATTCATAATTGACTACATTCTTATTATTCATAGTTTCTATCATTCAATATTATTACATTGTCACTTTGCATTCAAAATTTTATTTCATCATTAAAGTTATTTTACAGTATTTATCATCTCAACAAACTGAGGTAACTAATCAAATTTAAAATTAAAATGACTCAATAAATCTCAGACATATTTAACATATTTAAAATGGTTATGTTAATATTAGATGTATTTACATAATATTGATAAAATTAAGCATATGTTCCTCATATTATTGATAGATTTTCCTTGGTCGCACACGACTGAAACTAGCCTAGATCCATCTTAACTCCGGATCTATCAAGCGCCGAGAGGGATCAAATCTCTCGAGGTGAAAACCTTTGCTCAAGTTTTGCACTCAAAAAAGAGGTTTTCACCTCAAGATATTTGATCCCTCTCGGCGCTTGATAGATCCGGAGTTAAGATGGATCTAGGCTAGTTGTTAGTCACATTGCTTTCTCTCTTCTTTGCTTGGATATTTGGTTAAGATTCATATATCTTGGTTCTTTATGATATTATTTACATTATATAAGTTTCGTGTATGTATATATAAAAGTATTCTCATTTTTAATTTTATTAAAATCTCAATTTAATCTATATGGGAATATTTTTATAATATTATTTGCATTATATAAATTTCACATATGTATACAAAAAAGTATTCTCATTTTTAATTTTATTAAAACCTCCATTTAATATCTATGGAAATATTTTTTGTAGTCGTGAGAGGATGGAGGGTTTAGATATATCTCAAATTAATTATAAACCTTTTGTTTATATATTTAATTAAAAAATACCATTAAATTAAATTAAATTAAAATATTTATCAAATATTTAATTGTGAAATAAGTTATAGTTTTTGGGCATGTGGTAATGATAAGGAATGGTATTGACTCATGGTATTCTAATAGAATAGTTAAAATATTAGATCCATCACATAATAATCAAAAGCTTAGATGACCCTTATATTAATAAACCATGGTATCGACCCATGGTATTATAATTTTCATTTATCTAAAAAATTGTTCATAATTATATATATATATAACAAAAAAAAAATATTATTATTTTTATTACTTGGCTCAAACCGATTTATTGCACTAAGAATAACTAAAGAGAACTGATTTATTGCATTTGTGTTTCTTAAAAGTTATTATTATTGTTAGTTATAATATAGCTAACATTAAAAATGTTGACATACAACCTTTCTTAAATTACATATAATGCCTACACATTACATCTAATGTATGCCTACCCATTATATCTAATACCTGGACATCTAATTATTTTGATCATTTTAAATATGCTAAATATATCTAATATTAATTTAGTCAATTTAATTTTAAACTTTCTTAGTTACTCTATTAGTAACTTGAATGATGAAATAAAAATTTTGAATGCAAAGTGACAATGTAACAATGTTGAATGATAGAAAATATGAATAATAAAAATGTATTCAATTACAAACAAATTTTATTTTGATCAATCTCAAACTATTTTCTTCAATTGTTCTTATTGTCAAACCTATTAGTTTTTTTATCTTGTCATATTGATCATATGAAAATGGAAGTTGAAATCATAGACTGTTCAAATATTTAACTCGGGTTACTATAGTAAACATCATACCTTGTCTCTCTTGCTCTCCAATATTAATTGTAGCTCTCTCCAAAGTCAATCATTGTGATTTATCAAGCGTTAAAAACTTTTTAATGGAATTTGCTTCTATTACCTCGTTTGAATGCATAGTAATTAACAATGTTGAATGATAGAAAATGGGAATAATAAGAATGTATCAAATTACAAATAGTTTATAGTTTCAGGAAGAAATTTTTTTGAGTAAGTGAACATTTTATTTAGGATGAAAATTCATGTAATAAATTTATGGTTGAATTACTATAACACAGAAGTCAATGCATGTCATCATTAATTTTTATGTTCTTACAATGAAATCAATTCTGATTATTGATCTAATTACTTGGAAATGAATGTACAACATACATCTAGTTGCTTCAAATCACAAATCAACGTCTACAATGAAATCAATTCATCTAGTGCAAACATTCAAATGAGATTATAAATCAACACCTATATTAAAATCAATGCATCTAGTGCAAGAAATCAATAATAGAAAACCTATTTTAGAGTGAAAAGATATTTTATCCCTCTCAGACCTTGGTAGATTTGGTGCTAATATGGATCTCTGCTTGTTTTAATTAATGAATTTTACTAAAAGGGAATAAAGGCATAACTAATTTGTAAATAAATCTAAGTTTTTTATTTGTGTATAAGAATAAAAATATTCTAAATTATTTTATACAAGTTAGATCTCTACCATGATCAAGGTGGATACTGGTGTCCACCCACCTATTACAACTATATCTCCAGTTGGTTTAATCTATTTCCTTGTTTATAGCAACATTTACTATTTTTAACAATTTTTCGGGTCCTAAACTTTCAAATCATTTTTGACCCCCTAAACTGTGTTTTATTGAGGTCTGTAGCAGGCCCATAGCCATAGGCAGGGCCTTTCATCAAATCTTGTATTACTTAGAGAGATATTTTTGATGATATGTCGTACACATCAAACGAAGATAATATGACCAAGTTATGAGCCTGGGAATTTGGTTGCACAATTAACCCCAATATGGCCCCCAAACTCTTGGTGTTCCATATCCTAGGGTTAGGGCTTCTATTTTTTAGGGTTTTCCCATGTTTTTCAATAATAAAAATTCCCTTGAGCCTCATTGTAATGCAATTCAGAGGCATGTAGCCACCACATCTCTTCTTAGAGATAAGCTACCATCACCAGAGCTAGTTTATTTCATTATGCCTGTAAGCATATTTTAGTTATTTGATATTAATGAAATGAAGTTTTATTCCTGCTACATCTCTGCATTTATGTTTATTTATGTATTTTATTACAATTTTCATAAGTCTGGATCATGCCATCCACCTAATAATTATGGATAATTGGGCCCAAAGGTGTCCTTCAACCCAATATAGTGGAGATGTTGCAATGTACTGTTAAACATTCTGACTTGGTTAAATTATAGTAAAATAAAAATACAAATAAAACAAAACAGTTAATTATTAATTATTAATAATTAGACCAACCTACTATATCTTAATTTTTTATCTACCAAGCGCTCATAAGGATCAAATATCTTTCAAACCTATTTTAGAGTAAAAGGATATTTGATTCCTTTATGTGCTTGGTAGATCTAGGGTTATTATGGGTGTCGAATGGTTACATTAAAATTTTGGAAACTTTATTCCAAAATAGAGATGTCCATTATTATGCATATATTATTAATTATTTAAGAATGTAATATTAGCATCATAGATTCATCTTATCCTAGGATCTATCAAGAATCGAGAGGGATCAAATCTCTCAAGGTGGAAAACTCTTTTTTGAGTGCAAAACTTGAGGTAAAGTCTACAACTTGAGAGATTTGATCCCTCTCGGCGCTTGATAGATCCAGGTTAAGATGAATCTAGGTTGGTTTCAATCATGCGTGGTCATATAAAATTTTTTGAACATATAATTATCCAAATCATTTTAAATATGCTAAATATGTCTAAGATTAATTTAATCAATTTAATTTTAATTTTCTTAGTTACTTCAGTTTGTTGAGATGAGAGAGACTGTTAATAACTTGAATGATGAAACATGATGAAATAAAAAAATTTAATGCAAAGTGAAAATGTAACAATGTTGAATGATATAAAATATGAATAATAAGAATGTATTCAATTACAAACAAATTTCATTTTGATCAATCTCAAACTATTTTCATCTATTGTTCTTATTTTCACACCTATTAGTTTCTCCATCTTTTCATATCGATCATATGAAAATGGCAGTTGAAATCATATACTTTTCAAATATTTAACTATAGCTATTGTAGTAAACATCATACCTTGTCTCTCTTGCTCTCTAATATTAATAACAGCTCTCTCCAAAGCTAATAATTATGATATATGGAGTGTTAAAACCTAGATATTTTTCAATTGTAATTGTTTTCTATTACCTCGTTTGAATGCTTAGTGATTAAAAATGTATAGTGATGGAAAACGGGTATAATAAGAATGTAGAAAGTTACAAATAGTTTTCAATTTCAGGGAAGCAAAAAATTTGGGTAAGTGAACATTTTATTTAGGATGAAAATTCAAGTATTATATTTATGGTTGAATTATTGTAACACATAAGTCAATGCATGTCATCAATAATTTTTATGTGCTTATAATTAAATCAATGCCCACTATTAATCTAATTACTTTGAAATTAATATACATCATACATATAGTTGCTTCAATTCAGAAATCAAAATCTACACTAAAATAAATGCATATATTGCAAACAATCGAATAGGATTAAAAATCAACATCTATATTTAAATCAATGCATCTAGTGAAAGCATTCAAATAGGATTATAAATCAATATTTACACAGAAACCAATGCATCCAATGCAAGCAATCAAATAGGAGTAGAAATCAACATCTACATTGAAATAAATGCATCTAGTGCAAGCTATCAAATAGGATTAGAAATCGATGTCTACATTAAAATCAATGAATCTAGTGCAAGAAATCAAATAGAATTTAAAAACAACAATCACATTGAAATCAATACATTTATTTTAGTGAAAAACCAAAATATTCACGAATTTCTAGATCTAAATTTTATGTTTGTATTTTTCTCCGTGTCTCTCTTTCTTCTTCCCTCTCTCTCCACCTTCCATGTGTTTTTATATCTCCCTCCCTCTCTACCCCATCTCTCTCTCTCCACCTCTCCCTCCCTCTCTTTATCTCTATATTCTTCCCTCTCTTCCCTGCAATTTATATCTATAAATTCCTCTGTATCTCCTTATTTTTCTCTCTATCTCACCACCCTAAAAAAAATTAATGCTCTCTCTCTCCAAGTCTATCTCTCTTCCTCCATCCCTCTCTCTATTTATCTCTCTTTCCCTCTCGCCCCCTCCATCTATATCTCTTTATCCTTCTATCTCTCCTTATTTATCTCTCTATATCAACCTGCAAACACACTTTCTCTCTTCATATCTCTCTATCTATATATCTCTACCTCTTCCTCTCCCTCTTTCTCTTTCTTCCCCTTCTATCTCTCTCTTCCTATTTTCTCTCCATATCTATATCTCTTCCTCCCTCCCTTTCTTCCCTCTCTTCCCCCTCTATATATACCTTTATCTCCCATTGTATCTCCTTATTTGTCTCTCTATCCTACCCCACAAACATAACCTCTCTCTCTCTCTCTCTCTCTCTCTCTCTCTCTCTCTCTCTCTCCCCTTTTCTCTCCTCCTTTGCCTCTCCTTCTCACCCCCAAAACATACACACTATTTCCATATATATCTATCTCCCTCTCTTCCCCTTCTATATCTTCTCTTCTCCTTCTCTCCCCACCTCTCTCTCCTTATATCTCTCTTCCCTCCTTCTCTCCTCTCTCCCTCAATATCTCTACATGTCTCCCTTATCATTCCCTCTCCCCCTCCACATTTATCTCTCTATTATTTCTTCTTCCCTCCCTCCCTCAACCCCTCCAACTCCATCTCAAACTCCCTCTCTCTCTCTTCTTATATATCTCATGTCCTCTCTCTCTTCCTTCCTCTTTATCCCTTTCTCTCCCACCTCCCTTTGTCTCTCCCCCCATCACCTTCCTTAAAACCTTCCATTTTTTCTTCCATACCATCCTTCAAACCTTCCATTTTTTCTTCCATACCATTATTCAAACCATCCATCGTAGCTTCCATACCTTTCTTCAATCCATCCATCTTAGCTTCCATGGTTTTCTTCAAAACATCCATTTCATTTTTTGTTTCTCTTTGTGAGAGCAAAATTTGGTGCATTTTCTCTTGTAATTTTGTTATATCATGTTACATTTCTTCATCTTCCTGAGCCATAGTAGAGCCTTCTGAAGGCCTAATCGGTGTTGAATTATTTTTACTACGCATTTTTTAAAACCCAATATTGATATCTATTCTACAATATTCCCTTGGAATCAATTCAAATTGATTCTTCAAACAAGACTTACGCAATTCAAAAAAAAATACACACCTTTTTCTTGCTTTTGAGGAGCTTGATATTGAAATTTAATTATATTTGTGATTGCGGATCTTCAATATCTGAAATTTGGCGATGCGATAACCCTCTAAATCCTCTTTCAAATGCCACAGGTCTGACCTGATTTGGATTCTTCAAGACAAAGTTATGTCCAATCTCCCACAATGACCTAATTATGGACTGGTTAAGTAGAGTGGACTTGTACGACTTGCCACGTGTCACTGTTTGCTCCTTCGGCTCTGCAATTTGTAGACAGGAAACTACACTCCATGTGCTCCTAGCCACTTTTTACAGAATTCCAATTCGATGCTTAGAGATAGATTTATGAAGATTTTCCCATGATCGCCTCTTTGAGATGAAATACTGGAGCCTGAAAAAGACCTAAATTCCATAGATCATATCTCTGAAAATATTGTGAACCAAACTCTAAAATTTTGCGAAGATGTTCCTCGGGATTTTGGTTTCACACTCTAAAAATTTCAGCTTCTTAGCCTTCATATAAAACAAGTTATAGCGAAAATTCCATGATGACCTGTTTGGTGCAGCGAAACCCTAGAATCCAAACCTCTAATACCAAATGTTGTGAAACCAGCTCCAAAAATAGAAGAAAAGAGATAACAACGCCTTAAAAATAAGCCACTTCGAGGGGGAAACCTCCTATACATTACATGAATGAACTATTCTTGGATGATACAAATGAAAAAACCTCCTTTCTATATATAGGAGTCCATGGGGCCACAATGTAATCCTAGCCGACCTAACAATAATAATGTAAGGGCACAATAATAACAACATGGGGGTTACAGGGGTACAACAATAGCAATAAGGGGGTTACACTAATAACAATAAGGGACTATACTAGTAATATAGGGACCTAACATGCTCCTCTCCTTCAAAAAAGTGTTTTCCTAAACTCTTTAGTAGCTCCGGGTGCTTTTGTATAAAATTCTCATCCTCCCATGTAGAATATTCAGTGGGTAAGTTCTTCCATTTGATGAGATACTATGAAATTGATCGATTTCATAGCTATTGAGTTCTTATTTCCATGACTGCTTCAAGTTCCAATATGGTTTTTCCTTCCTCATCAAGTTCTGGCAATATTGTTTGAACTGGAAGTTTGTACCCTATAACCCCTTTTAAGCGTGAAACATGGAAAACTGGATGAGCTTGCCAAGAAGAAGGAAGCTCCAATTTGTATGCCATAGTACCAATCTTTTGCAACACCTTGTAAGGACCATAGTACTTTGGTGATAATTTATTATCCTTCTTAGCTTGCTTGAGGGACATTTGTTTGTATGGTTGTAGTCGTAAAAATAATCAATATCCCACATCAAAACTTCTCTCATTGTGATGTTGATCTGCCTGTTGTTTCATTCTATTTTGTGCCAAATTTAGGTTATCCTTTAATAGTTGGAGAACTTCTTGTTGATGCCCGATTGTGATCCTCCACTAATTTAACCCTAGAATTTTCCCTTAAAGAAGATGTGATGGACGGTGGATGATATCCATAAAGTGCCATAAATGGGGTCATTTTTTGCTACAGTATGGAAGGAAGTGTTATACCACCATTCAACGAGAGGTAACCATTTGACCCATTGTGCTTGCTTATCAGATACAAAACAACGAAGATATCCTTCCAAACATTTATTCACTATCTCTGTTTGACCATTGGATTGAGGATGATAATATGAGCTGTGAGCTATTTGAGTACCCAAACAAGAAATTAATTTTTTCCAAATTTTTTTGTAAAAATGGGATCTCTCTCACTTACAATAATTTTCGGGTTTCCATGTAGCTTTTGAATTGTTTCCATAAATGCAGTAGCAACTGTACTTGCTTTAAATGGATGAGATAATGCACGAAAGTGTGCATACTTGGTAAGTCTATCAACTACCACCATGATGACACTCCTTCCTTCGAACTTAGGTAAACCTATGATAAAATCCATTGAAATCTCCTCCCAATGTTGAATTGGAATGGATAAAGGTTGTAGAAGACCTGGGGTCTTAATTGTCTCAACTTTATTTTTTTGGAAAACCAAACATTCCGCCACAAAATTTTGAATATCAGATTTAAGGCCATCCCAAAAAAGTCCTTTCTTCACCCTATGGTAAGTTTTTAAAAATCTCAAGTGTCCTCTTCAAGGAGAAGTGTGCAATTCCAAAAGAATATTTTGTTTTAGTTGGGAATTCTTGCAAATATATAAGCGATCTTTGTACCATAAGGAATCATTTTTCCAACTAAATGTATCAGATGTACTAGGATCTTGCTGCAACTTTTGAATGAGTGTCCACACTTCTTCGTCCTTCTTCTATTCATCCCTTGCTTCAGTTATCCAATCTGGTTGGATAATAGAAATGGCACAAAGCAATGCTTCCACCTCTTCATCCTTTCTTGAGAGCGCATCTGCAACAACATTTAGCTTCCCTTTTTTGTAAATGATTTCAAAGTCATAACCCAACATCTTTGTGACCCATTTTTGCTACTCTTTTGAAGATAGTCTTTGTTCCAAAAAGTGTTTAAGACTATCCTGATCAGTTTTAACCTTGAAGTGTCTTCCCATTAGGTAAGGTCTCTATTTCTTTAGTGCATGTAGTATTGCTGACATTTCCTTCTCATAAATAGGCTTTTGTAAATACTTTCCTTTGATTGAAGTACTTTCAAAATCAATGGGTCTTCCTTCTTGCACTAAAACAACACCAATTCCATTTCCTGAGGCATCACATTCCACAATAAACGTTTTTGTGAAGTCTGGCGTAGCTAAGACTGGTGCTAGGCACATTTCCTCTTTAATATGTTCAAAGGCCTTAGTTGCTTCAAGAGTCCATGAAATGCATCTTTCTTCAATAATTTTATTAGAAGTGTTGCTATTCTCCCATAATTATTAACAAACTTGCGATAATACCCTGTTAACCAGAGAAATCCATGCAACTGCTTTATGGTTGTGGGGACTTTCCATTCATTAATGGCTTTAATTTTGTTAGGGTCTACCTTAACACCCTCGTGAGATACAATATGACCCATATATTCCACCTCTTGTACTCCAAAGATACATTTGGATGTTTTTGCATATAATTGTTTCTCCTCCAATAGTTTGAGCACCCTGTCAACATGTTGCACATGATCCTTCCAAGACTTGTTGTAGATTATTATATCATCAAAAAATACCAGCACAAAATTTCTAAGGAAGGGTTTGAAAATGGAATTCATCAACCCTTGAAATGTAGAAGGTGCATTGGTAAGGCCAAAATGCATGACCAAAATTTCATAATGACCCTCATGAGTTCTTGTTTCCATGACCGCTTCTGGTTCCAATATGATTTTTCCTTCCTCATCAAGTTCTGGCAATATTGTTTGAACTGGAAGATTTTCTCCTATAACCTTCTTTAAGCATGAAACATGGAAAACTGGATGTACTTGCGAAGAAGCAGGAAGCTCCAATTTGTATGCCATAGTACCAATCTTTTGCAACACCTTGTAAGGACCATAGTACTTTGGCGATAATTTATTATTCTTCTTAGCTTGCTTGAGGGACATTTGTTTGTATGGTTGTAGCCGTAAAAATACCCAATCTCCTACATCAAAACTTCTCTCGCTGCGATGTTGATCTGCCTGTTGTTTCATTCGATTTTGTGCCAAATTCAGGTTATCCTTTAATAGTTGGAGAACTTCTTGCTGATGCTCGATGTGATCTTCCACTGCTTGAACCTTCTAATTTTCCCTTAAAGATGATGTGATCGATGGTGGATGATATCCATAAAGTGCCATAAATGGGGTCATTTTTGCTGCAGTATGGAAGGAAGTGTTATACCACCATTCTGCGAGAGGTAACCACTTGACCCATTGTGTTTGTTTATCAGATACAAAACAACGAAGATATCCTTCCAAACATTTATTTACTATCTCAGTTTGACCATCAGATTGAGGATGATAAGATGAGCTATGAGCTAATTTAGTACCCAAAGAAGAAAATAACTCTGTCCAAAAATTTCCCGTAAAAATGGGATCTCTGTCGCTCACACTAACCCTTGGGCTTCCATGTAGCTTTTGAATTCTGTCCACAAATGTAGTAGCAACTGTACTTGCTTTAAATGGATGAGATAATGCACAAAAGTGTGCATACTTGGTAAGTCTATCAACTACCACCATGATGACATTCTTTCCTGCGGACTTAGGTAAACCTGTGATAAAATCCATTGAAATCTCCTCCCAACGTTGACTTGGAATGGATAAAGGTTGTAGAAGTCCCAGGGTCTTAATTGTCTCCACTTTATTCTGCTGGCAAACCAAACATTCCGCCACAAACTTTTGAATATCAGATTTAAGGCCATCCCAAAAAAATTCTTTCTTCACCTTGTGGTAAGTTTTTAAAAATCCTGAGTGTCCTCCTAAAGGAGAAGTGTGCAATTCCGGAAGAATCTTTTGTTTTAGTTGGGAATTCTTACAAAGATATAAGCGATCTTTGTACCATAAGGAATCATTTTTCCAACTAAATGTATCAGATGTACTAGGATCTTGCTGCAACTTTTGAATGAGTGTCCATACATCTTTGTCCTTCTTCATTCATCTCTTGCTTCGGTTATCCAATCTGGTTGGATAATAGAAATGGCACAAAGCAATGCTTCCACCTCTTCATTCTTTCTTGAGAGTGCATCCGCAACAACATTAAGCTTTCCTTTTTTGTAGATTATTTCAAAGTCATAACCCAACATCTTTGTGACCCATTTTTGCTGCTCTTCTTAAGATAGTCTTTGTTCCAAAAAGTGTTTAAGACTATCATGATCAGTTTTTACCTTGAAGTGTCTTCCCATTAGGTAAGTTCGCCATTTCTTTAGTGCATGCGGTATTGCTAACATTTCCTTCTCATAAATAGGTTTTTGTAAATACTTTCCTTTGATTGGACGACTTTCAAAAGCAATGGGTCTTCCTTCCTGCATTAAAACAACACCAATTCCATTTCCTGAGGCATCACATTCCATGATAAAGGTTTTTGTGAAGTCTGGCGTAGCTAAGACCGGTGCTAGACACATTGCCTCTTTAAGATGTTCAAAGGCCTTAGTTGCTTCAGGAGTCCATGAAAATGCATCTTTCTTCAATAATGTTGTTAGAGGTGCTGCTATTCTCCCATAATTCTTAACAAACTTGCGATAATACCCTGTTAACTTGAGAAATCCTAGCAACTGCTTTATGGTTGTGGGGACTTTCCATTCCTTAATGGCTTTAATTTTGTTAGGGTCTACTTTAACACCCTCGTGAGATACAATATGACCCAGATATTACACCTCTTGTACTCCAAAGCAACATTTGGATGTTTTTGCATATAATTGTTTCTCCTGCAATAGTTTGAGCACCATGTCAACATGTTCAACATGATCCTTCCAAGACCTGCTGTAGATTAGTATATCATCAAAAAATACTAGCACAAATTTTCTAAGGAAGGGTTTGAAAATGGAATTCATCAAACCCTTGAAATGTAGAAGGTGCATTGGTAAGGCCAAAAGGCATGACCAAAAATTCATAATGACCCTCATGAGTTCGAAATGTTGTTTTTGGAATATCTTCGATCTTCATTCTAATTTGATGATATCCTGAACGAAGATCCAACTTGGTAAAATAAATTGCTCCATGTAATTCATCCAATAATTCATCAATCACAGGAATGGGAAATTTGTCTTTAATGGTGAGCTTATTGAGCTCCCTATAATCTGGACACATTCGCCATGATCCATCCTTCTTGTGTACCAATACTACGGGAGCAGAGAAAGAACTTTGACTAGGTTGAATTATACCCGCCTCTAACATTTCTGCAATCATACGTTCAATTTCGCTCTTTTGGAAATAAGGATATCTATAAGGCCTGATGTTTGGAGCAACACTTCCTGGAATCAAATGAATAGCATGATCATGATCACGAATAGGTGGGAGTCCTTTGGGAGTTTCAAACACCTTGGAATGATTGTCCAAGACTTGTTGGAGATGTGCAGAAATAGATGATTTTGATGTTGGAACTTCTAGTGAGCATAATTGTGCAATTACGCCTCGCTGTTCTTTCTTTAGAAGCTTTGTCATGACATTAGAGCTTATTATCCTTCCTGGCTTCCCCGCAATACCCAGTAATTCGACTTCCTTTCCTTCTGAAAAAAATTTCAAGAAAAGTTCTTGAAAATTAAAAGCTACCGTCCCCAAAGATTGTAACCATTGTACTCCTAGTACAACATCGACACCTCCCATAGGAATGGAAAGCATTGGACTAGTCAATACATATTCCCCCATGGTTAGCTTGATATTATGGCATTTTCCAGAGCAATTTATAGTTCCTCCATTTGCAACCATCACTTGACATTCTGGTGCTGGGTATAGGAAACAATTTAATTCCTTGGCTACCTTACAATGAATAAAATTATGGGTGCTACTGAATCAATCAACACTATTACCTTTTTCTTCTTGATATGTCCTTCTATCTTGAGAGTTTGAGGAGTGGTAATTCCTGCCAATGCATTACACGATATGGTCGGACTCATTTCTTCCTCTTCTAGGGCTGGTTCCTGGTGTATATCCTCTTCTTGTTCATTTTCTTCTTCCTCTTCACAATCTATGTAAAATAATTTCTTCTCAGCACACTTATGACCTTTAGTGTATTTGCTATCACAACTGTAGCAAAGCCCTTTTGCTCTTTTTTCTTCCAATTGTTGTGGTGTCAACCTTGTTGGTTGTGGAAATCTAGATGTAGCCACACTTCCTTCTTTATAGAATTGAGTAGTAGACTTCCTTGTTGCCATAATTTTACATTCAACTTTTCTTGCCAACCTGAATGCCTTCTCTAATGAATCGGGTTCCAGAACACGAACTTCATGTTGAATGTTATCCTTTAAACTGCCTAAGAAGAGATCAATCCTGTGGTCCTCTGAAATATCAGTTACCCTTATACTCAATTTTTGGAAGTCCTCAATGTGCTGCCCCACTAAACCCTTTTGTTTGAGATTTATCAGTTGGGTAAAGAAGGTGTTGCTCTTTGTATCCTCATAATGTGCTATCATTTCCTCCGTAAAAATTGACCAAGTGACAATTTTTTTACGGGAACAAAGCCATCGATACCATACAAATGTATTTTGTTCTAAATGTAAAGTTGCAATGCGTACCTTTTGTGTGTTTTGCACATTATGAAGATCAAAATATTGCTCCATTTGTAGTATCCATGTTACAGGATCCTTTCCATCAAACTTCCTTATATCCATTTTTGGAATATGGTGGTTCTTCCCGCCAACATTAGAGTTTATGAAATCACGATTAACATTTATTTTGTTCTCATCATGAGGTTCTTCTACCATCTTTTCACCATTAGGAAACATTTCTTGTATCAACTTGGTCAAATCTTCGATGTCTGCTTTTAGATCATTCTTCATGTTTTTCATGTTGTTTTCCATGTTGTCTTTCATGTCATCCGTCTTAGCTTCCATGCCAGCTTCCATGCCATCTATCTTAGATTCCATGCCTTTCTTCAAACACTCCATCTTCACTTCCGCATCATCTGCAGTTTACTTCTTTCTTCAAGCCACCATCTTCACTTCACGCCTTTCTTCAAAACTTCCATTTCATTTTTTGTTGGCATCTGCCGAGGGAAGTGAAATTTGTTGCACTTGCTCTTGTAATTTTGATAGATCATGTTGCAATTCTTCATCTTCATGAGTCATGGTAGAGCCTTAGAAGGCTTAATGGGTGTTAATTCTTTTTTAGGTGCCATTTTAGAATCCAATATGGATACCTATTCCCAATATTTCCCAATCAATTCAATTTGGTGATTCTGAAACAAGACATAGGTACGATTCGGAAAAAAAATACACACCTTTTGGCTGCTTTGAGGAGCTCGATATTGAAATTGTATTATCCTCTAGTTGCAGATCTTCAAGATCTGAAATTCAGCACTGAAGTAACCCCTTTGAATTCTCTTTTATGAATGCCAGGTCTGACCTGATTTGGATTCTCCAAGACAAATTTGTGTCCAATCTCCCACACTGACCTAATTCTGGACTGGTTCAGTAGAGCGAACTTGTACGAATTGCCACGTGTCACTGTTTTGTCCTTTGTCTCTGAAATTGATAGCGAAGAAACTTCAGTCTGTGTACTTGCGACCCCTTTTTATGGCACTTCAATCCAATGCCCAGAGAGAGAGTTATTGAAGTTTTCCCACGATCACCTCTTTGAGATGCAATTCAGGAGCCTGAAAAAGCACTACCTTCCATAGATCATATCTCCAAAAATATTGCGAACCAAGCTCTGAATTTTTTTGACGAATTTCCTCAGGATTTCAGCTTCGCACCATACAAATTTCAGATTCTGAATCTTCGTAGAAAAAAAATTATAGCACAAATGCCACGATGACCTGTTTAGGAGCTTGAACAAAGACCTAACTTCCACAGATCATATCTCCGAAAATATTTCGAACCAAGATCTGAAATTTTTAGACAACCTTCCTCAAGATTTCAGCTTCGCACCCTAAAAATTTTAGCTTCTGAAGCTTCGTAGAAAAAAAAGTTATAGCGAAAATTCCACGATGACCTGTTTGGAGCAGCGAAACCCTAGAATCCAAAGCTCTGATACCAAATGTTGTGTAACCAGCTTCAAAAATAGAAGAAAAGAGATATCAACGCCTTAGAAATCGCCACTTGGCAGAGGGCCTTTCAATACATTACATAAATGCACAATTCTTGGATGATACAAATGAACAAAACCTCTTCTATATATAGGAGTCCATGGGGCCATAATATAATTGTAGTGGGGCCTGATATGTAATAATGTAAATCCTAGCCGACCTAACAATAATAATGTAAGGGCACAATAATAACAATATGGGGTTAAATTTACAATAATAACAATAGGGGGGCTACACTAACATAATAAGGGGCTACACTATTAATATAGGGACTTAACATGAAATGTTGTTTCGGAATATCTTAGTATTCATTCTAATTTGATGATATCTTGAACGAAGATCCAACTTGGTAAAATAAATTTCTCCATGTAATTCATCCAATAATTCATCAATCATAGGAATGGGAAATTTATCTTTAATAGTGAGCTTATTGAGCTCCCTATAATCCAAACACATGCACCATGATCCATCTTTTTTGTGCACCAATATGACTGGGGTAGAGAAAGAACTTTGACTAGGTTGAATTATACCAGCCTCTAACATTTCTACAATCATACGTTCAATTTCTCTCTTTTGGACATAAGGATATCTGTAAGGCCTGATGTTTGGAGGAACACTTCCTGGAATTAAATGAATAGCATGATCATGATCACAAATAGGTGGGAGTCCTTTGGGAGTATTAAACACCTTGGAATGATTGTCCAACACTTTTTGGAGATCTGGAGAAATAGATGATTTGGATGTTGGAACTTCTAGTGAGCATAATTGTGCAATTACAACTCATTGTTCTTTCTTCATAAGCTTTGTCATGACATTAGAGCTTATTATCTTTCCTGGATTTCCTTTGATACCCCATAATTCGATTTCCTTTCCTTCCGAAAAAAATTTCAAGACAAGTTCTTGAAAATTAAAAGCTATCGTCCCCAAAGCTTGTAACCATTGTACTCCTAGTACAACATCAGCACCTCCCATTGGGATGGAAAGCATTGGACTATTCAATACATATTCCCCCATGGCTAGCTTGATATTATGGCATTTTCCTGAGCAATTTATAGTTCCTCCATCTACAACCATCACTTGACATTCTGGTGCTGGGTATAGGAAACAATTCAATTCCTTGGCTACCTTACAATGAATAAAATTATGGGTACTACCCGAATCAATCAACACTATTACCTTTTTCTTCTTGATATGTACTTCTATCTTGAGAGTTTGAGGAGTGGTAATTCCTGCCAATGAATTACATGATATGGTCAAACTCATTTCTTCTTCTTCTAGGGTTGCTTCCTGGTGTATATCCTCTTCTTTTGAAGTTTCCTGTTCATTTTCTTCCTCCTCTTCATAATATATGTAAAATAATTTCTTCTCAGCACACTTATGACCTTTAGTGTATTTTCTATCACAACTGTAGCAAAGCCCTTTTTCTCTTTTTTCTTCTAATTGTTGTGGTGTCAACCTTGTAGGTTGTGGAAGTCTAGGGGTAGCAACACTTCCATATTTGTAGATGTGAGTGGTAGGCTTCCTTGTGCCATAATTTTACATTAATTTTTCTTGCCAACCTAAATGCCTTCTCCAATGAATCAAGTTCCCAAATGCAAACTTCCTATTGGATGTTATGCTTTAAATTCCCTATGAAGACATCAATCTTGTGTTCCTCTGGAATATCAGTTACTCTTATATTCAATTTTTCAAAGTCCTCAATGTGATCCACCACTGAAACCTTTTGTTTGAGATTTATCAATTGGCTAACGAAGGTGTTGCTCTTTGTATCTTCATGATGTGCTATCATTTCCTCCATAAAAATTGACCAAGTGACAATTTTTTTGCAGGAGAAAAGCCAGCGATACCATACAAATGTATTTTGTTCTAAATGTAAAGTTGCAATGTGTACCTTTTGTGTGTTTTTCACATTATTGAGATCAAAATATTGCTCCATCGGTAGTATCCATGTTACGGGATCCTTGCCATCAAATTTCCTCATATCCATCTTTGGAATATGGTGGTTCTTCAATCCAACCTTAGATTTTATGAGTTTCTTCTACTATCTTTTCGCCCTTAGGAATCATTTCTTGTATAAACTTTGACAAGCCTTCCTTCAAACCTTCCATGTCTTCCTTCAAACCTTCCATTTTTTCTTCCATACCATCCTTCAAACCTTCCATTTTTTCTTCCATACCATTCTTCAAACCATCCATCGTAGCTTCCATACCTTTCTTCAAACCATCCATCTTAGCTTCCACACTTTTTTTCAAAACATCCATTTCATTTCTTGTTGCTCTTTGAGAGAGCAAAATTTGGTGCATTTTCTTTGTAATTTTGTTATGTCATGTTGCATTTCTTCATCTTCATAAGCCATAGTAGAGCCTTCTGAAGGCTTAATGGATGTTGAATTATTTTTACAGGGCATTTTTTAGAACCCAATATTGATATCTATTCTACAATATTCCCTTGGAATCAATTCAAATTGATTCTTCAAACAAGACTTATGCAATTCGGAAAAAATACACACATTTTTCTTGCTTTTGAGGAACTCTATATTTCAATTGAATTATATCTGTGATTGTGGATCTTCAATATTTGAAATTTGGCCCTGGGGTAGCCCTCTAAATCCTCTTTCGAATGCCACAAGTCTGACCTGATTTGGGTTCTTCAAGGCAAAGTTATGTCCAATCTCCCACAATGACTTAATTATGGACTAGTTCAGTAGAGTGAAATTGTACAACTTGCCACGTGTCACTGTTTGATCCTTAGGATGTGAAATTTATAGACATGGCACTAAATTTTGTTTGCTTATAGCCACTTTTTACAAAATTCCAATCTAATGCTTAGAGAGAGAGTTATGAAGATTTTCCCACGATCACCTCTTTGAGATGAAATTAAGGAGCCTGAAAAAGACCTAACTTCCACATATCATATCTCCGAAAATATTGCGAACCAAGCTTTGAAATTTTGTGAAGATGTTCCTCAAGATGTTAGCTTCATGCTCTAAAAATTTCCACTTCTAAACCTTTGTAGAAAAAATTTATAGCAAAAATTCCACGATGACCTATTTGGTGCAACGAAACCCTATAATCCAAACCTATGATACCAAATGTTGTGAAACCAGCTCAAAAAATTGAAGAAAAGAGATATCAACACCTTAGAAATAAGCCACTTCCAGGGGGAAACCTCCAATACATTACATGAATGAACAATTCTTGGATGATACAAATGAAAAAACCTCCTTTCTATATATAGGAGTCCATGGGGCCACAATGTAATCCTAGCCGACCTAACAATAATAATGTAAGGGAACAATAATAACAATATTGGGTTTACAGGGGTACAAAAATAACAATAAGGGGGTTACACTAACAAAAATAAGGGACTATACTATTAATAGAGGGACCTAACACCATTACACTCTCTCTTTCCACCTGTTATGTGGAATTATGAATTACGGATAAAACACATTCCCTAAATGTGGTACTATGAATTTAGAACAATAGATAAAAGACTTTGCAGATACTTTTCCTAATATTAAATAGACACACAGAAAGATTAGGAAACTTACTTGGATTCCAAGCGCTTCCTATTCTCCTTCTGTCGCTCTTGTTGTAGCTTCCAATCCAACTTTGATTGCCAAACTAGTTCCTGCAAGTATAAGCATTAAACAACAAAGAGATTGCAATATACATATGGCTATTTACTTTAATCAGTTAAATCAATGAAACATGAAACATATATGTCATCTTTGAATCCATAATATGAAAGATAGAAGCTTATACAGGTACATATGTGGGAACGTAAGCAACAATATTTATTAATGGATAGAAAGGGGAGGTTACAACCAACGATTGATTTGATGTCACCAACTCTAGCATCATCCCAGCCTCATCACAATGAACATCCCTCCAGCAACTTATCACTCAAATCAAACCTTCAATTGAGATTCCAACAACCTTTCTCTACCAAATTTCTTCCTTCTCAAGCACTAGGATCTGTGCTCAATTTATAGAAAAACTAAAGGTAGTTTCATAATCAATCACTTTCTACTAATAGGCAAGACATGTTTCACAGCTCAGAGGTGTTGAATGGACACATAGATTCAAATTTTGACACATGAGGACTCTTCTAGAAGGCACTGGCCATGTGGATATTCCGGAACAATGAGAATTTTGCTCCCAATTAACCAATGCACTCTTGAATGTCGGGAAGTGCTTTGTAGAGCATCCTTGAATGGAGGTAACTGCATATGCAAAGCAGTTATTCCCTTGAGAGGTTGTGTTGGTGATCTCACAGGTGATATAACATGTACCTGAAATATTGGAAACATTGCAATGGAAGTCATGGATGATTTGTTCTTGTTCTTTGTCTTAGGGCATGTAGAAACTCAAATTATAGGGGCTGATATACCCTATTCATTGGTTCTGAGGATGATGTCCAGTTTAACCAAGTCATTGGGAATGGTGCCAAAATTTACATATAACAGATTGCCCCCTAAAGCATGAAGTCAGAATAATAATAACAATATTTTTTGAATAAGATGTTTTACATTGTGATGGGCTAGAACTGAAGCAGAGTGGCGACCTACATCAATCTTACAATACATTATATCATGAGATATCCTCTTGATCACGAATTGATGAGGAAAGGCAATACCATGCTCAGCACATAAACTATCTAATAACATGTACATAATGAAGAAAGCTGCCTACATTGGAATGTTGCCCAATACAGACATGCCTACAGATATAGGCCCATGTTCAGATGAAGATCTGTATGTAAGGTCACCATACAGATAATGTGCAACAATCCTAAAATCGCAGCCCAGATGTCTAAAACTAGATCTGATGTATTCTTATCTCGTTCACTCGATCATTCGGGTACAAGTCTAGCCATGTGAATATATTATTTGTAGTAGAACATGGTAAGACATCATTTGATTACCAGCCAATGATGTGAGTTGTTAACAAACACGATAGAACCACCATTAATGTTAATGGCCCTCAAGGTACTACAGTAAATTCCGTAAGGAATGAATAGATGATTTGCTGTCGAATTCCAAACAAAATATTTCGGTCAAAAGTCCGAAAGCAAGGATCTTTTCGATGTTATAACAAGCCTCATGGTATTGGAAGATGATATTTCTAAGTAAACTTCCTAGATGTTGATTTCACGTCGACAGGAAGCCACTTTATTGCGAAAGGAGAGTTACTGATTTCAAAGACAAAATATGACTTGATATGGCAATGTTCAGGGATTACTGTCATGAGAATGAAGGTTTATGAGTATTGCAGAAGGATGAGTATTCACTGGATGACTTCTCTTGAACATATCAGCGACATTGAGATGAGTTGGCAGCATTGACCCAAAAACGAAGTGAAGGTATGATGAACCATAGGTATGAATGAACTGTCAAGAATATTAACCAACCCAAACAGTCACAGTGATGGAGTGAAGTGTCATGTTCAAGAGCGACCCGCTACCATAAAAATTTCTGTTCACTTTCCCAAATTTTCCTCAGTCATTTGTCGACCAGTACCTCTTTATTTTTTAACAAGCTTTAGGATGATAACATATTCTTGATCTATAATTAAACCCTTGGGGCGAATAATCTATCGCTATTTAATAATTTAACGAGTCTAGCGATGAATGAAACTTGACACTTGCCATGATCGATAAGCCCATCACTTTTTTATGTTTTAACGAGCCTGATGACAATGACAACCCGATCCTTTTTCATATTTAGAGAGTTTGAAAAATAGGACGAAAGAAAACTCCATAAGTACTTTTTCATAAAGTTGTCGCTCAGACCCGAAAAAGTGCAAAATAATATCTGAGAGAACTTATTAGCCATGTTAGAGTAAGGCATTCATTTTTCGTTAATAATCTATCTCAGTCCAGAAAAGGGTTAAACTTATACTGAGCATATATCAATTCATTTACTTTTACGAGCTCGAAGAGACAAGTGCTCAACAATCTTTTCACATTACCAGAGTCTTAAAAGAGCTAAAAGAAGACTCCAGAGGTTCTTTTTTCATTGTTATCGAAGCTCAAAAAAGAGATGAAGTGCGCTTCAAGTCCTTTTTCTTTTTTATCAAAGCTCAAAAAATAAGGATAAAAATATGCTTTGTGGTCAAATCATTCTTGAAATAAATCTGCATGACTAATCTGCTCATCAGTTGCAAACCTGTTCAGAACAACATCAAATGGATTAAAAATACCTATTTCATGATAAAAATAGAATAAAACATAGTCACAACAATAAATATGATTTGAAAATAATAAAATGATTAATTAAAATAGTTTTACTATTCATTTTTACCATTTAAAAGTTTCCATTTTCATTTTGTAGCTCTTAACCTATTTTTTCCCTCGAACTTCAGCTGTTGATTGGGTGCAATTGGTAAGAATGTTTTGAATTCCCCCCTGCAAGAGAGGATGCTCCCCAAGCTTCATTTCATTCACCTAGGTAAACTACTCGTTACTAATAGATGGATGGAATGAAGGTTCATTGTAGGGGAGGATTTATCTCATTTTTTAACAAGCTTGACATAGAAAAGGAACTATGCTTATGTCTTGTTTCATTTTTTAACGAGGTTGACATAGTAAAAGAACTATCCTCATCACTTGATTCATTTTTTAACAAGGTTGACACAGGAAAAGGACCATCCTCATGACTCTATTTCATTTTTTAACGAGGTTGACACAGAAAAAGAACCATCCTGATCGTGTAGTTGGACTAGTGAGTGCGTGTTGTAAAAGATGTAGTCTAATAGAGCCATCATTTAAGGAGCTTGATCAGCACCACAAATGATAATTTATATCATGCGTTGACAGGTATTATCTAGGGTTTTCATTGAATTTTTGAATTTCAGAGGGTAATTTTTGTGAAATCACTGACCATTAAGGAGAATAAATGATGGGACCAACTTGATATTTCACTGAAGATGTGAATAAAGGATCAAGCCATTTAGTACTCATAAGGGAGGAACTAGATAGTATTCCAGATGATGACATGGGTGAATTCAATGGACAAAACATCAAAGATAAAGCAACAGTAGATGATGTCATAGCTGAAATAGATAGTTCAGTCTGGGATGCTATCACAGCCATGGTCAAATGACCCCGTGTATACCCTATAGAATCTATGGGAACTCGAAGTGAAACAAGATCAACAAAAGCAGAGGAAGGTGATTGAGGAAAAGACTCGTACATGTAAAGATCCTACTGAAAATGGGTTGGAGTTAAAGGTGTCTCATCTTGTGATATTTCTTCAATCAAAATTAAACCAGCTAGAAGGATTTCGTCGTCGGGCCCAAAGTATATTTCATGAGGTTGAATGCACGATTTGGGAGACTCAATGGCTACTATATATTGTTGGGCGATCGATATAGGAACAACTTCCAGTCATTCGACTTCGGGATGCAGATGTTCTAGCAAAAAAGAGACAGGATCAGGATCAACTTCCAATTGAACAACGTCGGGTCCGGGAGGTATGGTCTCACTGATTGGAAAGATCGTAACCACGGGTAGCTTTGAGGACTCCGTCTCGACAACAGTAGACAAACCAGGATTTGCATAAACAACTTGTGCCAACTCTAGTATATGTGAAGATGATGCTTCACCAGAGGTACTGATGGTACTAGTTTCGGTAGAGCGATGCCCCCTTCGCCGACCAGAAGAGGCTTATGGTGGTAAAGGTGGTTTCAATGCAAGTCTACGCGAATGATGGGGAAAGGGATTTTATTCTTCCACAATGACTGATTTATTTTATGACCAAAAAAAATAAACAAAATAAAAGGGTAATGCTAGGAAAAAGGTTTACCAAAAAAATGTGAACTATAGAATACCTCCTGGCGAACCAAGAAGTACAGGTGGGCAATCTCCCCAAATGTTGTGTTCCGTGTATCACAATTTACAAGGCGGCCAACTCGATTCACTATGGATGGATAACAACCTAAATTTTTCCTCCCAAATATACCTAAAGGTACGTGGAGGCCCAAATCTGTATTAGTGCTGTCTAATACGAAACCGCATAGTCAGAGCACCCCTTTATACTTTTCATACTATAACACTGCCGATATACCCAAAGGTATGTGGACAAGCTATGATATACTTACATACATGGAGTGAGGTATCACAATCAGAATGTATCGTACACAACTAATGAAAACTGCTATTTTTTATGATGTCGGAACACATCTCTAGCCTCGACCTTCTAAATGTTATCGTTATGGTTCCAATGCCTTTTTATGTAAACTGATGTAAATTTTAAGTTGATCTTGTTTATCAAGTTTCCTTTCAAGGCTCACTGCGATGATGTGATAGAAATTCCTAAAATGAAAACTAAGATGATAAGCAAAATTTTCAATTTTAGCTTTTTCAATGAAAATATTAGCTACTAAAGGGAAAGAGCAATCAATTTTGAGAGCAAACAACAAAGAGCACAAAATAATATGCAACTTTCCTAATTGTTCCTATGTAAAACACACAATGCACTATATGCAAATGCAGGTTTTTCTTTTCAGTCCCCTTAATGTGAATGCAAAAAGGAAATTATATGCATCAAATTAAAAAAAAATGCTTTCTTCTTTGAGAAACGATGAATTTAAGAAAAATTTATCTTTTAGGAAAAATGAAGAATCGAACTACAATTTTTCCTATAGGAAATGAAGAATTTAACAATAATTTCCTTTATGAAAACAAACAGATCTAATGTAGAAATAAAATACTTTGAATTTCATTTGTCAATGATAAATAAAAACACTTAAAGAGACATTGAACAAACTTACTTTTCAAAGGAGGAAGATTCAGGTAAATTCACTGGTCTCTATGAGGCATCAGACAATTGAAAACCCAACAAAAAAAAGGCTGAAAGTGATGGAAATGACAAATTCAAAGGGAATTTGGTTGGCCTAGGGAGCAACGCAGTCTCTAAGGGGAGACAGTGTATTGCAAAGCACCCCTGAGTGGGAGACAATGCTGTGCAAAGCAATGTGTCTTGACCAACAGTGCGTTGGGCGCAGTAGAGAACAAAATTCAAGCTACTAAAACACACTTCTAATGAAATTCTTTGTTTCAAAAGCTTAATAATTGAGATTAGATGCTACTGGGTGGATAAGCAGAGGAAAAATACACCAAGGATGAAGGTAAACTCCCCAGTGGAATCACCAATTTGTTATGCAGAATTATGAATTACGGATAAAACACATTCCCTAAATGTGGTGCTATGCATTTATAACAACAGATAAAATACTTTGTAGATACTTTTCCTAATAGTAAATAGACACACATAATATTTGAAAACTTACTTGGAGTCCAAGCGCTTCCTATTCTCCTTATGTCTCTCTTGTTGTAGCTTCCAATCCAACTTTGATCACCAGACTAGTTCTTGCAAGTATAAACACTAAACATCAAAGAGATTACAATATACAGATGGCTATTTACTTTAATCAGTTAAATCAATGAAACATGAAACATATACATCAGCTAAGATCTATAATATGAAATATAGAAGCTTATACAGATACATATGTGGGAAAGTAAGCAACAATCTTTATTAATGGATAGAAGGGGGAGGTTACAACCGCGATTGATTTGATGTCACCAACTCCAGCATCATCCTAGACTCATCACAATGAACATCTTGTAACAACCCCAATTTAAACATGCAATTAATTATATCACATAAACAATGAATAATCAACCCAAAAACATTGTTTAACTATCATCATGGAATTTTCAGAAACATGAGCAAGACGGCTTACCCGTAATTGCGCTTTTCCTTACTTGAGGCTCCAAGGTTGACTGCTAGCTGAATCCTGCAGCCCACAACAAAGTTTTGGGGACAACTCTCCTCCCAACCGTAGGCTCAGCTGTATGTAATCTTTCCACATCTGGCCACCCCCAAGCCCTCAATCAACATACTACTGCCAGGGTATCCTTTGCCTCACAATACCTTTCTCTCCAGAGAATAGATCAAAGAATGAATGATCCTTGAACCTTCCTCAATGTCTATTAAATAGACCAAACCATGGAATGGGAACCACATGCACACATTCACTGTGTCAACATGCAACTTAAGTTTTACTTAATTTAGTGTTCTCTTACTTTTTGTTAGCTTTACTTAATTTAGTTTTTTATTAGTTTAACTTTCTTTTTATTAGTTTCTTAGTTTAACTTTTTGTTAATTTATTTACTTTTGTTAATTAATTCTTTCTTTAACTTTCTTTCTATTAGTTTATTAGTTTAACTCTTTGTTAATTTATTTACTTTGGTTAACTAATTCTTTCTTTAAATTTACTTATTGTTTATTGTTTTAGGACTCCAATTATTGTTTATTGTTTAATGTTTTATTTATTATTTATTTATTATTCTCTTGACTATTTATTTATTTATTAAATTATATTGTATTATTTATATATTATTTATTATTTTATAATTATTATGGGACATTACATACTCCCCCTCTTCAAGGAACTTTGTCCCGAAGTTAAGTATTTAATTAAATTATATTATATTATTTATTATTTATTACTTCATGTGTGACCAACACCCTCTGCTGAACTAGTATGACCAGCAGGCATCGAAAGTTCATCACAGCACCCGGGAATCTGAAGGAATCTATGTCCTTTTTCCCACTTTTGGAACAAGGCATAAGCCTCCCCAGTCTATCCCTAGTCAAGGCTGGCCCCAAGGCTCACGCTTGACTCAGACCTCATCTGCCCCAAGGCAGGCATCCGGTCCCAAAACTCAATGACTCCGGGCATCTCGCAAGGCTGGCCCACTCCCTCCACAGCTCCTTAAAGTGCATAGCCCCAGGCATCAAAGTCTTACACCCACTTCTAGACTTCGGTGTTCCCATCCAATACCAGGCACTTGGCCTACAATATCAGGCCCTTGGCCTCCTCAAGATGGTCCCATAGCCCTTCAAGAGATATACAAGACAAAGGAACCACTGGCATATGTAGTGTTGATTGAGTTTGTCCCCAGCCCATATGGTGTTACATATTCTCCCTCGTAGGTATGGGCTCGCACGAGATCATCAAATAAACTGGCCCTCTCAGCCCATTTGTGGATTTCCTGCCAATCATCACATCTCAACATGCGTCCAATGCATTAGTTATAATCATAACATCATAGAAAATATTCCACATCCTAACCCTTTCATTTCATCATGATAATGTAACATCATTGTTAATAAACACATTCTAAATAGTAAATATTGCATCCTCATGCATGTCACAAAATCTGTATTGATTCCACATGCTTCACATCATGAAATACCATCATAAGTTATAACATCAACATATATGAATCATGGCATCTCATAGTAACTAACCAGATGTCAATATAACTTCAAATCATAACATCATAATCCCTGCATATCATATTCATCATGAGCATATAATATCATTATCATAGAAAACCATATGTTCATCATTATCCTCATATCATCTCAATACTGATCAAATATAGAACAACAATACACTATAAGCATTATTCTCATGAATTAATTTCATTTACTAATATAAACAATGCATACTAACTAGGAATTAATATTATTCAACATACATCTAGGAACTAAGCTATTCCATCAATACTATTAGTGTCATTCTATAACTTCTTCTATTCATCACCTCCTTCCAAGTTGGTTATAACTATAAGGGCTATGTTTCATGAACTTCATTCAAATTTAAGTTCCTTCTTTCTCCTTAACATGTGGCTCCTTAACATGTGGATGCTATGAATTACTTGTTATAACTTCTTTACCCAAGCACAAGGTTTCCTTCAAGCTATAGAAAAATATCTCATGAATTGATTACAATTTTGACCAATTCGTAGAAAATAGATATAACCATAGCTATTAACATACCTTGACATCAAAATGCAATTACTAATAGAAGATCGAGTGTTAAGGAAATAAATGGATTACTCATCTATCAGAGGATTAAAAGAACATTTATTAACCAATGCATAAAAGGAGATGATGCACGAGTTTGTGATCAAATTAACAAAACCTCTAAATATACTATAGGTTAGTTTTAACTAGTGCACCAACAATGATAACCATCAAACCGTTGCAATAATGCACTAGAAATGTGATTTCTTTGTAATAATTGATTTTATCCAAGATAGCCTGGAATCATTCCAAATATAACGACTTGTCAAACCATACTAATGATATTCAACTCATGGGACCGACCAATAGATTGCTCGATCAGTAAACAATGAAAAGAAAATACTCAACACAATGAATCCAACACATTTCACTGGTTTTACAACTGTGTTGCTAAAGTTGATTACATTGGGTTAACCTCTTTATTTCTATGCCTTTGCCCCATTTATTTTGGATACATATTATTGGATAATCATTAATTTGTTTGAATTTTGAATGAAGAAAAATAAAAACTCAAACATCCTCACGACTATACAAATGACTTTTCATCTTTATTATTAAAAAAATTAAAAAAATATATACTTTGGTGAATAAATTCAAGTATTATGATCTTATGATATTTAACTTCAAAAATATACAATTTGAATTTAACAAAAAAATTAATATCAAAATAAATAATATGTATTCTTGCTCACACTCAAATACTTTAATGTAAATAATAACAAAAAGCCACCAAATATACAAATACTATTTAATTTCAAATTATATAACAGTAAATTTATTTTTTATTGATTTGTTATACTTATCGAATTACTATTAAAACTGAATAACAATAAATTATTATTTATAAAATATACATCTTCCAAAATTTCACCTTTTAATCCTTTTAATGTAATTTTACATATCCCTTACCCTTCATTAAAAAAATAATATTTAAAGCTTGTTTGGGGTTTTTAAAAATAACTAAAGACTACCCCTACACATTTGTCAAATAAAAATATGCTACCCATCAATGCATTACTAATCAATATATTATTAAATGAACACTAAAATACTCTTTGTACACTATCTTTTCATTCCAATAAAGTGCTTTTATCATTAAATTTATCCTATATTTAAAATTCGGTTAAATTCACTTATTGAAATGCCCATCATAGAAATGTAAATGTAATGAATCACCAACATAACCAATATTGTTACAAGAGTTATATGAATGTAGTTATTCAAGTGATTTATTTTCTTATTGATCAATTATGAGCACCTCCATGCTTTAAAATGTGACATCTTTTCTAAGACACCTAGTAAAATTATTTTATGATTCAAACTAGATGTGTTTTCATCTCCAATTTTAGATTTTATCCATTTCAAAGTCTAAGGAATAAAATTTGTGATGTTTCCAGTTTACGGTTAAAAAGAACTTGACAATTGAGACTATGAGTCAAATTCCAAACTTAAAATTCACAATTGAGGGAGTAGATCCAAAAATTTCAAATCTAAATTTTGACATCTGAACATGGGTATTCTGCGATTGAAAAATGAGACTACTAATTCAAAATCTAAATAAGAGAGGTTAATTTGTACAATCAAAATTAAACCAACATTTGAGGAGTCGAGATCTAAGAGAACGAGAATCCTGAAGTGATGACCAGATTCCATTTATTTAAAGTTCCTTATGACCCTTGGTTCTGAATCCAAGTTCCAAAGAATCCAAGTTGGGTTTTGTAATCAGGAAACAAGAATCCAAAGATCGAGACATGGTTTCGACTAAGACTCAGATCTGGATTTTCCTGATAAAATTCCAAGAGGGAATTCAAATATGTGATTTCGAGATAAATTTCTAGTTTAACATTATATCTTTATAGTAATTTTTTTTTTTTTCTTTTTCCAAAGAAAAATACCTGGTTTTTTTTTTCTTTCTTCTTTTAAACCTGAAGGTTGTTTGTGCCTGTCGTATGTATACTGTCAATATTAATGTTTTAAAGTTCCACAACATCTAAACTGCCAACTGGTAACTGGTTTATTGCTAACTGTACATGCTATTGAAACTATTCAAATCTAGGTTAAACTAAGCATGCTAAGGAAGCAAGGGAACTGTGGTTTTCGAGGAAAACAATACTAATAGCAGACGGAAAAATCTGAAGAGTTTTCAGCGGCTTTTTCATCTACAGCTTTTTCAATGAAACATATTATTTTTCTTATCTGTCGAATCCTGCAGAGTCAGTTGAAGGTCCTAGTTCAGGGTTAAGGGCTAACTCTAGTTATTTGTATCTTTTGAAATATAACTTCTAGTTATCAATAACTACTAAACTAGTTTTCAGTTTGAAATATAATTTTTAGTTAGTTTTCAATTTGAAATATAACTATTTTTAATATTGTTTTTTAAATAACTTTTACTTCACCAGTAAATCACAAAGTTTATAGCTACAATTATATCACTGACTTAAAATATCTTTTAGTTCAAAAGACAACTAATTCACTTTTATATTTAGTATGCAAAAATTATAATTTGAGATTAATAACATATGCATATATATATTATTGATTGTGCTTCCTTACATATATATTTTTTTAAAATAACAAGAATTATAATGATGTATTTAAAGTATCCATGTTACTATGTTGTAGAGTATGTATGTCCAAAACTTATATTTCAAAAAAATTATTTACTTTCATAAAAGCGATGATATTTAGTTAATAATGTTTATAATATTTATGGTAAAAATAATGATATTTATTTAATAATTTATATAATAATTATTATAGAAAAAGATAAAAATTATATTTATTTCTCAAAACTATTTATATTAATTATTCTCTATCATAGCAAGGAAAATTATTAATGAATTTAATTATTTTTATGAATACATGTATCATAAGAAAAAACATGTATATAATTACATGCAAAAATAAAATTCAAATTTATTTTTAATAATAAATAAAATTATTATATTAAATTTATAATTAGTATTCAATCAAAATCACAGTCAAAATTAAGTTTTGACTTTTTTTAGAGGTCTCTAATGTCGAAACCCACTCTGATACCATATGTAACAACCCCAACTTAAACATGCAATTAATTATATCACATAAACAATGAACAATCAACCAAAAAAAATTGTTTAACTATCATCATAGAAACATGAGCAAGACGGGTTACCTCTAATGGTGTTTTTCCTTACTTGAGGCTCCAAGGTTGACTGCTAGCTGAATCCTGCTGCCCGCAACAAAGTTTTGGGGACAACTCTCCTCCCAACCGCAGGCTCAGCTGTATGTAATCTTTCCACAACTGGCCACCCCCAAGCCCTCAATCAACGTACTACTGCCAGGGTATCCTTTGCCTCACAATACCTTTCTCTCCAGAGAATAGATCAAAGAATGAATGATCATTAACCTTCCTCAATGTCTATTAAATAGACCAAACCATGGAATGGCAACCACATGCACACATTCACTGTGTCAACATGCAACTTAAGTTTTACTTAATTTAGTGTTCTCTTACTTTTTGTTAGCTTTACTTAATTTAGTGTTCTCTTAGTTTAACTTTCTTTTTATTAGTTTCTTAGTTTAACTTTTTGTTAATTTATTTACTTTTGTTAATTAATTCTTTCTTTAACTTTCTTTCTATTAGTTTCTTAGTTTAACTCTTTGTTAATTTATTTACTTTGGTTAATTAATTCTTTCTTTAACTTTACTTATTGTTTATTGTTTTAGGACTCCAGTTATTGTTTAATGTTTTATTTATTATTTATTTATTATTCTCATGACTATTTATTTATTTATTAAATTATATTATATTATTTATATATTATTTGTTATTTTATAATTATTATGGGACATTACACATCTCTCCAACATCATATCACTCAAATCAAAGCTTCAATTGAGATTCCAGCAGCATTTCTCTACCAAATGTCTTCCTTCTCAAGCACTAGGATCTGTGCTCAATTTATAGAACAAATGAAGGTAGTTTCACAATCAATGACTTTCTAATAATATGCAAGACATGTTTCCCAACTTAGAGGTGTTGAATGGACACATGGATTTGAATTTTGACACATGTGGACCCTTCTACAAGGCAATGGCCATGTGGAGATTCCAGAACAATGAGAATTTCTCTCTGAATTGACCAACGCACTCTTTAATGTCGGGAAGTGCTTTGGAGAGCATCTTTGAATGGAGGTAACTGCATATGCAAAGCAGTTAGTCCCTTGAGAGGCTGCGTTGGTGAGCTCACATGTGATATAACTTGTAATTAAAATCTTGGAAACCTTGCAATAGAAGTTATGGATGATTTGTTCTTGTTCTTTGTCTTAGGGCATGTAGCAACTGAAACGATAGGGGATGATAGACCCTATTCATTGGTTCTGGGGATGATGTTCAGTTTAACCAGGTCATTGGGAATGGTGCCCAAATTGACCTATATCACCACCCTCCAACTCTCTCTCTATCTCCTTCCCTCTCTCCCCCTCTCTCGCACTCCATAGGATGTGCATCCATCTCCCTCTTCCCCTTCTTTTCCTATCCCTATCCTCTCATTCTCTCTCTCTTCCCTCATCTCCTCTCTCCCTCATTTTGTCTTCATCTCCCCCTTTTCACTCATCTTTCTCCACCTATATCTCCCAATTTCTTTGAGTTATTCCCTCCCTATATTTCACCCTCCAAATACATCTCTCTTTCCCTCCCTCTCTCCTTCTCTCTCCCCCTTCCTCTCTCCCTCTCTCTCCCACCAAATTATCTCTCTCTCTCTCTCTCTCTCTCTCTCTCTCTCTCAAATCTGATCTTATTTTATTTTATTTAAGAAAGTATCTAAATTAAAAAACATAATTGGTTGTAAAATATTAAACCTATACTTTGTTTCAATCGTGTGAAAGAAAATACAATAATATAAAACTTTAAAAAATCATTGTCTTCTCTCTTCTTTTCTTGGATCTTTGGTTAAGATTCATCTATATTGGTTCTTTATAATACTATTTACATTATATAAATTTCACATATGTATATATAAACGTATTCTCTTTTTTAATTTTATTAAAACCTCCATTTAATAGGATGGAGGGTTATATATCTCAAAAGAAATAATAGCCTTTTTTCGATTTAATTAAAAAATATTATTAAATTAAATTAAACTAATATCTTTATAAAATATTTAATTACGAAATAAGTTACGGTTTTTGGGCATGTGGTAATGATAAGCCATGGTATTGGTCAATGGTATTATAATAGAATAGTTAAAAGCTTAAATCCATAACATGATAATCAAAAGCCTAAATGGCCCATGGTATTAATAGACCATGCTATTGACCCATGGTATTATGATTTTCTTTTATCTAAAAAATTGTTCATAATTTTATTAATTAAAAAAAAAATTAAAATATAACAAATTAAATTTTATTATTTTTATTACGTATCACAAACCGATTTATTGCACTAAGAAGGACTAAAGAGAACCATAAGATTGTGTTGTGTTTTTTAAATTTTTTTTTATTATTAGTTATCATATAGCCTAAATTAAAAATGTTCACATACAATATTTCTTAAATTACATCTAACACCTACATATCTACCCTATACTTGGTCGTATAGCATACTAAATCCCTATTTATAATTATAATCATTATAATAATACTAGAAATTGCACCATATGTTGCAAAAGAAACGTTGTAAGGCAATATCATAGGAAAGAGTAAGGCAATATCATAGGAAAGAGTAGCTTATAAGAAATAAGAAGGCAATAGCATAGGAAAGAGTAGCCTAGAAGAAACAAGATGTTGCATAGAACAAGTCATTGTGAAGGAATGAAAGGAAAGTTTTGCTTCCATGGAAGCAAGTCATGGAGGTTTCAAAGATATTGATGATAAGAGTTATCAACCAAAAAAAATTGTTATAGACTTTGAAATACTCAATTGGGGGTGAAAACATATATGTAAACCAACATAATATGTTCACATATATACAAATTTTGTTACAGATACTAAAATAGGAAATTGGGGGTGACAATCCTTTGGTGATTAATAATCCAACACGTAACTCAAATAAGATATTTTAAATACATTCAAGTACAATCTATCTAGCATAGATGTCAATAAAGAGAATTTTTATTAACAAAAATAGAGTTTACTTCAAGTTCATCTACATATCTGAGTGGCAATTGCATGCTTATCAAAAATTGTATAGGAAGAACAATAGTCTTGATATACAAGAAAGTGAATATCATTTTAATATGGGGACATTTTTGGAAGGAGATATTGTTCTTTATGTTATGGTTGATTTTCTTAACTCCGAACTTGGTTTATTCTTTCTCTATATACATAAGAAAAAAAATACAAAATAAATTTACAAATTTAAGTTATAGTTTTATATTTCATAATTACAAATCTAGTTCCTTGTTAAAATATTTTACACATCCTAGGTTATTCTAAATTGATCAAGAATATATAATTATTAGGGTGGTGTTCTATGTGCACTAAAATTCTCATGAGGTCCATCACAATGTATGGGGTTCATTGCAACCTTGGATATATTCTGTGAGTTGTTGTGACTTTTCACTTGTGGCTACAACTTAGTTTTGGTTTTCACGTAGTTATCATGATTCAAAACTTTGTTATAATCTTATATCCTAATAGCATTATATATATTATGTGAGTTAATGTGATGTTTTGTTTGTCACAATGATTCAAAAATCAGTTATTACAACACAATATTGACTTTCTTGTTGTCTGTTTTGTTTATCCTATTAAAATATTTTTCACACCCTAGGTTATTCTAAATTGATTAATAGTATAGAATTATTAGGGTGGTGTTATATGTGCACTAAAATTCCCATGAGGTCCATCACAATGTATGGGGTTCATTGCAACCTTGGATATATTTTGTGAGTTGTTGTGATTTTTTGCTTGTGGCTACAACTTAGTTTTGGTTTTCACCTAGTTATCATGAGTCAAAACTTTGTTATAATATTAGATCCTTATAGCATTATATATATTATGTGAGTTAATGTGATGTTTTGTTTGTCACAATGATTCAAAAATCAGTTATTATTCCACAATATTGACTTTCTTGTTGTCTGTTTTGTTTATCTTATTAAAATATTTTACACCTCCTAGGTTATTATAAATTGATCAAGAGTATATAATTATTAGGGTGGTGTTATATGTGCACTAAAATTCCCATGATGTCCATCACAATGTATGGGGTTCTTTGCAACCTTGGATATATTTTGTGTGTTGTTGTGATTTTTTGCTTATGGCTACAACTTAGTTTTGGTTTTCACCTAGTTATGATGATTCAAACTTTGTTATCATCTTAGATCCTTTAGCATTATATATATTATGGGAGCTAATGTGATGTTTTGTTTGTCACAATGATTTAAAAATCAGTTATTTGATGATTCAAAACTTTGTTATCATCTTAGATCCTTTAGCATTATATATATTATGGGAGCTAATGTGATGTTTTGTTTGTCACAATGATTTAAAAATTAGTTATTATACCACAATATTGACTTTATTGTTGTCTGTTTTGTTTATGAACCCCTTAAAAAAACCAGAGGAACATTTGATTTTATAGTGTGATCTCTCCAACATGGGCGGGAGTTCAACTTACTCTATTTTTAATCACATAGTGTCAATTTTGTAAAAATATAATCTACAATAAGGACTGACTGTTTTTTTCTTTTGTAAGTTTTGTTTGGAATTGAAGAATAAAATAAAATTAGAAAAGCTAAAATTAGGTAATTAAAGATATATATATATATATATATAGAACCGAAGAAAGAGTATGTATGTAGTTACAAACTATTACAATTAAGTAATTAAAGGTAAATTTAGTGTTATTTAAGAAATGAGAATTATGAACATTCATCATTATTGCTCTAGATAAATATGTCATGTGAAATAATTTGGAAATTTAAAAAGATCACATATTTTAAAAAAATTCATTATTAATTTAATTTTTTGTATATTAAGAAATACTACTCATGAATAATAAAACAATTGTAACATAAATAATATATAACAAAAAAACTATATATTTTTGGAATAATAAAATAGTTGTAACAAAAATAATATAGAACAATAAAAACTATGTATATTTGGACGTATGAAATTTATATACATTTTATTAAGTGAAATTTTAAAAGAATAATGGTTATAAACATTTAAAAATAATTTTATTAAATAATTAGTTTAGATCTATATTATTGATGAGAGGGATCAATGAAGTTTGCATATCAAGACATTTGATCCCTCTTGGCTCATGGTAGATCTAGAGTTAGGCCATCTTAATTTCCCCCTTTAGATAAACCACATTCCACATGAATACCATGACTCAATACCATGGGTTGTTTTTATAGTTTATTAAATAATTTTGTTAAATAATTATTTTAGATCTTTATTATTGATGAGAGGTATCAATGAGGTTTGCATCTCAAGAAATTTGATCCCTCTTGGCTATTGGTAGATCTAGAGTTAGGCCATCTTAATTTCCCCCTTTACATAAACCACATTCCACATGCATACCATGAGTCAATACCATGGGTTGTTTTTATAGTTTAGTATTATTTTTATTTTTTATTTGACCTAGTTAAAATGTTCATTACAATATGTCAATCTTTTTATTTAATTTACTTTTATTTTTACTTTTGTGTAATTTGACAAAGTCACCAAAACCTAAATTCAATAACTTAAAAAAAAAACTAACATTATAAAAAACATATATAAAAATTTAACTTGTGAATCTAATGGATAATTATTTTAGATCTATATTATTGATGAGAGGGATCAATGAAGTTTGCATATCAAGACATTTGATCCCTCTGGCTCATGGTAGATCTAGAGTTAGGCCATCTTAATTTCCCCCTTTAGATAAACCACATTCCACATGTACCATGGGTTGTTTTTATAGTTTAATAAATAATTTTATTAAATAATTATTTTAGATCTTTATTATTGATGAGAGGGATCAATGAGGTTTGCATATCAAGACATTTGATCCCTCTTGGCTATTGGTAGATCTAGAGTTAGGCCATCTTAATTTCCCCCTTTACATAAACCACATTCCACATGCATACCATGAGTCAATATCATGGGTTCTTTTTATAGTTTAGTATTATTTTTATTTTTTATTTGACCTAGTTAAAATGTTCATTACAATATGTCAATATTTTTATTTAATTTACTTTTATTTTTATTTTTGTGTAATTTGACAAAGTCACCAAAACCTAAATTCAATAACTTATTAAAAAAAAAAAACTAACATTATAAAAAACATATATAAAACTTTAACTTGTGAATCTAATGGCCTAAAACATTTCAATCATCTAACATTTGATCCAATGGCTCATACATTGACACAGTGGCACTTAGGAAAGTTGTTTTCAAATAAGAACATCTTGCGACGTAAATATATTATTCATTATTTAAGAATTTGATCTTTTAATAATATTATAATAATATATCATTATTATTATTATTTAACTAATTATTTACTAAATCTGTTTGCCTGTTTCATTAATATTTTAATAATTTCTTTATTAAAAGATATTCTCTAACCCAGCATGGTAGAGATGTTATAATGTAATATAATGTCTTGTAAACATTTAACTCAATAAAAATAAAATAAAATAAAAACACTATGTTAAAATAAAAAAATTATGTTATTATTATTAATTTTTGTTGGGCAGTTAGGGTAAACTTGACTTGGTCAAGCTATTGGTGGTTTTTGAGCTCCAAATTTACAAGAACCTTTGGTATTGACGCATGGTATTCATGTGGAATATATCATATTTAAGGGAGTAAATTAAACTAGCCTAGATCCATTTTAAATGGCCAAGGTCTTAGAGGGATCACATCTCTTTGCATCTCAAGAGATTTGATCCTTCTTAGGCCTGTGGTAGATGAAAAATTGAGGTGCATCTCAAGAGATTTGATCCTTCTTAAGCCTGTGGTAGATTAAAAATTAATATGGATTTGCACTCGCTTAGATACGATTATCTTCCAAATCTCTTTATTCTCTTAGATAGTAAGACTTGTATCATGCTCTAAATATTTATAATATAATGTTTTGAAAACACTTTCCAAATATATTTATTTTTTTGGATAATTGGATGTGTGACATGCTCAAAATATTCATGATATAGAGTTTTGAAAATTCTATAAAACTTCTTAAATCATCAATAATTTTGCAATTCTCTTTATTGGAACTTCAAAATTATTTTAGTGGAGAAGCCTTCTTTGGATTAGCTTTGCATGCATTGATGGAACTCTAATCTACATTGTCTTGGAAATTTATTGGAACTTTCAGTTATTTGAGTGTAGAAGGCTTCTTTGCAAGCAAATGGGTTTTATAGGAAAATTTTAAAGTTCTATATTATGTGGAATATTGTAGGGATAAGATTTGTATTCCCAACCTTATTTCATAGGTTTTTCTTATTATATATATAATTTTTTTACGAGTTGGTTTAACATTTTAAGAACATTGTTGTTTTTTTTTATTATTATTTATTTTTATATTAGAAAGAAATTGATTTTATTTTAAATGTTATAAGTTGTTAATTTAGTATTGACATTGTTTGTCATATTTATTTATTTATTCTTTTAAGAGGATGTTGATTACATTATTAACAAATTCTTCTCATAAAATATAATAAAAATTTTGATTGAGCCCTGGGTGCAGTTTAATTGGCGATGGTTATGTAAATGATTTGCTATATCGACAAGATTTGTGGTTTAAATCCTCCAGTTCACATGTATCTAGTCTGAAAATAAAATGTTAAGTAAGAGGAGGTCAAGAGGTCAAGGTTCGAATCTCTTTGTTGACATCTACCTGGTTGTGTAAATGAAGTGCTATCCATTGGAAGGTTTGAGGTTAAAATCCCCAATTCACATGTTATATAGAAGATCAATTGTACTTTGAATAATGATACTATATTATAAATTCCTCTAAATATAAAAGAAAAATACATCTTGAATGAGTCTAATAAAAAATGGTATATTTAAATTTTAAGAAAAATATATATATTTCCTAATTAATATATATATATATAGTTAATTGAAACTTAAAATATTAATAAATATTAGAAATTTAATGTGATTTTATGTAAGAGAAATTTCTTTTTTATAATTTAAATTATTTATAATTAAAACTTAAAAGATAAATAAACATTAAGAATTTTATTTAACTTTATATGAGAAAACATTTCTTATAATTTAAATATATATTGATTCTAACGATTAATGAATATTGGAAATTTTATGTAAGAGAAGAATTTTTTAATAATTTAAATTATTTATTATTAAAACCTAAAAGATAAATAAAAATTACAAATTTTATTTAACTTTGTATGAGAAAACATTTCTTATAATTTAAATATATATTGATTTCCAAATTTTCTGAAAATTAGTTACGTCGTAAAGCGTTATTATTTGAAAACAACTCACCTAGCTGCCACCCTGTACCTGTTTGCAGCGTAGGATGTAATGTTAGACAATTAAAAGATCCTCTGCCATAAGATTTCAAAAATGGTTATAACGAGTTGGGATTGAAACGGTTATAACTAGTAAGCTGAAAAATATGATAAGCCACATTCATGCGCACAGAGCCCTGTATTTCATGACGGCAAAGAGATACGTGCATAAGGTGTACTGTAGTTCGGTGATTTTGACAAAGGAATTTGTATTAGTGAGAGAGATTTCATAAATGGCTTTCATGGCTCTGATTCTTTCTCTTTCTCGTGAAACAGAAGGAGAGATTGTTACGAAGATGACTACGATACCTACTTGAATGGTTACACGGATCTTGTTTTTTTATTTACAGGGTATTAGCCGCAACCCTTAAAGCGTGTTGCATATATTTTTTTTTTGGTTTTTATTTACAGGTTATTAGTCGCAACCCTTCATGCCTGTAGCTATATAAAAAAAATATAGTTTTTATTTACACGTTATTAGCAGGCAACCATTAGCGCCTGTAGCTATATAATTTTTTTTTTGATTTAATGTGAAATTAAAAAGGTTCTCTCCTTTGTTCTGGTTGTCGGATTTCATTGGAATAAAAATATGATATGGAACAGTTCCGAAATTTATTTTATATGTGCCTACATCTCTGAAGCAATGAGTTATTTATATATAGACTATAAAACAACCCCACAACTTTGTATCAGACTCTTTCGGAAAGAAACTGAAGTTTCTATGTTATACATAATAAATAAAATGCAATTTTATTATATTTGTGTGAGTTCTCATTATAAGCTTAGTTTTTAAGTATTCCCAAAATGCAAGTAGGCAACTAGATTAAATATGCTTTGGAATTTGTGTAATTTTATATTTGTGAGTGTACTAGATTGATTTTCAGTGACTCTACAGGTTGAGAAAGAATGTTTGTAAAATTTCAATGTATTTTTTTAGAATGTATTGTTTAGTTCACTTTATTTCATATAATTGCTTATCTCGGTCATACTTGCTATAAACTCCCTTTTGTTTTAGTTGAGAGGTAATTTCCCAAATGATAACTAGAATTAATTATGTCCTGAATTTGAAGCTCAACCCTTGTTATATAGATATTGGATATCCGCACCACCGTTAGGAGCAGGCAAGCTGTAAAATTCTACTTGGTGGGATACTCAACTACCCTACTGCCAAGCTACCCTACTGCCAAGCTGTAAAATTTGTTTAGTTTAGTAAATATATATTTTTAAACATTTTTAAAAGAAAATTTAATGAAATTAAAATATAAATTATATTTTTTATTTAATTTATTTTAAATAAATTTAGATAATTTTATTCAATTTATTTGATATATTTCTAAAATTAAAAATAAGTAGATATGTAGTCATGTCGGCATAATCAAACAAGGTCTTTAACTTGAACAACATAGGCGTCGTGATTTTTAAATTAGAACACCAAGGTAGATATATAGTCATGTTGGCATAATTAGACAAGCTCTTTAACTTTAACATACGCATCATGATTTGTAAAGCTCAATGGTGAGTAGATATGTAGTTTTATATATTTGGATATAATCTTAATAAATTAGTGTTATTTGTTATTATATGTGAAATATAAACAGTATGCCAGTGAGGTAGAACAATAAGGTAGATATGTAGTCATGTTGGCATAATCAGACAAGGTCTTTAACTTGAACATAGGCATCAAATCTCAATGGTCTGTAGATATGTAGTTTTATATATTTGGATATCATCTTAATAAATTAGTGTTATTTGTTATTATATGTGAAATATAAATAGTATTGTTTTATATATTTGGATATCATCTTAATAAATTAGTGTTATATGTTATTATATGTGAAATATACATAATATTCTAGTGAAGGTAGAAAACCGAGGTAGATATGTAGTCATGTTGGCATAATAGGCATCATGATTTGTAAAGATCAAGTAAAGCTGAATGGTTAATAGATAAGTAGTTTTATATATTTGGATATAATCTTAATAAATTAGTGTTATATATTATTATATGTGAAATATAAATAGTATTCCAGTGAAGGTAGAACACTGAGGTAGATATGTAGTCATGTTGGCATAAGCAAACAAAGTATTTAACTTGAACATAGGCATCATGATTTGTAAATTAGAACACCAAGGTAGATATGTAGTCATGTTGGCATAATCAAACAAGGTCTTTAACTTGAAGTAGATATGTAGTCATGTTGGCATAATCAAACAAGGTCTTTAACTTGAACATACGCATCATGATTTGTAAAGCTCAATGGTGAGTAGATATGTAGTTTTATATAATTGGATATAATCTTAATAAATTAGTGTTATATGTTGTTATATGTGAAATATAAATAGTATGCTAGTGAGGTAGAACACCAAGGTAGATATGTAGTTTTATATATTTGGATATCATCTTAATAAATTAGTGTTATATGTTATTATATGTGAAATATAAATAGTATTGTTTTATATATTTGGATATCATCTTAATAAATTAGTGTTATATGTTATTATATGTGAAATATACATAATATTCTAGTGAAGGTAGAAAACCGAGGTAGATATGTAGTCATGTTGGCATAATAGGCATCATGATTTGTAAAGATCAAGTAAAGCTGAATGGTTAATAGATAAGTAGTTTTATATATTTGGATATAATCTTAATAAATTAGTGTTATATATTATTATATGTGAAATATAAATAGTATTCCAGTGAAGGTAGAACACTGAGGTAGATATGTAGTCATGTTGGCATAAGCAAACAAAGTATTTAACTTGAACATAGGCATCATGATTTGTAAAGCTCAATGGTTAGTAGATACGTATTTTTATATATTTGGATATCTTCTTAATAAATTAGTGTTATATGTTATTATATTTGGATATCTTCTTAATAAATTAGTTTTATATGTTATTATATGTTATAGCCTTGCGGCGTTTCCTTTGCAACATTTGGTGCAATTGCTAGTTATTTGATTTTTGATATTCCCCGCAACCTAATGGTCGTTAGCTACGAAATCGTTAATGCGAAGTTACCTCTTCCTTTCTCTGTTATTTCATTATTTCGTTTGTTGTTTCATTATCGTTCTCCATGTACCTTTTTTTGAAGGTGTAAACAAAAGTGACAACTCTCTTGTCTAATGGCTTGCCTGACTGGCGGCTGCCACTATTTCTGTTGAATACTATTGCTGAATCCAATATTTTTTATAATTAAATTAATTAACTTACATTATTACATTTGTTGATAGTAATTAGTGATTGTTGCCTATTAGATTATGATTTGTTTTCTTAGTAGAAAATAATAATACTAAAATTATTAATTTTTTTTTAATTTTTTTTTAATTTTTTTTTTTAATTATTAATTATAAATTTTAACAAACATAAATGTTTCCTTTATTTAAAAATTATAACTTTTCCTTTTAATTGAAAAATACTTATCATTAAAATTCATTTGTATTTAAATATGGATTTTCAAAATAAAAACAATTAAATTTAAACTTATGGCTCTATCTAAGATAGAATAAATTTATTTTTTAATCTTCCAATTATTAGTATAGATTTTATAATAATTTTACAATGTTATTTTCTGAATAATTGTTATTTAATTGTTGTTATTCTTCCCAATTTAATTGTTTCATTTGTCGTTGCTAGATCAACTATTCGCACATCTATCTCTTGATGTCTTGGTATGTTGTTTGATTATTTCATTTCTTCCTTAATCATTTCCAGTGAATAATTTTCTAGGTACCTTCTTTCTTGTGAAAAAAATTGTTCATTTTCTAGGTACCTTTTTTCCAGTGAAGCAATTTGTTCATTTTCTTCGAGTGAAGCAATTTGTTCATTTTCTAGGTACCTTCTTTCCAGTGAAGCAATTTTTTACGCTCCCCAATACATAATTCCACATTTTTTTGATTTGTGATGTCTCTCCCGAATGGGAACATGACAATTTGAAGGAATATGTTCCTCGCAAGGCAGTTGAATTTTGGTGCTTCCATTGTTCAACCACTAAGATTTTCTCTGTCAATGAGTTTCTGAGGAGATCAGTGTTGTACCCCTTGTACTTTTCGGCCAAACACTTGTGGACCTCTCTAGGTGTTGTTATTAAAGGCAAAAGAAAAAATTCTATGAGACTTCCACTATCAATATGAAATATACTAATCAAAAGAAGTGTAAAACTTACTTGATATAATAATTAAAAGAATCATAAGCTTATGGTTCTTTTAATTAATATATTTTATGTGGATGGGGAAGTCTTATAGAATTTTTTCCTTGCTATTGAATAACAACACTAAGAGACGTGCCCAAGTATTTGGCATAAAAGAACGAGGAGCTTGGCACCGATCTCCTAGACAATTCACAAACAAAGCAAATCCTAGTGATTTGGGTAGTGGTGTGAAATGGAAGTACCAAAATTCACTTGCCTTGAAGGGACTATATTCTGTCACATTGTCATGTTATCATTTGGGGATGCCCCACAAATCAAGCCACTGTGGAATTATGTATTGGGAGATGAACAAATTATTTCACTAGAAATGAGTCATTTTACAAAAGTGACAACTCTCTGAGAGCTTGCCCCATAGCATGAGCTCGCAGTTGCCATTTTTCGGTTAAAGGAAATTTATGCATCCAATATCCTCGTAGAATAAGATTCATAGGAGGAGAGGGAGAGTCAAACTCTTGGACTCAAGGGAGAGAGGGTTTAAACACCAATAACTTCTTCTCATTGAAGAAATGCTTGAAGTGTCCTCTGAAATAGTGTTCATTTTCTCGAAAAGGGTTCATTTATTTCAAAAGGCCCTAACCAATGAGAAGAAAGTATTAGTGTTTAACCTTATCTTTTTCCATGCCCACTAAATTTGATTCCACATGGGATATTAGATGCATCAATCACCTTCGACCAAAAAACTGGTGCTTGCAAGCTCATTCGTTATCACTTTTCTTTTGGACCTCAAAATTGGAAGAGTCACTTAAGATATGAGCGATACTTATGTTATTTTGAAATTAAATCTATATGTATAAAATTAGATTGTGCAATATATAGATCATTATTAAAAAGAGGTTATGCCTTGCCATTCAAATAGATGGTGAGATGGAAAAGAAAAAAATTGTGCAAACTTTCAGTAAATATTTATTTTTAAATTGTTTTCTTATATCAATTTATAGCACTTAGTCTTTTTAAGACATTAGGAAAAAAAATTATTTATGATAATTGGCTAGGTGGAAATCATATAAGATTTCTTATACATTAGAAAATAAAGAGGTAGTTTGGATGCATAGAATTAGTAGTTATTTAGTTTGGATGCATAGAATTAGTACTTATTTATAACAATGAAAAGCCATGGTGTATCTTTGGAGTTGCTAACACTGAATATTTATTAGTGCAATGTTGGTAATTCCAAACACACACCATGTCTTTTGGTTGTTGGGGGAGAGAGTCATTCTACAATCGATTATGAGGGTGATGTGTAAGTATGTCACCTCCTTAAAATATAAAATAAATAATTTTCGCTAATGTCGGAAAAAAAAAAAGCTATATAAATAAACAATTAAAAATGGATAAATACAACAATTAGCTCAGTTACTTGATATTTCACTTACATTCTACTTGGTTCATTGATATTTCACTTTCACTCTTCTAGTAATAAATAAAATATTTTGTTGTCTATGTTAAATAATATAATTTTATATATGTAATCAAAAAGAAAAATATATATAATTTCATCTAAGTAATTAGAAATAAAACATTAACTTCATAAAATCTATATATAAAATAAAATGTTAAAACAAAATATTTTAAGGTCATTTAGAATAATATATCTCATATAACTTATGAGTAAAATATTTTAAAATAAATTAATATTAATATGTATTTAAAAATAAATAAATATTGACTTATATTTGTTATTCTTATCTACCATCTCTACATCTTTTTAATTGAACTATTGTGATCTATTCTCAGCCATGGTATGAATGAAGGACTAGACCATGATGAAACATGTATATATACATGAACATAATGAAAACTTTTGGCTACTCTCTCTGAAATCGAGTCCAGACTACTTCATTTTGTTTAAAAAAAAATTCAAGTATATAAATTGATTATGCGATCCCATTCGGTCTCGTTCAATATTCCCACTGTTCCCTAGTGAATAATAACCTTGTTGGCTGAGCATTCACTTCATCGTAATAGCCTTAGTGTATGGTCCTTCAACTCATTATATGGGTTTCTTTTTAACAATATAAAGAAACAAAACACACAAAGTAAGGCCCATATATTATTGAGAAACAGTGGAAAACCCTAAACATCCAAAAACCTAATCCTAGGAGATGAAACACCAGAATATGGACCCCGTCAGGGTAAATTGGTACATCAATTTCTCAGGGTCCTAACTTTGGCATACTATCTCCATTTGATGCACATGATAAATCGTTAGAAATATCTATCTGAGGACTACAATTGTTAACTTCGAATATCAAGTTCGGAATGAACCTATTTTCCAGAGAAGCGATGCCTAAAAAATGTCGTTTAGGGCCTCAAAACGGCTCCGGAAGTTTAGGACCCAAAAAACTGCTAAAAATAGTAAACTGTTATTGCTATTTCATTATTTCGTTTGTTGCTTCATTATCGTTCTCCATGTACCTTTTTTGAAGGTGTAAAAAAAAGTGACAAGTCTCTTGTCTAATGGCTTGCCCGACTAGTGGTTGCCATTATTTCTGTTGAATAGCATTGTTGAATCCAATATTTTTATAATTAAACTAATTAAGTTACATTATTACATTGGTTGATAGTAATTAGTGATGGTTGTCAAATGACTCATTTGACTATTAAATTAGGATATGTTTTCTTATTACAAAATAATAATAATAAAATTATTAATATTTCTTTAATTTGATTTTTAAAAATATGTATCATTAAAATTTATTTTTATTTAATTATTTAAATATCGACTCTAATAATAAAAACTATTAAATTTAAATTTATGGAATCTTAAAATTCCATAGGTTATAACACATGGCTTCATCTCAGATAGAATAAACTCATTTTTTTAATCTTCCTATTATTAGTATAGATTTTATAATAATTTTAAATATTATTTTCTGAATAATTGTTATTTAATTGTTATTATTTCTCCCAACCTAATTGTTTCATTTGTGGTCGCTAGATCAACTATTGGCACATCTATCTCTTGATGTCTTGGTATGTTGTTTGATTATTTCATTTCTTGCTTAACCAATTTCAGTGAATCAGTTTCTAGGTACCTTCTTTCCAATGAAGCAATTTGTTACACTCCCCAATACATAATTCCACATTGTTTTGATTTGTAGTGTCTCTCCTGAATGGGAACATGACAACTTGACAGAATATGTTCCTCGTAAGGTAATTGAATTTTGGTGCTTCCATTGTTCAACCACTAAGATTTGCTCTCTCAATGATTTTCTAAGGAGATCAATGTTGTACCCCTTGTACTTTTCGGTCAAACACTTGTCGACCTCTCTAGGTGTTGTTATTCAAGGCGAAAGAAAAACTTCTATGAAACTTCCACCATCAATATGAAATATATTAATCAAAAGAAGTGTAAAAATTACTTGATATAATAATTAAAAGAATCATAAGCTTATGGTTCTTTTCATTAATATATTTGATGTGGATGGGGAATTCTTATAGAATTTTTTCCTTGCTCTTTCAGAATAACAACACTGAGAGACTTGCCCAAGTATTTGTCGTAAAAGTATGAGGAGCTTGGCATCAATCTCCTAGACAACTCACAAACAAAGAAAATCCTAGTGGTTTGGGTAGTGGTATGAAGTGGAAGCACCAAAATTCACTTTCCTTGCAAGGACTATATTATGTCACATTGTCATGTTATCATTTGGGGATGCCCCACAAATCAAGCCACTATGGAATTATGTATTGGGGAGATGAACAAATTGTTTCACTAGAAATGATTCATTTTAAAAAAGTGACAACTCTCTGAGAGCTTGCCCCATAGCATGAGCTCGCAGTTGCCATTTTTCGGTTAAAGGTAATTTATGCATCCAATATCCTCGCGGAATAAGATTCATACGAGAAGAGTCAAACTCCTGGACTCGAGGGAGAGAGGGGCTAAACACCAATAAAAAAATTTCATTGAAGAAATGCCTGGAGCGTCCTCTGGAATAGTGTTCATTTTCTTGAAAAGTGTTTGTTTGTTTCAAAAAGCCCTAACCAATGAGAAGAAGGTATTGGTGTTTAACCTTATATTTTTCCATGCCCACTGAATTTAATTCCACATGGTATATTAGATGCAACAATCACCTTCGACCAAAAAAATGGTGCTTGGAAGCTCATGTCATTATCACTTCCAATGGACCTCATAATTGGAAGAGTCACTTAAGATATGAGTGATACTTATGTTATTTTGAAATTAATTGTATATGTATAAAAATAGATTGTGAAATATATAGATCATTATTAAAAAGAGGTTATGCCTTGCCATTCAAATAGATGGTGAGATGCAAAAGAAAAAAATTGTGGAAACTTTCAGTAAATATTTATTTTTAAATTGTATTCTTATATCAATTTATAGCACTTTAGTCTTTTTAAGACATTAGGTGAAATTTTTATTTATGATAATTGGAGAGGTGGAAATCATATAACATTTCTTATACATTAGAAAATAAAGAGGTAGTTTGGATAAATAGAATTAGTACTTATTTAGTTTGGTTGCATAGAATTAATACTTATTTAAAACAATGAAAAGTCATGGTGTATCTTTGTAGTTGCTAACACTAGAATATTTATTAGTGCAATGTTGGTAATTCCAAACACACACTCTGGCTTTTGGTTGTTGGGGGGAGAGACTCATTCTACAATAAAATAATATAAATAATATGTCGGTCAAAAAATAATATAAATCATTTTCACTAATGTTCGCCAAAAAAAAAAAAAAAATTAAATAGCTATATAAATAAAAAATTAAAAATGGATTAATGCAACAACTAACAGAGTTACTTGATATTTCACTTTCACTCTTCTAGTAATAAATAAAATATTTTTTTGTCTATGTTAAATAATACAATTTTATATAACTTTAAGCAGGCCCATTCTACAGCCAGTGTGAAGGCTATGTTCGTCCCTCTTAAAATACAAATAAAAGATTCTCTAAATAGAAAAGTGTCAACTATAATAAAAAAGAAAAAAATATATAATTTCATGTAAAGTAATTAGAAGTAAAATATTAACTTCATAAATATCTCTATATAAAATAAAATGTTAAAACAAAATATTTTAATGTCAATTAGAATAAAATATCTCATGTAAGTTATGAGTAAAATATTTTAAAATAAATTAATATTGACATATATATATATATATATATATATATATATATATATATATATATAGATATATATAGATATATATATATATATATATATATATATATATATATATATATATATATATATATATATTGTAAATTGGACGGAGCTATTCACATTAATCATAAGACCAAAATATGCATAACATCCATAGGGGCTGATGACCGGGGTTGTACTTGACAGCAAAGACAAGATCAATAGAGACAATATCACCCTCAGGGGAGGATTTTACATGGGAGAGCATTTGAGGGGAGAAGAAAAAGTAGAGAAATGACTCCAAGACCCCGAAGCACCATGGTTGTTGGAAAACAAACCTATAGGTCTCGCAAACCATGAGAGAAGCATCCAAAAAACTACAGACAAGGAAGAGCTGAGAGAATTCAAGGACCCAAGGGGGGATGCATGTCCGCTTCATCGTTGAGGTAGTCTTAAAAAATTGATCGGGCGTCTGGGGTGCCCTCCTCCATTTTTTGGAATTGGCTATGGAGCGAAGACGGACCGACCTCCTGAACATCAGCTTTTGCCAGAGTTTCTTCTTTGATCCGATGGGCCTGCGAGTGACGCTTTGCCAAGCTGCGCTTTAGGAGGTCGTAGTGAGGAGAGGAGTGAGCAAAGAAGCGGAGGTGGTGAACCTCCCTCACATAAGCCACAAATTTGTCTGACAGCGCATCGATTTTCTTCTCCAACTCCTTACTGGCTCTGCTCTTCTCCTGCATTGCAATGGCCAATATTTTTTTGGTGTGCAAGTGCAAGTCGATTGCACGACTATAAAGATTTTCATGGCTTTTGGTTAGGCCCGGGTCAGGGATCCAGCAAAGGGCATGATCTACCAGCGCCGAATGGGTGGTTCTGCACCGAGAGAGGGCTTCCGCTTCCAAACCAGCCATATGCTCCTTCACCATCGTGAGAATGGTGTCAAAAAAAATACAGATGACATTTCTAACAGAGGATTCATCCCTGTGACCAGATTGTGGGAGGGGTTCTCCCAGTAGGCATGGCGACCCCGGCGCTACTGAGGAGGCGGATTATGATGGTGAGGAGCCATGACAGACAGACTAAGATGGGGATGAGCAGTGAGGGCCATGAGCAAGAGGCATCTGATGCTGTAAGCAGAAACAGAAGAGCCAAGCAGGATCAAGCTGTGGGGAATGAAGGTCGGGCTGATGGAATATATGGCCGCTAGCCAGAGAGATGAAGGAATGAGTGAACAACTAGAGCGCATGCATTTGGACTTATTGAGGGCATGCAGGGAGTAATTTCCGAGGGTGGGAGCGTACAATGGTGTACAGTCAGAGGGAGAGTTGTCACAGCGCTCAATCGTGAGATTGGATGTGAGGTACCAGGTCATGATGATTATTAGTTGTGGGAGATGATGATAAGGCTGAAACCTTCAGAAGATCTTTGTCATTTATGCTAGTACAAGCGGTTTTAACCGTTGTCTCCCCAATGGAGTCCCAATCATGAGATAGGAGTCTGTCAGAGGCCTTCATGCCTTGATTAGCTAGGAAATATGCCAACTTGTTGGCCTCTCATTTAAACACCATGAAGGAAACACCTTTGGCCTCATCAATGCTTGTTTTGATTCTTTGAAGGATTTTGTTGATGCGCCAGCAATCGGAAACTTACCTGACACTGCGCCCTTGCTGAAGTTTCCTGCAATCTTGGGTAGCGACACTGGAGTCACCTTCCACCAGTAGGGGCCAGAAATTATTATGTCTGACGATTACCAAGCCATGGGCTAATGGTTGAAGCTTAGCAACGTTATTTTTGGTGTGACCAAGATTTCTATAATAAATCCAAAGGATGGGTCCTTGAGAATTGCGAAAGACCCCTCTAAAGCCAGTTGTGCCTAGATTGTTCTTGGATGCTCCATCATAGTTGAGCTTGATGAAATTATAATTAGTGTATTCCAAGTGGACAACAGAGGGGAAGAGGGGGAGGCAGTGGGGGAAGGGAGGTTGAGAAGGGAAAGAATCCTGCGGTCCTCAATGGATGGGGGAGAGGAGGGGTCCAAGAGCTTGGAAATAGAGACAGATTCACACAGAGTATGTTTGATGCGATGGAGGAGATGCTCTTGTTTCATGGCCTTATCTTTGAATATGCGAGAGTTTCTTTCCTTCCATAGAGCCCAACAGATGAATCTTGGGAAGAGGTTCCAAGCCAAGTTAACAAGGGGTTGGGGAGAAAAGGTAGGGCGCAGTCCTCCAAGTAGGAGAGAATGGAATCAAAAGTGTGATCCGAGGCGTTGAAGACAAGATGGAGCCAGGTCCAAATGTTAGAGGCAAAGGGACAATTATTGAGAATGTTATTGGCCGTTTCCGAGTGGGAATGACAGAATGAACACTCGGAGGGTCCTGTGAAGACCTTATTCTACAAATTGTCCCAAGTTAGAATTTTATTGTGCATGACTAACCCTATAAAGAGAGTGATTTTCGGCCAATGTTTCTTGCTCCAAAGCCATTGCCACTTGCTCTCCTGATGTGCCTGAGTGGGACTCTGCAAGATATTGTAAGCTTCTTTTATATTAAAATTCCCTGCCGCATTGGTTCCCCAACGAAGTGTATCCGGTTCGTCTTCTTTCTGGATTTTTCTGTCGTTTAGCTCCTTTTTAAGAATTTCCATTGACTGATGATGCTGCATTTGAGCCATTCCTTTGATTTCTGACCACTCCCTCCATTCTGAGTTTTCAAAGATATTCCAGTAGTCTTTTACTTTTTGTTTATTTAGACTTTCCAGCTGCCTTCTGATTGGGAGGTAAATATCAGAGTCGAGTTTAGGACATTGCTCCCAATAATCTTCCCAGAATAGGGCATTCTCACCATTGCAGATCTCCCAGAAGCTATGGTTTTGAATGATGGATCTGTTTTCCCAGGCCTGATTCCAAATAGGCGAGCCCTTGAGGTTTCCCGATAGACGAATTAAAGATTCCAGAGGCTGCATAGGGGCGTATTTTTCTTTCCATAGCTTGGCCCAAGGGGTAGTGGGATTTTTTATCCATCGCCACCAAGTCTTGGCACCCTTGACCTTTCCCAGAACATCCAGGTCTTTGAGTCCTAGACCACCCACTTTTTTTGGGGCGCAAATTTTGTCCCAAGCCACGAGGGCCCATTTTCCGTTGTTGGCTTTTCCTTTCCATAGTAAATCTCTTTGTGGGGTGATGCTCCTACATCAAAACTTTCTTGGAACTCTCTTTGTGGGGTGATGCCCCTAATGACAATCAACCATAGAATGAAATCTATCAAAGACAAACTGGATCCACTCCAACATAAAGGTGTTTACTGTATAAATTGCTCATGCGGTAAATGTTATATTGGAGAAACATGAAGATCTTTCAATATTAGGCTCAAAGAACATGGAGCCAACATTAGAACTGGGAGAACCAAAACCTTGGCTCTAGCTGATCACTCGAATAAAACCCTCCACCACATCTGCCTAGAAGATGCTAAAGTTATAGCCAATGAAAATCACTATTACAAAAGGAAAACGCATGAGGCACTTGAAATCATCAATCATCCAGAAAACCTCAATAGGGATGGAGGTTTAGAAGTCAGTAGAAATTGGGTCCCCTTATTTTCACACTCTTAAATCATTCCTTTCCCCTGGTAGCACCCTTATCTTCCTCCTTCTTCCCCTTCCCAGCGCCACACTACCCTTCCCTTCCTTAAAAAACTTAGGAGGACCATATTTGACTCTTCTCTTACCTTGTATAAATCACCTTGTTGTCCCCCCCTTTTATATTTTCATCTTTCCCTTTCCTCTCCTTATAACACCTTTTCTTCCCCTATCATTATCCCTTAAAACCTTTGGCTTTCCTTAATAAACATTTAGAAATTTTGTTCTTAATAATAATTTTATAATTACCAAACTTTGAATGGTTAGGCATTAGCCCTCCCCCTTTTTATAATTTATAAGACCCTTAAATCCGAAGCTGAAATCATTCCCTTACATAAAATCCCCCCTTAAACCTTTACGCCCTTCTTAAAAAGTATTAATAATTTTAATTCATTAATATCAATTTTAATTAATAAATATCATTAGTAATAGTTATATTTAACTATTCCTAAATATTTTATTAAATTAAAATTGTCATTAATTCTTAATAGGAATTTTTTCTTTAAAGCATTAGCCTTATTAAAACTTTAATTAGCATTATTACAACTAGTGGGCTCTTTCGTTCACTCTAATTAATTAATTTTAGTATCCATAATAAAAATATGTCACCTTGTTAAGATAAGCAAATTAAAAATCAACTACCCCACCAAAAAAAATCTCTTAGTTTTATAATAATTTATTACTTTAATAATAATATAATATTAACAATTAATTAATAATGCATTTAGGTATATTTAATCTCTAATGAATTATTATGATTTAAAGCTATACTTTGTAAATTAATAACCTTCCTTGAAATTAGAAACCTTATTTGATTTGATTTAATTTATTTAATATTAAAAATATCGATTGATTTTTGGTTGGTCAGCCTTCATCTTGCACTCTTGGTATATTTATAATATCTTTCCTCCTCTCTTTTTTACAGGATTTGTCTCGATGATGGGTCTTGTTCTAGACCCGAAACATATATGCAAAAATGCTCACTATGGAGATTCCGAACCTAGAAACTCTAAACTCACACCACAGAAATCTGAAATCTACGATTTCAAGGATATTTGTCGCCTTGGGGTTGCATACGTTCAGCTTTTGCGCTTTGTCCTGAGCCTGCGTCGTGGCCACCTGATCTTTCCCTTCCTTGTTCTTAGTTTGTTGTGCCACGTGCATTGAATCGAGATCAGCTTCTTTGGGACCAGAGGCAGAGTTGTTCTGCCCTTTGAGGGGATCAACTTTGTCTGTTTCCTGCTGAGGGGAGATGGGATGGAGCTCCTGATCGGAGTGAGGGGAAGCAGAAGAGTTGGTTAAACGAGTAAAAAAGGATATTTCTGATGAATGAGAGGTCCTAGTGACCTGATCTCGGAAGGATGGAGCCTTCGAGCCTCCATCCCTCTCCATTGATGGAGCCAACGGTGATATATGTTGGACTGCTATGGCAGGTTTGCAGGGGTAGAGCCTGCAGCAACCAGAGACTAGAGACGCAGAGGGACAGAGAAAATTAGGTCATTCACTAGGGTTTTGTTCCCTACAGCTCTTCTCTTGAATTTGAGATCCAATATTGACATATATTCAAAAAGGAATTAATATTTACTTGCATTTTTTTATTCTTCTCTACATCTTCGTAATTGAACTATTATGATCTATTCTCAGCCATGCTATAAATGAAGGACTATACCATGATGAAATAATTTTATATGAATGAGCATAATGAAAACTTCTCTGTGAAGATTTAAAAAATCGATAACATTGTCAAGAAATGCTAGTTTAAATATGATTTCTTACATAATTTTGTAAATATATTTTGAGCATTATTGTAGTAATTAAAAATAAAATTCATTCCAATGAAAATGAAAATGAGAGTGTTAGAAACTTTCCAAGCTACATTTTAACTCCTATGGAAAAACTCTTACAACAATTCATAATTTGCAAAGGTTATTCATCATTGTATGATAAAAATTAACCCAAAAAAAAAACATAGACACATAATGCAGTGGTAGTGTCTTATTTTTTTTTCTCATAAAAAAATAAGCATAAAAAATAGCATAACTCCAGACTATAATCAAACTCTACTTGAAACCAGGGTCGCTTCTTATCTTATTCATTCAACTCTACAACGTAGGCCAACCTTATTGTCGATTCTCCTATGAGGGCCAACCTTGACCCCTGTTCGCCACGGTGATCCATGAAAATACACAGGAGAGCTTTTTACTTGTGGCTACAATCACCATGAACCGTATACAAATTTATTATGGGCCCATTCGGTCTCGTTCAATATTCCCACTTTCCCTGGTCAATAAATGGTCGGCTGAGAATTCACTTCATCGTAATAGCCTTAGTATATAGTCTTTAAACTCATTATATGGTTTTTTTTTAACAATATAAAGAAACAAAACACACAAAATAAACTTCAACTAAAGTTTCGAAAGCAAGTTGACACAGTTTAAATCCCCTAAGGCACAAAAAAAATATAATTCATTCCTTCCTTCCAACCTTTGCGCCCGCAAAGCCTCTCAGTACATGTATATATACAATTTTAAGGCAAAATATTGTTTAAAAATGTACAGTTATGATGCCAAAACTAGCATTTGTAATTTCAACACCGAGATTGGTTCTAGAAGCAATTATTAACAAGAAAAACATTTTTCCCATAGAGGAACACATTTAACACATTTACTAATTGTAAAGAAACAAACTATCCTAGTTATCCCTCTGGGGACACATAAGAAAAACCAACTATGAGATATTTACAGAAGTTTTTATGTCATAATAGGAAGTGGGGTGATGCTCCTGCATCAAAACTCTCTTGGAATAAAATGGTTTCATGGAATTTTGTCCATAACATCTGTAGCAATGCAGCCATACTTCAGGATCTTTGCTTCATCTATCCAAACTACTTTTTCAACTGAGAGACCCTTCCATTTAACCAAGTATTCATAATAACTTTTTTTCTTGTTTTTTTTATGAGATTTTGGAGAACAATCATTTTCATCTATAGCTTCTGAGTTGTGGGTAACTGTAACTCCCATTGAATCTACTCTTCTTGGCATTTTTTTTCTCTTCCCGAGGTTGATTATATGGGTATAGGTGTGCGGCATTAGAGATAGGGGGAATTCCTATATCCGAAGGAAATTCAATTTAATAATCATTTGCTGAAAATTTTCTCAAGATCTTACAGGGACCAATCTTCTTCAACTTCAGCTTATTTTACTCACACTTTGGGAACCTTTCCTTGAATGAGCTAAAATCGTATCTCAAACTTTGAAATTTACCTCCCTTCACTTGAGATCAACCCTGTGCTTATATTTAAGAATTATTTCTTGTAACTCGTCTTTAATTTTTTTGTACATCATTTACATTGTTGTAGTGAACTCCTTTGAATCGACACTTTGATTTTCTCGTGTCCCAAAATTTATGAGTTTAGAAATACCTCTCGGATGCATGCCATACACAATTTGAAAAGATATTTTTCCCGTGCTCCTATTAGGAGAATCAATATAGGAAAATTCATCTTGTGGTATAACTTGATCCCATTGTTTATTATGCTCATGAACCAAATGCCTTGGTAAATTTCCTAGACTTCTATTAACCACTTTGGTTTTCCCATATGTTTTGTGATGATAGGCTGAGTTGTAGGTCAAGGTTTTCCCCAAGTTATTCCATAAATTTCTCTAGAAATATGCAACAAATTTGGTGTCTCGCTTTGAGACAATGCTCTTAGGCAGTCCATTAGGGGAATTTTGAGGTATAAAATGGGCCTCCTGAGGAAATTATAAAATAATAGTGGAAATAATAAAATAATATTTGATTACATCATCAAATTTTAGAGGGAAAAAACAAAAAACTACTTTTTTAACTCATATTTTCAACTTATCTCCCAAATGTTTTACTCAAATTTCGAGCAGGAATACTCGTTGGATGAAAAATTTAATTCCTCATCCAAGGAGTATCCATGTTGCATACTTTCGATGGGTCCTACTACATGAAAAATGAGAAATATATGAAAAACATGATTGTAATCACACTTTTTATGTATTTCTCATTTTTCGTGTAGCATGGTCCATCAAAAGTATGTAACATGGGTAATCCTTGGATGAGGAATTAAATTTTACATCCAACGAGTACTCCTGCTCGAAATTTGAGTAAAAACTTTGGGAGATAAGTTGAAAATACGAGTTGAAAAAGTAGTTTTATTATTTTATTATTTTTTAGTCTTTTTACCCTTTTACTTAAAAAATGGTGAATCATCCCCCATGGTTGACATCATCATCTTGAATCCTATTGGTTCTTATCAAGTTTAATTTTGTTGTACATATTTCTTAAGAGGCCCGTTTTAGACCTCAAAAATCCCCTAATGCCATGTAGTATCACTACTTCTCGGAAAAATAAATTTTAAATATGGGAAGCATCATTTTTTTTGTATAGGGTATTAAATGTGTCATTTTATAAAACATGTCCACTACTGTAAAAATTGAATCATGACTCCTTTGGATTCTTGGTAAACCTAGAACACAATCCATAGTAATGGCTTCCTACGACCTGCTCGTTATGGGTAGTGGCTGATAAGTCCTGCATTCTATTGTCTCCCTTTAGCATGTTGACAAATTCTACATTTATGCACAAGCCTCTTAAATTATGCCCATATTCTTTACCAATAATAAAAATAATTCAATTTTGCATAGGTAATGCCATGACCAGAATGACCAGTAAGTCCCCCACTATGTTTCTCTTTGAAAAAATTATCCTTCATTGATCCTCTTGGGATATAAAAATTGCTACCATTTAATTGTAATCCATCCTAAACCAAATATTCAAGCGATGGGCTTCTATCTCTACTCACAAGGTTTTCACGGGCTTCATATATTTATTTAAAATCTAGATTATCCTTGTACAACTCTTATAGATGCTCATATCCAAAAGTGTTAACTTGGAAATAAAAATCTTCTGCTCAAACCATCAACAAATTCGTTAGCACTTCCATTTATATGCTTTAAAACAAAATAATAACTCTACATGTACTCAACCCATCTTGCATGTATTTGGTTCAACTTGTCTTGTTTACCGATAAATTGTAATGTCTAGTTGTCAATTTACATGATGAACTCAGGCATAAGATAATGCCTCCACTTCTTGAGAGACTGAACTATTACATAAAACTATTTATTATAGATATAATATTTATGTTGGGCCTCATTTAGTTTCTTGCTGAAATACACTATTGGTTTACCATCCCGACTAAGGACAACTCCAATTGTTGTTGCACTAGGATCACATTGTACCTAAAAAGGCTTTTGGAAATTAGGAAAAACTAATATAGGTTGCTCAGTAATTTTATTCTTCATCAATTGGAGTGCCTTTTCTATAGCTATTTTCCATATAAAGGTTGTTTCTCCTTTTTAATTGTCTCTACCATTGGCACACAAATGTGGCTAATATTTTGAATAAATTTTCTCTAAAAGCTAGTTAATCCATGGAAGCTTCTTACCTCATGTATGCTAGTTGGGGAAGACCACTCTTTAATGGATTTTAATTTCCTGGGGTCCATTTTCATCCCTTCCGTGGAAATTACAAATCCTAGATAAACGAGCTTTGTCTTAAGAAAAAAACATATTTTTCTTGCTACAACTTCTTTAATACTAGATTTAAAAATATGAGGTGTTCTTTCTTGGTTCTTCTATACACAAGGATATCATGTAAATAAAAAATCACAAACTTTCAAATAAATTCTTTGAGAACCTCATTCATGAGCCTCATAAAACTTTTGGGTGCATTGGTCAAGCCAAAAGGCATAATCAACCATTCATACAAGCTTTCATTATTTTTGAATGTTGTCTTCCATTCATCCCATTCTCTCATTTGAATTTAATGATACCCACTCTTTAAATCTATTTTTGAAAACTATATGGCCCCACTGAGACAATCCATTATATCATCCATGCGAGGTAAGTGAAACCTATTCCTAATATTTATCTTGTTAATAGATTTGGAATCTGTGCACATTCCCCAACCTCCATATTTTTTGGGAGTTAAGATAGTTGTCACAACACATGGGCTCAAAATCTCTCTAATTATATCCTTGTCCAACATTTCCTGAAAATGCTTTCTATTTTTCTTAGTTTCCTCAGGGGTCATTCTATAAGCTTCCTTGTTAGGTAGACTATCTCCTGCAATTAAATATATATGATGGCTAAGGCTTCTTATAGGTGGTAAGGCATTTTTCAACTCATCAATAATAACATCAGCAAAAGCATCTAATCATCACTTAAATTCAGCAGGAAAATCATTTAGATTTTCATGTGTAAGGACAGTTCGAGCCTTAGCAATTATAACAAAATTCAACCCCTATTCTTGCTTGATTTGTTGTAGCAACTCCTTCCCAGTCATTATTAACATGCTCATGTTTGCACCCTCTCTAGCTCCTTTTTCTTCCAATGATAACAACATGTCCTTCCAGTTTTCATTCTCGAAAGAGTAGGTGTTATTTCTCCCATCATGAATAAAACCTATTTTATATTGTCATGGTCTACCTAATAAGACATGAAAAACATTCATAGTCATCATATCATAGAACACCTCATCCTTGTAGCTTCTAAATTGGAATTCCACCTTGCTCTATTCATTGACTAAAATATGTTGTCCTTTTTGCAGCCATGTCACTCGATAAGGACTGGGATGTGCCATCCTTTGCAGTCCTAATTTCTTCACCATTTCAAAAAAAACCAAGTTTTAAGTGCTGCCACTATCAATAATTACTTTGCAACACTTTCCTTTAGATTTACAGACTATTCTAAACAAATTTCAATGTTGGGTTGGCTCTTGTTTCACATTTTCTCCTTTAATCAAATTCCTCTTTAGCATTAGATACATACCCAACTCAATGGTTTCCTCATCTACTTTTGTTGTTTCCACCTCATCCCTAGCTTCTAGAACATGTGCTCCTTTCTGGCTTGTTGATTTAATTTCGGGATATTTACATGACATATGGTCTGTCTTTCCATATATGTAGCATCTAACTTCCCTATCTCTACCTCTACCTCTTCATAAAAATTACCTACCCCATGATTCTCCTCCTCTTAGAGCTCAACTACTTGAACTCCTTACTCTCCTCTGGCATTCTTGGACATACCCTATTGGTAGACCCTTTCCTTATAGCTATACTCCTTCCTCTACTACATTGGCTCTACTTTCTAGCCAACTTGTCTTCCGCTCTCAGTACTATGTGATGGGAATCCTCCACGGTATTTAAGGATAAGAGGTTGATTTCATATTGAATTTCAAACCTCAGGCCATTTATGTACCTGAACACATTCTCCACATATTTTTCGATGTGACTTGCTCTTATATTTATCCTATAAAAATCTTCTCTATATTATTTTTCTTTCATGAACTTCTGCTTCATATTTTGTAATTTCCTAAACATATTTAGCGGGTAATCCTTGGGAATAAATTTTATCTTAAATTTAGCCACCATCCTATCCCAACTTTTAATCTTTTCCTTTTTTTTTATCCCTTCGGTCTGTCTAAAACTCATACCATCACAATGTTACATGTCCATTGAACCTAGTCACATCATACTTGACTTGTTGGTCCTCCTCAACATCCTCATAATTAAAATATTTATCTAGAGTCTTTATCCAATCCAGCGGCCCTTCCACATTTATATTTCCTTCATATACTAACAATTCCATCTTGTATATGGATCTGACCTTGGTGACCAGTTTAATCAATTTCTCATCTCGTTCCTCTCCTCCTTGATATATTTCCAACTATTCCTCAGAGTTGATGTCCTCACTCTCACTGATGTCTCTAGCAACCTGATCTTATCTCTTAGTAGTTTCCACAACATTCATCCTTGCATGGATACACCTCATCTCCAACCTCCAATTATCTTACATCCCATGCCTTTCTTGCCTTCCTCTTATTGAACACATGTTAGCATCACCTTCGTCGTAGCTACTTTAAATTCTCTTGTAGTTACAGACTTTGTTTCAGAGCTCAAAATGTGCTCTCTTACCACAAATAACTTAGAGGTAGGATGTTCATTTTTTTCTAAAAAATGTTAAGAAAAAAAAGAAACATACTCATAATAATACCTCCTGCGTTCTGTGACCCCTACATGTTTTCCATTTACAAGATTTTGATGAGGTACAACACTTTAAGTTCACGTATGTATTCTTTAAAATAAATTAAAATGAATACTCAAGGACCAATTCCTGCACAATTCCAAACTCATTCACACTTAAAAAAGTAATTTGAGGTCATGGGATTTTTTCAACTCACCCAAATAGCGTCGCTCCCGACTATAATCAGACCCGACTTGAAATTAGGGTTGCTTCTTCTCTTATAACTCCAACTCTACATCGTAGGCTCATTTGTTGACAGTCAGATGAAACCCCACAGAAATAAGGGGGTTGGCTCCATTTGTAACATATTATGGCATGAAAATAATTAGAGGGATGACCTTCGATCCCTGTTCACCATGGTGATCAACAAAAATGAAAAGGAGAGCTATTTGGTTGTGGCTACCCTCTCTATGAGCCTTTTCCTTCTGAATAGGAGGTTTGAATTTATTTTGTTTCAACTAAATTCAACTCTACAAATCAATTATGCACCCAATCGGTCTCATTGAATTTTCCCATTGTTCCCTAGTTGACAAGAACCTCGTTGACTAATTTTTCACTTCATCATAATAGCCTTAGCGTATGGTACTTCAATTCAATATATGGTTCTTTTTTTTAAAATACAAAGAAACAAAACACACAAAGTAAACTTAAACAAGATCTCCCACAACAAATTGACACACAGTAAATTACCAAAGGCACGAAAAAAAACAATTCATTCCTTCCTTCCAACCTTCATGCCCACAAAGCCTCTCGGTACATGTATATATACAATATTAAGGAAAAATATTGTTCAAAAAATTATAGGTATGTTGGCAAACCTAACCTTTCTAATTTCGACACTGGGCTTGGGTATAGAAGTGACTATTAACAAGAAAAACATTTGTCACATAAAGGAACATGTTTAATAACTATAAAGAAACAAACTAGCCTAGATGTCCCTCAAAAGGAACATAAAAAAAAACCAACTACGAGATACTTATAGAGTTTTTGATGTCGAAACAGGAAGTGAAGTGATGCTCCTGCACCAAATCAACCCTACACCTATGTATGGAATGAACTAATTATATGTAGATGGATGGGATATTGGATAAAAATTTGTAGTTCACATTATTAATCGAAATAAACACATCGTTAATTGAAATAAGCACATAATATTCTAAATGAACATATTATTAATTGAAATTTAAAAAATATGTAAACATCACTAAATACTTTAATTCTTCACATAATTAAAAATAAAATAAAAACAAAGAAAAACTTCATCTAATCAATACTCGATGGAGCACCATATGATCAATTCCCTATCTAATAAGTAAATTTATTAGGATTAATAGTATAAAAAGGAATTTGTTTATTTTTACATGAATTTTTTAAATTCTTACAATATTAAGTGAAGCACTCTGAAATATAAAAATATAATTTGTTGGTCAATGACTAAATTTCAGCAAGAGTTTCAACATGAAACTCATTTATATTTTTGTGTGTAAGGACAATTAGAGGCTTACCAATTATAGCGAAGTGTACCCCCCTCTTCTTGTTGGATTTGTTGTAGCAGATCCTTCCCAGTCATTATTAACACACCCAGTCCTGCATCCTCTCCAATTCCTTTCTCTTCCAATGGTAACAACATGTGCTTGTAGTTGTCCTTCTCGAAAGAGTAGATGTTCTTTCTCCCATCATGAATAAAACCTTTTTCATACTGCCATGACTTGCCTAATAACACATGTCAAACATCCATAGGCATGATATCACACAACCCCTCATCCTTGTAGCTACCAATTTTGAATTCCCCCTTGCTTTGTTCATTGACTAAAATATTATGTCCTTTTTGTAGCCATGTCACTCGATAAGCAGTAGGATGTGCCATCCTTTGGAGCCCTAATTTCACAACCATTTCCATAGAAACCAAATTTTCATTCTTTCAACTATAAATAATTACTTTGCAACACCTTCCTTTGAATTTAGAGATTGTTCTAAACATATTTATTCGTTTTTTTGGCTCTTGTTTCACATTTTATCCTTTAATTAAAATCCTCTTTATCATTAGAGAATCACCCAAATCATGGGTTTCCTCTTTTACTTATGTTGTTTCCACCTCATCCCTAGCTTCTACAACATGCACTCCTTTCTATCATGTTGATTTATTTTAAGGAAAGTTCCATGAAATATGGTTTTTATTTCCACATATGTAGCATCTAACTTCCATTTCTCTGCCTCTACCTCTTGGGAAATATCCCCTATCCCTTCATTCTCCTATGTTTGAATATCAAATTCTTGAACTCCCTACTCTTCTTTAGGAGTCTAGGTTCTTCCCATATTGGGAGACCCTTTCCCTCTAGCTAGACTTCTTACTTTGTTGTGTTGGCTCTAATTTCTACCCACCTTTTCTTCAACTCCCAGTGTTGCCTGATATGAATCGAGTCGCAGTCTTCAAGGGTAAGAGGCTAATTTCATCTTGAGTTTCAAACCTTGGGTCATTTATGTAATTTTCCACCTTATCCACATCTTCTTCGATGTGACCTACTCTTATATTTAACCTGTAAAATTCCTTTGCATATTATTTTGTTGTCATGAACTTCTGCTTCAGGCTTTGTAACTGCCTAAACCAATTTAACTGGTAATCCTTGGGCATAAATGTTATCTTAACTTTAGCCACCATATTATCCCAATTTTTAATATTTTCCTTTTCCTTTTTCCTTTGGTCTACTTGCAACTCATCCCACCACAATTCTAAATGTCCTCTTAACTTGGTCACAAGATACTTAACCTTATGGTCCTCCTCGACATCCTCATAGTCAAAATATTTTTCTAGAGTGTTCATCCAATCCAGTTTCTCTTCGACATTCAAATTTCCTTCATATACCATCACTTCCATCTTCGGTTTGGATCTAACCTTCGTGACCAGTTTAATAAATTTCTCATTTGGTTCCTCTCTTCCTTGAGTTATTTCCACCTATTCCTTAGAATTGGTATCCTCACTCTCGATGATGTCTCTTGCATATAGATATCATCTCTAGGAATTTTCCACAACCTTCGTCCTTCCCTGTATATGCCTCAAATCCAACCTCTATTCATCTTCCATCCCATGCCCTTCTCGGCTTCCTATCATTGGAAAAATGTTAGCAGTACTTTTTTAGCAACTTATCTAAATTCTCTTGTAGTTACAGAGTTTTTTTTAGTGCTTCAAGCACACTTTGATACCACAAATAACGTAGTGGTAGCGTGTTATTTTTTTCTTAAAAATTTTAAGCACAAAAAATAGACTCAAAATAATAACATCGATGTTATTGGATCCCTACATGTTCTTTCTTTACAATATTTTGAGGAGGTACAACCCTTTAAGTTTAATTTTGTTTCATTTTAAGAGAAATTAAATCGAATATTCAAGGACCAAACCTTGCATAATTCCAAACTCATTCACACATACAAAAATAAGTTGGGGTCACGGAATTTCTTCAACTCACCTAAATAGTGTCACTCCCGACTATAATCAGACCCAACTTGAAATCGAGCTCACTTCTTCTCTTATTCTTCCAACTCTACGTTGTAGGCCCATTTTCTGACTGTACGATATGACCCCACACAAAGACGGGTGGATCTATTTGCAACTTGTTATGGAAAGAAAAGAATTTGGAGGGCCGACCTCCGACCCCTGTTCAAAATATTGATCCATTAAATTCAAAGGAGAGGAATTTGGTTGTGGCTACCCTCTCTATGAGCCTTTTCCTTCTGAAATTGAGGTTGGACTTCATTTTTTTTGAATGAATATTTAAGTCTAAAAATCAGTTATGCACCCAATTGGCCTTGTTCAATCTTCCCAATGTTCCTTAGTTGATAAGAACCTCATCGGCTAAGCATTCACTTTATTGCAACAACCTTAGTGTATAATTCTTTAACTCAGGATATGGTTTTATTTTTTTAACAATACAAAGAAAAAAACACACAAAACTAAACTTCAATGAGATTTTGACAACAAATCGACACACAGTAAATTACCCACGACAAAAAAAAATAAAAAATCATTCATTCCTTTCATCCTTCACATCCACTAAGCCTCTTAGTACATGTATATATACAATATTTAGGAAAAATACCATTTAACAAATTATAGGTATGCTCACAAAACTAGCCTCTCTAATTTTGACACTAAGCCTAGTTCTAGAAGTCACTATTAACAAGAAAAACATTTGTCCCATAAAAGAACACATTTACTAACTATAAAGAAACAAAATGACCTATTTGTCCCTCCGGGGACACATAAGAAAAACCAAATACAAGGTATTTATGGAGTTTTGATGTCAGAACAGGAAGTGGAGTGATGCTCTTTCATCAACTCAACCCTACACTAATGTATGAAATGAACTAATAATATGTATATGGATGAGATATAGGATAGAAATCTGTAGTTCAAATTATTGATTGAAATAAACACATTTTAATTGAAATAAGCATATTGTATTTCTAAATTAATATATTATTAATTGAAATATAAAATAAATATAAACATCACTAAATAATTTAAATCTTCACATAATAAAAATAAATAAATAAATGAAACAAAACTTCATCCAATCAATACTCTATCATAGAACACCATATAATCAATGCTCTATCTAATAAATAAATTTATTAGGATTAATATTATAAAATGGAAAAAAAAAATATTTATACATGGAGTTTTTGAATTCTTACAATATTAAGTGAATCAATGTGAAATATGAAAGCTTGGAAATAATGCTTACATTAGTAAATTGATAGATTAGGTTTCTTGGTTGTCATAGTTTTGTTGAGATATTTTATCAACAATATTCTCCTTGTTTGGAATTTGTTGGATCTCATGAACACTATTTATGTGGCTTATATTTTGGTTTTGTGTGAGTAATATACGAATTGTTTTGAGTGAATTTGTGCACCATGTTTTCTCCTCTAATTTATAATTTGGTATCAGAGAGTATCTGGGCCTGACTCCTCAAGGGAGGGTCTAGAAATATGTCAAAATTTGATGCTTGAATCATTGAAAATAATTATATTAGCATTATCTTAGCCTAATTTAGTGTGTGAGATCGGATTTATTTATTTGTATATGTGTGCCTGTGTTTTGCGTGAATCTGTGTATCCAAGTAGAGCGATGTTCGAATCATAATGCTTGTATATCTGCTACATCGAGGGATCTGCTACTATATCTCAAGCTCATATCGTTGCCTCCATTTCTTCTAGTATTCACGGGACGAGTGGAAGAAGTCGATCACAAATGGAACCAACAAGGCCTGGGAGGGAATAACTACGAAGGTCGTTGCACAGACCTTCATCCAACACTTTCCAAGATGAGTGAGCCAATATTGGTGACATGTGTGAAGAGACTGGTTGCGAATTTTATGTGGTGTGAAGCCCGTTGATTTGTTCAATTTATAGCTACAATCTATGAAGAAGAGAGATTTAGAAGGGCACAATTGATGTTGTGGAGCATGTGCCTATTGTGATATGCCATATCAACATGGGATATGTTTTAACTACAACTCTATAATGCATGGCTTTGCTACCATGACAACTATGTCATATAAATCTTCTTAATCTAAATAAATCCCAAGGATACATGTGGGAAAAATCATTTCAACTCTTGAAAACAAGAAATAAGGGACAATTCATCATTTATTTTGCTGGAAATATATCTGGGAATGAAAACATATCTGCATAGAAATGCAGAAAACCTAGAATTTCCCATTCAGATCCATGTGGTCAATGAAAAAAAATTAATAATTTGTGCTCAATATTTTCTTTGTTACCTCTAGCGTAGCCTGCGGGGGAAAAAATCCCCAAAATACAATGTGTTAGATATAATTTGAAACTGTGGCTCGCCAAGATATGCCCCTAATATTCCCCCATAATTTCTTAGCCTCTCACCTCTTCAACGAAGCTAATCCACAATTCATTTTTCTTCAGACACATGGAGATCAAATCACTCAAGAGACAAGTGGTAGGGCAAGGAAAGTGCTCAAGCGTTGAACCTCTATCAACATTTTAGTGGTGTCTACGTTTTATCTCACATAGTAGGAAATTGAGGGGAAACGTTGTGAGCTCGTATGGAGAATTTTTTTTATGTTTCATGAATCCTGCAAATATTTTTTTTTCATTTACTTCGAAAATGGGGTTTTCAGTTATGTTTTAGGTATTCACATCATTTGCATGTTTTTTTATCTCTTTAGGGGAAAAAATGTGAGATCAAACATATGGAAAAGTTGATGGAGGAGCAGTTATGAGATTATAAAATTATTGGTGTAGATTTGAGTAATTGTTTGGTTTGTAGTAAAATTATAATTATTTTTCATTTGTAAAATGAAAGTGCGGAACCAATTATTGAACATAGGAATATAATTAAATTAGTGATTGTATACGTTATTCGATGTCAAGAGAACTTATCGCTAATTTAATTATGTGAATCTGTTATATGTTGATGGATCTTGTTGTGCTTTGAGCTTAAAGAGCATCAATTGTAGGCTATGTTATGAGATCCATGTGTGTAGAAAATTTAGTTTCATAATTGATTGTGGGATACACTCAACACCCATAAAACTCACCCATACAACTATCAAAAGTGTAGTTCATTGCATTTTATAGATGGAATTTTGTCCATAGGGTGGTCTAGTATCGATATTATCCTTCGGTAGATTGAGAAGCATCAATTATACAAAAAATTTCAATGATATTCAAAGGCGTTTATGCTTTAAATGGAGTTAAAGTGACAACTCGAAGATGAGGTGGCGAAGAAAGAGCTATGTTTGCGAGATTCCAGAGTGGATATGAGTGCTAATGAATACTAGCCATACAAATGTGACTATATATAATTTATGATTCTTGTAATAATATTTATAATGATGTACTATAAGCATTAAAAGGGGGACATGAAAATAATGCTTACATTAGTAAATGGATAGATTAGTTTTGTTGGTTGTTAGAGTTTTGTTGAGAGATTTTCTCAACAATATTCTTGTAACAGACCTGGTGAAAATTCCATGTAATAAAAGTTAATAAAAGGAAAAATAATAACCACGGTCGATGGAACACTTATTCTGAGATGAATGTTAGGAAAAATATCCTAGTGGGTGTTCATTTCAGTTAATATGGGTAAGGAAATTGGCAGAGGCATTTGGAAAGGAAAAATGGAATTTTTGGCACATTTATTTATGAAAATAATGGAAATTAAGAGAAAAGGGAGGTGAAAGGTCAGAGGTTGCATTTAAGTAGGAAAATGAAGGAAAATAATGGAAAATGAAGAAAATAGAGGCATCATTAATAAAAAGGCTTCTGAGGATCAGTTGGTACATTTTGTCAGTTCAGTTTTGGACCTCTCTCATTTTTCTTTCCCTCTCTCTCTCACTCTTCGACACTTAGATATTTCTTGGAGCACTTTGGAATTGGATCAAGAAAGATATATAAGGCAAGAGGAAGGAAGGAGAAATATAAGAAGATCGAGATCAAGAAACTACAACAGGATTATTTGCAGGTATCGATTTTCATGTTTGATTTCCTTTCTAGATTTGGCATGCATGGTATTACATGTGGTTTTTTTTTTTCACGGCATGGGCTTTTCTAGGTGTGACAGTGTTCTTAGCCTAGCATTACCATTTTTGGATATCCATGGTGTGATGGGGTTCTCATGTTTTGGTTGAGACCGATTTCCAGATGTATTCGAAGCTTATTGAGGTGGATCTCCAAATTGATAGGCCACATGGCCTAGTAATCCCTGAACCAGACTATAGGTTGTTGTAAATATGGAGAGTGTGTTTCCTAATTGGGCTTAGGAATCCTAGATCGGTGAATTTCTAGATACAAGGTAAAGCCTAGAGGTGGTTTTCTCTCTATTAGACCTAGGAATCCCAGGTTGGGATATACGGTAAATCCTGGAGAGTGTGTCTCAGTTTAGGGCCTAGTAATGCCTGGATTAGACTATGGATTGTGGTAAAGCCTGGGAGACTAGGAGACAAGAAAATTACTCACAATGTAGGAGGAGAAATCTGGTGGCATCCATAATTGTTTTGGCCTAGTGATCGGGTGGAGATCATGGTAAATCCTGTTATGACATGTTTATTGTTTTGGCCTATTGATTAGGTGTGGATTACGGTAAAGCCCGATGTCTACTTATGAGGGTGAGTTTGTTTAACCTCGGGATGCCCTGGTTGGTTGTTTTTTTTTTAGTCCCACATTCATGCTTGGAATATGGCACGAAGTTGATTGGATGAAGAGAGATTTGGCTAAACTAATCTATGGTTGAGTGGAATGTGGAAGTCCTATCCCGGGTTGGCTTTTGAATTCATTAATAAGAGGTTCTCTCGTAGACATTTTATGTGTAAATGTATTGGCTTATATGTGCATTCTATGGCTGATGTATCCTTGACATTTATGTTGTTATTATGCTAGTTATAAGCATTTATTATAACAATGATGATGTATGGTTATCATCATGTTTTAATTTGTAAATGAATGAAAAATGTATCTATGACCTAATAGATGATAATGCAACTAATGATGTAAGGGAACAATGATTCTTAGCGATTCTGACATAAGTATGAGACCACTATGCTTAGATTTGTTGTTTACACCTGTAGATTACATATTTGTGACATGTTTAAGGAAATTCCTGTCATGGATAGGAGAGTTCAAGTCTAGGTCTTTTCATGGGTTTTGCAAATACATCAATATTTCGCTATTTTATTTCATTTCTAAACTTTTCATTAAGTTTTGGGTAGTTTGTGCGTGAAAAAAGTGGCTCAAATCCTGGGGGCACTGGAATAGGTCTGTTGGAAAATTTCCCTGGACACATGCTTGCATATGTCGTAGGAGCATCCAGAGCCTCCCGGACGCATGCATGCCTATACTGTGGGAATGTTTGGGGGTTTAAAGGCCTAAAAACTCAATGAGACCCAGGGTTTAGATCCCTAAGTGGTTGGGCTGGCCTCTAGGAGTCTTTTCCATGATGTGGGAGATATGTGTGATGTGTTTATGTTGATTCCACTTCCTTAACATCACCTAGGAGGTTTAATTTGGTCATAATAACTCTTCATCACATGTTTATCCTGATTTACCAATTATTTGGGTAGATGTGGGATGAGGGTGTTACATAGGAATATCATAGCATGGTTCACCACTTGTACTGGATGGGTGGTGTGTGTGTTGTTCATGCATTCATGTCGGTTTCACGTGTGTTAATCATCCTCATGGTTTATGTGTTGGTTTCATATGCATGGTTTCGGTTATGGTTGAAGTTATGTTTCCATGTGAAAGAGGTTTTTATTGTTGGGAAATGTGTTGTCATGAGTGTATGCTTGGTTACATGTTGTTGTATGTTTTTACATGTATTTTCCTTGTATTCTAGGTTACATGTTGTTACATTTTGTCACGGGTATTGTATGTTTATGCTTGGTCACATGTGTTTATGCATGTGTACTTTCTCTATTATGCTTGTTTATTGCTCGTGTTTACTCTTGTGTATTGTCCATGTTTATGCTTGTGTACTATCCGTGTACATTGGTATGGTTGATGTTGTCATGCATGAGGTCATAGTATGTGTAGTGATATGGCCATGCAATGATGACTGGTCCACTCTATCTAGAATTATGTTTATGTGTTGGTACACTTAGTTGTTATATGTCTATATGTTGTTATGATTATGTTTGTACATGTAATACGATGATTTGTATGATCTTTCAAATGAGGTATCCTCCTCAAATTATACTAATGTACGTTGGTTTATTATGATTTGGTTTAGCTGAAATATTATTCCTTACAAGAAAGAGATCAAAACAAATAGCAATATGGTAGACTACAAAGACTCTCCATATGAATTAGATGAGCAGCGTGGTGGGCACTCTTCTAATTTGGCAAACACATTGAGAATATTGAAGCAATAAATAAGGATTTGTAAGGAATACAATGACAAAATCATAGAGGCACAAGAGAAAAATGCAATACTCCTTCAGATTTTGTTAGAATTGCATTGGAAATGGTACATGTACTTTTGAATGAACAACTAGGTATGAATTTTGGAATCTTCAATTGTAGAGTGTGTCAAGGCTCTTCCACCAAAGGGAGACAAAAGTGGGAATTTAAGAGAAGATTAATAGTACTAATATAATAAAGACACACGAGCATATACCTAAAATAACCATTAGTCAACTAGTGAAATAGTTTAAATAAAAGTAACTATTGTTAAAACAAGTACAACACACCTTCAACAAGATAGGCACGAAAGCTAGCTAAATAGTTTAATTTCTTTAGTATGAATGAAAACAAAATATATGTGATGGCTCAGTGAGCTTCAAGTATTAAGAGAAATTTCCAAGATACATCGATACAATGAACACCACTAGCTCCAAAAATGGAGTGTTAGAGCTACCACTTGCTCCTCAAGAGAACTATATTTCCCTCTAATGCCTAGCTAGAGGATCCAAGGTGAAAATTAATTTGCTTGAGCTATGAGTGTGTATATATAAAAAATGAGGTGACTCTCCACCTCCCTTGTGACTCTTTGACTCCTCTCATGACTCTTAAGCTTCCATCTAACTTTTTAAATTTCCATGAGACTCTTTAACTTCTACATGACTTTTCAAATTCTATAAGTGAATCTTAGACTTCCACTTTACATTTAATTTCTCCTATTGTTGAAAATTACATAATTACATCCACAAATGATGTGGAAAATGATGACTTATATGACACCTTGACAAGACATGACATGACATTGATGGCATGAACTTGATGATGATGTGGTAATGTAAAACCTTTCTTTCTGTTGTTATTTTTGTGTCTTCTTGAGAGATGATACATGTTCTTCCTCTTCCTCCTCCATAAGGCTTAAATATAGAGAGTCTTCAATATGATCATGATCTTCAATTTTTTTCACAATTTAGTGTCCCATCATCTTCTTGTTCAATGACCAACTTGTCTTTAAAGCTTCATAAGTATCATCTAGTATATTCTCCTTATTGTTCTCCTTTATCATCACCCTATCATGTGAAGATGTAGTACCTGCAACTGAAAATCACTCATGACAATATGACGTCACCTCGAAAAACCCATAGTATAACATGCTTCATTAAAATAACTTATTGAATTGGATCTAGGTACGGGACTAGGAGGAAGGCTCATGAATTGTGCATTTTACAGTTCTAGAGGCTAGGAGTGAGGTGTTGAGGCTTGTGACTACGCAATGCACAACACTAGAGGCCTGTGTAAGTAGACTATGCAGTTGATGGTCAGTGAGGTGGGATTTCCTACTATGACTTCACAATGCATAGCTCAGGAGAGATGGAATCCAGTATATGGTGTATTTTCACAGTTCAAGGAGTCAGGGATGTAAAATGCAGAATGGGATTGTGTAATGCGCAGAAGGAGACTGAGAGGGAGGCTTGATTTCCCAATTCTAGGGTTCAAGGGCCTAGGATGGAGCATTTTTAATGCACAATGTGAGGTCCTTGGAGGCAGGAATGATACATTGCATAGTTCTAGGAGGCAAGGATGCATGCTTTATGATTGACACTACACAATGCGCAATATAGGAGGATAGAGTGAGCTTAAGTTGTTTGGCTAAAAAATATTCCATAATTTAGCTAAGTGCGGGATTAGTGAAGCATATATGAAATAAAGGTTGGAATTGAGCATGATCGCCCACTCAGAACAATAAACGACGCAACATTAGACACTCAAAACTTATAAAAAAACATGGTTCCCTTAATGTGATGGCAAAACAACATACTCCTCCAAGTGCAACACTTAAGGTACACTTTGCGACAATAATGACGACACTTGTGTGAAAGTGCATGAAACTTGGGGAATGGATCTAATACATGTTTATATGATAAATAGGACCCATTGACACCAAATTTTCCCTTTAAAATGAACAATAACTCTATTTTTTGCGATGTGTGACACTTCCCATGCCAAATGACAACACTTAAATTTTCTTTGCAAAGGCACTAAAAAAATTAGAGAATATACATGGGATGAATCTTACTACTAGAAATGACAGCTTACATGGTCATAGTAGACTCTGAAATTTGAATGTAGTCCAAAATTTTGGAGGGTTTTGTATCAACGACAACACTTGGCGACACACAAGTAGAACTCCACCTTCTCTGCCTTGGTCTAATCTTCTGTTCGGGATCTATTTTTTTAGAGATTATTGATTTGTGGTGTGGATTACTCTATTTCCCCCACTTAGTGTGGTTATAGTCATAGTCCCCTCCATTCCTTTCTTGATTAAAACACATTCACAAATCTAGCTATATCACAATTGTTTTGATGTAGGATAAGGGTAATGTAGATTGCGATTTTAAGATAATCATAGTATAAGTTTTTATCTCTGGTGTTGCTCTGTTGCGAGCAGGCCTATTCAGTACCTTGATAGAGTTACTATAAGAACACAAGCATTGCTTCAATTTTAGCCAACCTAGTCAGTATCCCAACGAAGTTTCTTTCTTCGCCTCTTTGCACATATATCATTTCTCTTCTTTCAACCTTTATTTATTTTATTTATAGAATTGTGCTTCAGCACTTATTATTTCATGGACGTGGAAGAGGGATCCTAACTCATTAAGAGAAAAGGATGGTTTTCCTTCAGATAAACGTATACATTACCTATGATATAAGTTCTCTTGTTATATATTTTCGACTTTTCCTTCTCTACTTGATTGGATTAGCATGAAAAACACCAAAACATAAAGAACGAAGCCTAGGAATGAGGTTCCTAGAATAGATACATCTATCATGGTTCTGCACAAAGCTCTCCCTACACAAGGATCACATTTTCCATCAAAACATCATCAACCAAAAGGTGTAGACCAAGACAAGGAAGAATGACTAAAGGTTAGCCAAATTTTGTAGAGTCACAAGGCTACTTTCCATTTTTCCACACGCATTGGATTTGAACACAACACTTTCACACAAGGCTTATTCGCAAGAATTAAAATACAATGGGAAAGATTTAACTCGAAAATAAAACAAGAAAAGACAAAGAATATGTGCATAGGTTAGGGCACATCCCTAGACTACTAATTAAAATATTATTTCAAATCTTGGCCATTGAGAGGGAGAGAATTCATCTTCCCATCCAAATATTAGAGATGATAAGAGTAGTTTCCAACCTTTTCATGAACAACAAATTTTCCAATCCACAAGGATTTGAATTTTAGTATGCATCCCTTTCACTTCATAATATTTATCCCACATCAATACTAATTCTCCTAGACTAAACTCATTTTTCCTGATATACTTTTTATTAAACCATCGCTTGATATGATTATGATGAATGGGATTTTTTTTCTTTTTCTTTCCTCCTTTCTTCTTGTAACTTAAAGAGAGTGTTTATCCTATTATGAACCACAAGACAAGTCTTACCCTGTAACTCTTGAGAAATTTTAAGGGATAGGAGATATATGTTCGTAGGTAGGATGGATTCTTCCCCATACACCAAAAAGTAAGGTGAAGTTTTTGAAGAGGGTTTGAGTGTAACACGGTCAACCCATGGAGCATTCACCAAAGAATTATGGAATTCATTTGTTCATAGTAAACAATTTTCTTGATAATACAGATTAGATTTGTATTGGTTGACTCAGCAAGACCATTAACCTGTGGATAATAGTTATATTAATGTTTCAAAACAATTTCATTTTCTAATGCAAAATCATACAATTTAAGCGATGAGAAATAGGTTTCATTATCAAATATAATGATGTAGGAACGTTGAATCTAGTACTAATATTTTTCCTAAGGAAATTGATGACTTTCTGATCATTCTCTTGTTCAGAGGAATTGTTTCTGTCCTGCGTGAAGTAATCTGTAGCAATGAGAATATAGTGGTGTTTCTTCAATGAGTGTGGAAATATTTTACCAATGAATTCCAATCCCCATTGTTTGAAAATTTCTTCTACAAAAATAAGCTATAATGGGGCAACTGACTTTCTATCTTGGCCACGCATCTCTGACAAATTGGACATTTGCGAGCATAAGCATGGGAATCCTTGAAAAGTGTGGGATAATAGTAATCAACCCACATGAATTTTTGCATAGTAGTGTCACCCACATAGTGTCCACCATCATGTCCATTGTGAAGATCATGCAATACCCTTTCTGAATCAGATGCTTTGAGATATCTGAGCAGTGATGAACCATTAGCTAAACTGAGAGGGGGGGGCATGAATCAGTTTAGTACATTCATGGACATTTAAAACTTGTTTCTTTAAAATTATTTACACCTCCATTTCATAAGCAACTTAATATATAATGAATCAACAAACTTAATGCGTGGGAAGCAAGTAATAATCAGATTAAACACAATACATCAACACATAATCACCATGCACATAGACATCAGATATAAGTGGAAACACATAAGGGATAAAACCACATCTTATTAGTGTTTTTATGTAAAGGCAAGCTCGAACTCCTTCTCACAACTAATTTTATGTAGGCTCCAACCTACATGAGGCTACTACCTCAATTTTTGCAAGCTACAACTTGCAAGGAAGCTCCAAATCCCATCTATTTTCTACTGGCTACAACCCATAGGAGGTGTTATAGGTCAATTTGGGCACCATTACCTATGACCTGGTTAAATTGGACATCATCCCCAAGGGAGTCGCCAATTTTTTATGCAGAATTAAGAATTATGGATAAAACACATTCCCTAAATGTGGTACTATGCATTGAGAACCAAAAATCAAATACTTTGCAGACACTTTTCCTAAGAGTAAATAGACACACAGAAAGATGGAGAAACTTACTTGAAGTCCAAGTGATTCCTATTCTCCTTCTGTCACTCTTGTTGTAGCTTCCAATCCAACTTTGGTCGCCAGACTAGTTCCTGCAATTATAAACACTAAAAAACAAAGATATTGGAATATAGATATGCCTATTCACCTTAATCAGTTAAATCAATGAAACATGAAACATATACATCAGCTAAGAATCCATGATATGAAATATAGAAGCATAAACAAATACATATGTGGGGAAATGATCATCAATATTTATTAATGGATAGAAGGAGGAGGTTACAACCATCGATTGATTTGATGTCACCAACTCGAGCATCATCCCAGCCTCATCACAATGAACATCTCTCCAATAACATATCACTCTAATAAAACACTCAATTGAGAAACCAACAACATTTCTTTACCTAATTTCTTCCTTCTCAAGCATTAGAATCTTTGCTTAATTTATAGAGCAGCTGAGGGTATTTTCTCAAGCAATCAATTTCTAATAATAAGCAAGACATGTTACCAAGCTCAGAGGTGTTAGATGGACACATGGCTTGGAAATTTGAAACATATGGACTCTTCTAGATGGCATTGGCCATGTGGATATTCTGGAACAATGAGAATTTCGCTCCCATTTGACCAACACACTCTTGAATGTAGGGAATTGCTTTGCAAAGCACCCTTGAATGGAGTTAACTACATATGAAAAGTATTTAGTCCCTTGAGAGGCTGCGCTGGTGAGCTCACAGGTGATATAACATATACTTCAAATCTTGGAAACCTTGCAATGGAAGTCATGGATGATTTGTTCTTTTTCTTTGTCTTAGGGCATGTAACAACTGAAATGGTAGGGGATGATAAACCCTATTTCATTGGTTCTGGGGATGATTTCCATTTTAACCAGGTCATTGGGAATGGTGCCCAAATTGACCTATAACAATTTCCCCCTAAAGAATGAAGTCATAATAAAAATAACAATATTTTTTGAATGAGATGCTTTACACTGTGATGGGCTAGAACTAAAGCAGAGTGTCGACCTACATCAATATTAGAATACATTACATCATGATATATCCTCTTGATCATAAATTGATAAGGGAAGGAATTCCCATGCTTAGTATATAAACTATATAATAACATGTACATAGTGCATAAAGTCGTCTACACTGGAATGTTGCCCAATACAAACATGCCTACAGATATAGGCCCATGTTCGAATGACGATCTGTATGCAAGTTCACCGTATAGATGATGTGTACAAAAATCTTGAAATTGCAGCCTGGATGGCTGAAACTAGATGCGAGGCCTTCTTATCTCCTTCACTCGATTTTTCAGGTACAATTCTATCCATGCAAATATATGATTTGTAGTCAAACATGGTAAGACATCATTTGATTACCAGCTAATGATGTGATTTGTTAACAAATGCAAGAGAACCACCATTGATGTCAATGGCCTTCAAGGTACTGCAAAACATTTCGTAAGGCATGAATAGATGATTTGATGTCGAACGCCAAACAAAATCTTTCGGTAAAAATTCCGAAAGCGAGGATTTTGTTGTAACGAGCCTCATGGTATTGAAGAAGATGTTTCTAAGTAAACTTCTTGGATGATGATTTGAGGTAAACAAGAAGTCACTTTATTTCGAAACGGGAGTTACTGATTTCGGAGATAAAATGTGACTTGATATAGCAATGTTCAGGGATTGTTGTCATGAGAATTAAGGTTTATGAGTATTGCAGAAGGATGAGTATTCTCTGGATGACTTCTCTTGAACGACGACACTGAGATGAGTTACCAGCATTTACCCAAAACCGTAATGAAGGTATGATGAACCATAGGTATGAAGTAACCGTCAAGAAGATTACCCAACCCAAACAGTCACGATGATGGAGTGAAGTGTCATGTTCAAGAGCGACCTGCTACCGTAAAAAGTTTTTTTCACTTTCCCAAATTTTCCCCTTTCATTTGTTGACCAGTACCTCTTTATTTTTTAACAATATTGAAGAGGATAACATATGTTTGATCTATAATTCAACCCTTCAAGCAAATAATGTATCTCTATTTAATAATTTAATGATTCTAGAGATGAATGAAACTCGATTATTTCCAAGATCGACAAGCCCGTCGCTATTTTATTTTAACGAACCTAACGACAATAAGAGCTCGGTCCTTTTTCATATTTAGAGAGTTTGACAAAGAGGACGAAAGAAAAATCCATAAGTACTTTTTCATAAAGTTGTCGCTCATATTTGAAAAAGTGTAAAATAATATTTGAGAGAACCTCCTAGCCTCAATTTCAACTAAGGCATTCCTTTTTCATAAAAAATCTATCTTAGTCCGGAAAAGTGTTAAACTTATACTGAGTAGATATCAATTCATTTACTTTTACGAGCTCGAAAATACAAGTGTTGGCAATATGATGCAGATTGTTGTCCTTGATGGCAACCTACTTGATAAAGTTGATGGCAACCTGCTTGATAAAGTTGTCCTTGATAGAAACTGACTTGATGAGTTTGTTAATGATGTACATCTGATGTATCTACAGAGCAGCTCAGAAGTAGCAGAGAAAGAAATTTCAGTAAGTGCCAGAGAAATGATAAATATGATATGTCACAAAGAATACGCAGGTTTGTAAAGGCTAAGTAGCGTATGTACGCGGAAAAGTACGTAACAAGTAGCATATGCCTATTTGTGCTCTAAATTTACAAAACCAGGGGACATAACCATGGTATTGGCCCATAGTATTGAGCGTTGGATTATCTATTTGATCCCGTCCAGGAATACCATCAACGGTTGAGTGGTTTTGACTCATGGTATTGATAAGGCTAAAGCTATATAAGGAGAAGAGGATCATAGTGCAAGTGAGAAGGTGGAAGGGTTGTTGATGAATAAATTCCTCTAAGGAATATCTACATGGATGAACTCTTGTCTTAATTGTTAGATCTAGATCTATGATGCACCTATAGATATGATGAAGGTTCAAGATCTCTAGATCTAGAAATGATGAATCTCTAGGATGATCTGAAAAGAAATGATGAAGACCTAGCACAAGTCTAATGAAGAAATTGAAGAAATCTGGGTAAGTTTATAGATCTGGTATGTTCTACAAAGTTTATCTTTTATAGATCTATACACTATTTTGTCTCAGTAAAAGCGTGTATATACGCGGGTCCGCTTATAGAAAAGCGTGTATGGTAGTCAGGGTTTATAAATAATAAAATGCACTGAAGTATACGCAGGTTTGACTCTGTGAAAGCGCGTATATACACAGGTTCAGTGAAGTAAAAGCGCGTATGGAATTTAGGGTTTTATTGAAGTATGTGGAATGAAATGTCTGATCTGTTATACTGTTTTACTGCTATCTGTCAAGGATGTATTCATACAGATTTGAGTTGTTTGATTGTTGATTGTGCTGCTAATTATGTTAATTAAAGATAAATTTGTTGGTTGATGATTCAATGAAGGAAGAATGACTGTCTAAATAGTTCTGCATGGTTGATAGATTGTCTGAACAGAAATCTGATTTCAGATCTGAATCTGAGTTTGATCACATTCTGAAAAATAGAAATCTGGAAGTATACGCAGGTTGATATGAAGAGAAGCGCGTATACACGCGTCTTCAGTGAAGAAAAGTGGTGTATGCATTTCATGTTATGTACAGAGGCATACGCAGGTTGGTAAGCAGGGAAGCGCGTATACACGCGGCTTCAGCAAAGAGAAGTAGCGTATGATATTTGATTCAATGAATGTTCAGGGTTGAGTTTACATCTGCATATCTATTCTGAAGTCAGGGTTATTTCTGATATCTTGGTTACAGTGGTCTCATTGTTTTATTTGAAGTATTGGGAAAAGTATGTTTGTTGATGTTAAGTGAAGGGTTGTGTTGAAGCTGTTTGATCCAGTATGAAAATTGATGAAACGTGGTTTGCAGTAGTGCTGAGGGTCGAAGCCTTCAGTAAGGAGGTAACAGCTCCCTTCCAGTGGTAGATGGTAAACGAGAGCAGGGGGTAGTAGCTCCCTTCCAGGAGAGGCTGGTAAACGAGAGCAGGGAGTTGTAGCTCCCTTCTAGGAGAGGCTAGTAAATGAGAGAAGGTTGTAGCCTTCTACAGGTAGGTTCCTGCGTGCTCATATGAGTCTACGCCAGTACAATGTTGTAAGAATTTTTCTTTATAATAACTATTGAAGACTGAGACGACGGCAACGGTGGTTTTCTCCCAAATTGGGTTTCCACCTTAAATCCTGGTGTTCATGTGTAATGCTTATGTGTGATTATTTATTCTATTCTTACTTCACATGCTTACTTCTTACTAAACATCTAATGAATGAATGATGCAATGATCTAAGAAAAGAATTATCTACATAATGAGATCTCTGGTAATACGCAAGTTTTTTTAAGGATATCCGCGTATATACGCGTGTTGGGTTTAGTAAAGTAGCGTATGGGTTTTAGAGAAAGAAAAACTAAAAAAAAATTCAGTCAGATCTAAATATTGATTCACCCCCCCCCCCCCCTCTCAATATTTTTCCCAACAATTGGAATCAGAGCAGGTCCTTCTGAAAAAGCTTAGTTGCTAGAAGGAAGATCAAGCAAGATGAGAAATCAATATGGAACAGCATCTATTAGGCCTCCTCTCTTTAACGGAAACAATTTAATCTTCTGGAAAAGAAGGATGAGATCCTATCTTCAGTCTCTGGGAGCAGATGTATGGGCCATTCTTGAAGGAGGATATCAATATCCAACTGCATTACCAATAGATCCGACGGAAAAGAAGAATTATGAAACAAATTCAAAGGCATTCAACGCTCTATTGGGAAGTCTAACTGAATCAGAATTTTTCAAAGTCATGCAGCTGAATACAGCAAAGGAAATATGAGACAAAATCATTCTAAGTTATGAAGGTGATGCAAAGGTAAAAAGTGCAAAACTCCAAACTCTCAGAATTGAATATGAAAATTTAAGGATGCATAATGATGAGAGTATTGCCAATTTATTTTTACGTCTTGATGATATTGTAAATCATATGAGAAATCTGGGAGAAACAATAGCCGAATCTACTTTGGTTGAGAAAATTTTAAGATCACTAACGGCAAAATTTGAGTCAAAAGTTTCTGCTCTTGAAGAAAAACAGGATCTTCAAAATCTTACTGTGGTGCAACTTCATGGCATACTGACTGCATATGAAATGAGGAGAGGAGGACCATCTGAAGTCAAAGAAGTCATTTTTAGAGCTTCTACAAAAGGGAAAGAAGTACAAGAAGCAGAAGGGTCAAGATATATCTCAGAAGAAGATGAGGCAAATTTTGTAAAGAAACTACAACTTGGCACAGGACGATTCAGAGGTAAGCTTCCCTTCAAATGTTTTGAGTGTGGAAGAGTTGGTCATTATGCTGCTAAGTGTCCTCATAAAGAAACACCTGCAAAAGGGAAGGAAGTAGCAAGAAGGAATAAGAACCGATCTAGCACTAGAAAGAGTTACTATACTCATGAAGACAGTGATGGGTTATTTGATAGTGAGGAAGAATGTGAACAAGATCTTAGACTTCTCATGGAATTTGAAAAATAATCTAGAGAAGAAAAGGATACTTTTATGGATGCTCTAGAGGACAATGACTTTCTTGATGAAAACAATCAACTCAAAATATGCTTAGAAGAAAGTAAAATAATCATAGAGACTCTGAAAAATTAGATTGAAGAAAGGAAGAAACACAATGAGAAATTAGAATGTGAAGTGGTAAGTCTAAGAAAAGAACTTGAGAAAGTAAAGACTATGAATCTTAGATTTTCTAAATGATCTGAAACCTTAGATGAGATTATCAAGGTACAACGTTCTCCTCTTATAAATACAGGTCTTGAATATACCGGAGAATCTTCTCAGGCTTCAACACCAAATTATCTAAAAGCAGCTACAGCTAGTTTACAACATTCTGCCACTCAGCAAGGGAATAAAGAATCTTTACAGGTAAAGCATGATCATCTCAATTCAAAGAACACTAACAGGAATATCTTTCAAAGAAACACCAATCAACAGGTAAATTCAAGTAGAATATTTCATGATCGCAGAAATTTCTTCTTCAATGGACAATGTTTCTTGTGTCACAATTTTGGTCATAAAGCTGTTCAATGTGTTGCATATAAAACCATCATGAAAAGAGAAGCAAGAAAGAAAAGGATTGATATTGAAACAAAGAAGAATACCTATAACAACTTTTCTCCTCTTCTAAATGAAGTTGAATGTGCTTATTGCAATAACTTTGGCCATGAAGAATCTGAATGCAGGAGCAAAATTCAGCCAAAGGAGCATTTTCCTTCAAGCTCCAAAGTATGGAAAAAGAAGGAATTACAGGTTGAAAATTTTGGCATAGAATTATTTGCAGATGGAGAAGAAAATCAATGGTACATTGATATTGGATGCTCAAGACACATGACAAGTGACAAAAACAAAATTCTTGCATATAGTGCTCTAGAAAAAGAAAAGAATGTTACATTTGGAAATGATACTCCTGTGGTAATTAAGGGAAAAGGGTCTGTGTTTCTAAAAGAAAATGTGAAAGCTAATGATATCATGTATGTGGATGGATTAAGGCATAACCTGTTAAGTGTAAGTCAAATGTGTGATCAAGGAACTGAAGTTGTCTTTAGTTCAAAAGAATGTGTGGTACGTGATCTTGATACATGTAAAACAATTATAAAAGGAAAAAGAACTCCAAGCAATCTGTATGTATTGAAGAACTGCAAAGATCAATGTTACTTGAGTAAATCTTTAGAAAACTGGCTATGGCATAGAAGGTTGGGGCATCTGAGCTTCTCTCGAATCAGCAAATCAAGCAAACTTAAAGCAGTTCATGATCTTCCCAATATTACTCCACCCGAAAATATCATATGCAAATCTTGCCAATTTGGTAAGCAAACCATAGTACAGTTTAATGCCAAGGAAGGATCATCAAGTAAACCTCTTGAACTTATTCATACTGACATATGTGGACCTGTGAAGAAAAAGTCACCACGTGGTGAACAATACTATATCTTATTTATTGATGATTTCTCTAGAATGTGTTGGATTGGGTTACTTAAACACAAAGATGAAGAATTTGAGAAATTTCAGACCTTCAAAGCACTAGTTGAAAATGAATTAGATCTGAAAATCAAGTGTCTTAGATCTGATCGAGGAGGAGAATATACATTGGATGAATTCCTTGAATTTTGTGAACAACATGGCATAAAAAGACAGTTTTCTATAGCTGGCACTCCACAACAAAATGGCGTAGTAGAAAGAATGAATAGAACAATTCAACAAATGGCTAGAGCTATGCTTGATGATTCTGGAACACCTGACACATTTTGGGGAGAAACAGCACATACAGCGGTAAATATTCTTAACAAGGCACATGTTCGAGTAAATAGTGATAAAACTCCATATGAACTATGGTATGGTAATCCTCCCACTGTGAAGCATTTTAGAGTTTTTGGAAGCAGATGTTTTATCAAAAATAATGATGAAAAACTTTGCAAGTTTGAATCCAGATCAGATGAAGGAAAACTTCTTGGTTACTCCTCTAGGAGTAGAGCATATAAATGTTACAATAAAAGACTTCAGAAGATTGTTGAATGTATTGATGTTGTTATTGATGAGTCTCCTGCAGCCCCAAAAGAAGAAAAACAAACAACAAATGAAGATGATGGTGACATATGTCCTTCTACATCAAATAGCTATGATATTGACAGTGAACCCAATGAAGAACCTAAAGATGATTTATCTGAAAAAGCTCCATCCAGATATGTTCAAAAGAATCATCCAGAATCTCAAATTTTGGGAGATAAGGGATCAGGTGTACAAACAAGAAGGACTCTTGTGGGATCTTCTAGCTATCTGGCATTTCTATCCACTATTGAGCCACACAATGTCAATCAAGCTAGCAAAGATGAATGTTGGATTCAATCCATGAATGAAGAGCTTGATCAAATTGAAAAGAATTACACTTGGGAATTAGTACCAAGACCTCATGACAAAAATGTCATTGGAACTAAATGGATATTCAAAAACAAGTTAAATGAGAATGGGGAGGTTATAAGAAATAAAGCTAGACTTGTTTGCAAGGGGTATGCTCAACAAGAAGGTATAGACTTTGAAGAAACTTTTGCTCCTGTAGCTAGACTTGAAGCCATAAGAATGTTTCTTGCTTTTTTAAGCTTCCAACAAATCAAAGTTTATCAAATGGATGTTAAATCTACGTTTTTCAATGGTGATCTAGAAGAAGAAGTTTATATAGAACAACCAGAAGGATTCATTTTGGGAAACGATGAAAAACTTGTTTGTAGACTTAAAAAGGCTCTATATGGTCTCAAACAAGCTCCAAGGGCATGGTATTATCGTCTTGACAAATATCTTCATCAACAAGGATTTTCAAAGGGGCCTGCTGATAGCAATTTATACACAAAAACTGAAAATGATAAATTATTGATTGTGGTTGTATATGTTGATGATATCATTTTTGGAAGTAATGAAGAATCGATGAGTCAGAAATTTGCTTCTACTATGCAGCAAGAATTTGAAATGTCTTTACTTGGGGAACTAACATTCTTTCTTGGCTTGCAAGTGCATCAAACTACAGATGGCATATTCTTATCACAAGAAAAATACCTTAAGCAAATTCTAAATAAGTATGGCATGGAAGAGTGCAAACCTGTAAGTACACCAATGATAACCGGATGTAATCTCAGTTCTCATGATGATTCTCCCACAGTGAATCAACCAAAATACAGATCTATGATAGGAAGTCTACTTTATCTCACTGGGACTAGACCAGACATTATGCATGTTGTTGGGATTTTTGGACGATTCCAAGCTAATCCAAAAGAGTCTGACCTTCAGGCTGTCAAAATAATATTCAAATATCTACAAGGAACTCAATACTTTGGACTATGGTATCCAAAGAATGCTGATCTGACTCTTCATGCTTACACTGATGTAGATTGGGCTGGAAATGTTCATGATCGGAAAAGCACTAGTGGTGGTGCATTCTATATGGGGCCCCATTCAGTATCTTGGTTCAGTAAGTAGCAAAACTCTATTGCCTTATCTACAGCAGAAGCAGAATATGTCGTTGCCACATCATGTTGCACTCAACTTCTTTGGATGATGCAAACCTTACAAGACTTTCAAATCAAATGTTCACCTCCTATCTCCATTATGTGTGATAATAAAAGTGCCATCATTATCTCAAAGAATCTTGTTATGCACTCCAAGACCAAGCACATTCCCATCAAGTATCACTTCTTACGTGAACAAGTGCTTGAACAAAAGGTGAAGTTGGAGTATGTTCCCTCCAAAGAACAAGTTGCGGATATATTTACCAAACCTCTGCCCAGGGAAGCATTCGAATATCTCAGACAGAAGCTAGGAGTAGTCTCTACCATGCATAAGATCAGATCTGCTTAAATTCAGAATATTAAATTGGATATGCGGATTTCCTGAAAGACAGTCGCATATATACGCGAGTTTATACACAGAAAACCGCGTATGGGTGGTTGCTGACAATTTTTTCTGGGTCATCATTCTTCAGCACAGCTGTGGTGCTGTTGGGTATCTCTGGTGATGTTTCATCTCTCATATTTCTATTTCTTTCTTTGATATTTTATGAAGATGCCTTGATGATTTGCTGTTGAAAGTGTGCAGAATGCACAAGCTAAGGGGGAGATGAAGGAGTGAAATTTTTATGTATCTCACTTTATATACGCGGGTTTCATGAACTAAAGCTGCATATACACGCGAGCTCCAATGGAGACAAAAGCGTATGTTGAAATGGCTCAAGAGAAGGTGTACAGGTTCAGGGGGAGCATTAGCCTTGCTGAGAATAATGCATTGTTGGCATTATGATGGTTCTGAAATATGATCTCTCTCTTGAGGTATTTTTGGTATTTAAGGTCATATGTGTAATTTGATGAAAAGGTCATGGTGAGACCTATGTAATATTCAGTCATGTAAGGACATTGATCAAATGTGTAAACCCACTTGGTTTGGTAGTTGGGTCAAAATGTGTAAACCCACTTGGTTGGGTACTTGAGTCATACATGTAAATCCACTTGGTTGGATCCTTGATGTAAGTATGAGTCCTTGGTGATAGGAAAGGTCATAGAGTGGCTTCATTAAAACATATGTTTGAAGATTCAGCATGAACTTAGGGGGAGCATGGTAACTTCAGCACACATCAGATCTACAGAGCTCTTCTTTCTACATGAGAAGACAAACCTTGTTTTGGTTTTGATCCGCCCTTTTCCCTTGATGTCAAAGGGGGAGAGTATCATGGTGTTTGAATAGGGGGAGAGTATCATGGTTTTTGAATAATGGTTATATTCAATGTATCTATCTGTTGTGGTGATCAAACACCATCATGGTTGCCATCAAGTCCAAAGGGAGATATTGTTGGTAATATGATGCAGAGTGTTGTCCTTGATGGAAACCTACTTGATAAAGTTGATGGAAACTTGCTTGATAAAGTTGTCCTTGATAGAAACTGACTTGATGAGTTTGTTAATGATGTACATCTGATGTATCTACAGAGCAGCTCAGAAGTAGCAGAGAAAGAAATTTCAATAAGTGCCAGAGAAATGATAAATATGATATGTCACAAATAATACGCGGGTTTGTAAAGGCTAAGTAGCGTATGTACGCAGAAAAGTACGTATCAAGTAGTGTATGCCTATTTGCGCTCTAAATTTACAAAACCAGGGGACATAACCATGGTATTGGCCCATAGTATTGAACGTTGGATTATCTATTTGATCCCGTCCAGGAATACCATCAACGGTTGAGTGGTTTTGACTCATGGTATTGATAAAGGCTAAAGCTATATAAGGAGAAGAGGATCATAGTGCAAGTGAGCAAGTGGAAGGGTTGTTGATGAATAAATTCCTCTAAGGAATATTTGCATGGATGAACTCTGGTCTTAATTGTTAGATCTGGATCTATGATGCACCTATAGATATGATGAAGGTTCAAGATCTCTAGATCTAGAAATGATGAATCTCTAGGATGATCTGAAAAGAAATGATGAAGACCTGGCGCAAGTATGATGAAGAAATTGAAGAAATCTGGGTAAGTTTATAGATCTGGTCTATTCTGCAAAGTTTATCTTTTATAGATCTATATGCTAGTTTGTCTCGGTAAAAGCGCGTATATATGCGGGTCCGCTTAAATAAAAGCGTGTATGGCAGTCAGGGTTTCTAAAGAATAAAATGCACTGAAGTATACACAGGTTTGACTCTGTGAAAGCGCATATATATGCAGGTTCAGTGAAGTAAAAGCGTGTATGAAATCTAGGGTTTTACTGAAGTATGAGGAATGAAATGCCTGATCTGTTATACTGTTTTACTGCTATCTATCAAGGATGTATTCATACAGATCTGGGTTGTTTGAATGTTGATTGTGCTGCTAATTATGTTAATTAAAGATAAAGTTGTTGGTTGATGATTCAATGAAGGAAGAATGACTGTCTAAATAGTTCTGAATGGTTGATAGATTGTCTGAACAGAAATCTGATTTCAGATCTGAATCTGAGTTTGATCACATTCTGAAAAATAGAAATCTGGAAGTATACGCAGGTTGATACGAAGAGAAGCGCGTATACACACGTCTTCAGTGAAGAAAAGTGGCGTATGCATTTCATGTTATGTACAGAGGCATACGCAGGTTGGTAAGCAGGGAAGCGCGTATACACGCGGTTTTAGCAAAGAGAAGTAGCGTATGATATTTTATTCAATGAATGTTCAGGGTTGAGTTTACATCTACATATATATTCTGAAGTCTGGGTTATTTCTGATATCTTGGTTACAGTGGTCTCATTGCTCTGTTTGAATTATTGGGCAAAGTATGTTTTTTGATGTTAAGTGAAGGGTTGTGTTGAAGCTGTTTGATCCAGTATGAAAATTGATGAAACGTGGTCTGCAGTAGCGCTGAGGGTTGAAGCCTTCAGTAAGGGGTAACAGCTCCCTTCCAGTGGTAGCTGGTAAATGAGAGCAGGGAGTAGTAGCTCCCTTCCAGGAGAGGCTGGTAAACGAGAGCAGGGGGTTGTAGCTCCCTTCCAGGAGAGGCTGGTAAACGAGAGAAGGTTGTAGCCTTCTGCAGGTAGGTGCCTGCGTGCTCGTATGAGTCTGCGCCAGTACAATGTTGTAAGAAGTTTTCTTTATAATAAATATTGAAGACTGAGACAACGACAGCGTTGGTTTTCTCCCAAATTGGGTTTCCACCTTAAATCCTGGTGTTCATGTGTGATGCTTATGTGTGATGATTTATTATGTTCTTACTGCACATGTTTATTGCTTACTAAACATCTAATGAATGAATGATGCAATTATCTAAGAAAAGAATTATCTGCATAATGAGATTTCTAGTAATACGCAAGTTTTGTTAAGGATATCCGCGTATATACGCATGTTGGGTTCAGTAAAGTAGCATATGGGTTTTAGAGAAAGAAAAACTAAAAAAAAAATTAGTCAGATCTAAATACTGATTCACCCCCCCCCTCTTAGTATTTTTCCAACAACAAATGCTCGACAATATTTTCACATTATCAGAGTATGAAAAGAGCTAAAAGAAGACTCCAGGGGTTCCTTTTTTGCTATTATCGAACCTCGAAAAAGAGATAAAAGTGTGCTTCTAGTCCTTTTTCATTTTTTATCAAAGCTTTAAAAATAAGGATAAAAGTATGCTTTGTGGTCAAATTATTCTTGAAATAAATCTGCATGACTAATCTATTCATCAGTTGCAAAACCTGTTCAGAACAACATCAAATGGATTAAAAATGCCTCTTTCGTGATAAAAATAGAATAAAACCATAGTCATAACAATAAATATGATTTTCAAGTAATCAAATGACTAATTAAAAGAGTTTTACTATTCATTTTTACCATTTGAAAGTTACCATTTTCATTTTGGAGCTTTGAACCTGTTTTTGCCCCCGAACTTTAGCCGTTGATTGCGATCGAATCTGTGGATGGTTTTCATCACTGTTTGATCTAGGTTGGTGCCATAAACCCTCTCTTTCTTTCAGTAGTCAATTCATTTCATTTTATTGCAAATTTTTATGGATTTGGGCCCCTTATGGTAAATTATTTTTCAAAAGAGGGCAACACACCCTTGACATTGAAAACTGTGTTGTGGAGCACCTAAATTGAAGCCTAGGTGTGCTGCAACACACTGTCTCTTGTTCAATATTGTGTTGTTCACATTCTTGATTCTTGCATTGTACCCAAAATTTGCCTAATTTTTTGTATGAAAAGGAGTCTAATGAGTCTTATGGTTATGTTTCAAGGATTCATCGAACTAGAATGACGATTACTTGGAGAGAAAGAGAGCATGAAGAAAAAAATATGATTTACCTTAATGATCCAGGTACTGTAAGGGCCCTAAGAGATTGTGGGTTATTAAATTACTTTCGCTTGTTAAGTATGAGGCAACAAATATAAATTTTGGAGTTCCTAGTTAGTGCATGGGATCCGACAATTAAGGCATTTCACATTAAGAAAAAAGTGGTTCCTATTACAGTGGAGGATGTATATTTTCTGACAAGCTTGTCGAGGAGAGGCTTGCTCATTTCTCTCCCAGGGTCTGCTCTTGGAGGAGAGACGGTAAGAGACTATTTTTTTCAATATTTCTATCCAAGGGCAGAGCCAAGCAAGGATGGGAAAATAAACATCTGTGACATTCGTGACTTGAACATGACACTGCTATTGTAAAAATTTCTGTTCACTTTCCCAAATTTTCCCCACTCCCTTTATCAATCAGATTATTGACGATTGTGCGGGATGAGAAATATTTTCGTTCATGGATGGATTTTCTAGCTACAATCAAATCAATATCTGCCTAGAGGATCAATATAAGACAACATTCATCTGTCCCTGGGGCACATTCGCTTATAGGAAACTACCTTTTGGTTTAAATAACGTCGAGGCAACCTTTCAGAGCGCAATGGACTGTGATTTCAATGACATCAAGCACATTGTTCAACATTATCTAGACGATTTACCCGCGCATTCATGAAATCGGACTAATCACTTGATGCATTTGAGAGCTATATTTTTACGCTGTCGTCACTAAAAATTACGCCTCAATCCACATAAATGTTTGTTTTGGTTTGGTTTTTGTCATTTGCTAGGATTCGTTGTCTCAAAAGAAGGAATTCGAATAGATCCATTGAAGGTCCAGGCCATTCTTTATTTTCCTAAACCATCAAATTTTCTTCTATTACAGAAACTTCAGGGAAAGGTAAATTCCTAAGGAGGTTCATACCCAACTATGCCAAAATGGCTAAATTATTTACTCGGCTCTTGAAAAAGGGGATTCCCTTCCATTGGGATCAAGTTGCGCAAGCTTCTTTTGATTTTGTCAAGGATACTCTTGTCCGGGTGTCATTAATGTATCCCCATAATTATCAGAGTGATTATTTCTTATATATAGTCATGGTTGATATGACTATTGCTATGGTATTGGTCCAAGTATAAAATGGGATAGAACATCTAATCTATTATTTGAGTCGTAATCTCAATGATACGAAAGTTAAGTATTTGTACGTAGAAAAGCTTGCCTTGGTGACTGTTCAAGATGTCCAAATATTTCACCACTATATCTTGTTCCAAAAGACCATTTTCATTTCAGATTGCAATCCCATGACTTATATCTTATCGCGTCAATTTCTAGGGGGAAAGTAATAAAAATGGATTGTCATTTTATAGGAATTTGATTTAGAGTTCATCAAATCCAAGCCAAAGAAGTCTTTAGTTTTGGCTGAGCTTATCTATGACCTTCCCTTTGATGGTACTACTACTACGTCAAAATCATATATTCTTGACGAGTCTCTATTAATGATCGGATCATCTGATCCTTAGTATGGGTATTTTATCATTTATCTCCAAACCCAGACTTTTCGGCCTGATACCTCTCACTCTGACCAGCGACGTATTCGATACCAAGCCAAAGATTATCTTATCGTCGATGATACACTTTATCATCATGGTGTCGATACAATTTTAATAAGGTGCCTCACTCATGAGGAGGGAGAAAATTTTTTAAATGATTGTCATGTTGGGGCTTCTGGTGGACATTTTTCTGGATACGCTACCACACAGATGATACTCCACACTGGTTACTTTTTGCCTACCATATTTTGCGATTACATCCTCGTGGTCAGAAGTAGTCATGCGTGCCAGATATTTGATCGTAAAATTCTCAAACTGCCAGTGACAATGCATCATTTTGTCTCTATGGGACCATTTTCAAAATGGGGTACTGACTTCATGACCTGTAACCCTCGTTCGTCCAGGGGGCATGGTTATATTATTGTCGCAGTAGACTACTTTACCAAATGGGCCGAAGCAATGCCTACATTCAACAACACAAGACAAACCACTGCATTTTTTTTCTTTAATCATGTCACTGCATGGTTCGGGGTCCCACAAGCTATAGTCATAGATCATGGGAAGCATTTTCGTAACCACATGATGGTTGAATTGACCGCCAGGTTAGGACTGTCACATGATAGTTCTACTCCTTATTATCCACAATCAAATGGAAAATTTGAGGTTATTAACAAATTTATTAAACGAATGTTTCAATGAATGATAGGATTTCATAAATGAAACTAGAATTTAATCATGTACTCGTCCTTGTGGGCATACCGAACCTCGATGAGAAATGCAATTGGATTTACCCCCTTTTCATTGGTGTATGGTCTCAAAGCTATATTACCAATCCAATGTGAAATACCGTCATTAAAACTCACAATCAACATGTTACCTGATACCTCAGATGAATAAGCGCATCTTTTTAACCTCATCCATCTTGATGAAATGCGTCATGAAGCTCGATTGGCCAAAAAAGTGCATAAGAGATGTATAAAGGTGTAATAAGACAAGCATGTCCAGCCTCACATTTTCTCAGAGGGTGTCTTGGTCCTTCTTTATGATTAGGAAACTGATGTAATAGGTACAGGGAAATTTGAGCCATTATGGCATGGCCCCTTTATTGTCAAAATATTTATTGCTAAGGGTGTCTATGAGTTGGTGGATTACGATGGAATTCTGTTGGCGCAACCCCGAAATGGGTTTTATTTCAAACGTTACTATGCTTAATCATGAGTGTAGTAATTTTCTGTATTATATTGTATATATATGTTGTTGATTGGCATTCACTGTCTTAGTTTGTTTTTTAGATTTGTGTTGACGTTAGTAATCCGCTTTACATTTCATCGCAGATGTCTGAATCTTTGGAACCATTTTTTGGATATGTTGATGGTGCTATTTGTAGCACGCAGAATCTATCCTCTGCACCATGGGCCATTTTCTCTACGAACAACAAGTTAGTGAGTTTTCAAGGGATTTGTATTGGTAGATCGAAAAACAATATCGTTGAGTATAGCGCATTGATCGAACTTCTCTATGATGCCATTTAATTTGGTATTAACCACATCATCATAAGGTTAGACTCACAACTTGTGTTATTACAACTTACTAGTGTTTATACTGTTTGAAATCCAACACTGCATCATTTGTTCCTAAGAGTTCGAATTTTGGAAAGACACTTTATTTTATTCAATATCAACACATTTCCAAAAACTTGAACACATTGATTGATTCTTTAGCTAATCATGTTATAAACATAAATTTGCAACACATGTAAAGATACATTCACATAATTGAATAGGATTACGCAATAAACATAGGAAAACATTGAAATCAAATCGATAGATAGTTATAGGTTTTTACAAAAAAAAATTCCCAAGACACAGTGGTCATCTGACCTCAAAATGTATGCAACATGTCAAAAGTAAACTAGTGATGCTCATGGTAACATGCTATAGATCTAGCTATCCTACGCAGTAACCGAATCCAGTGGTTTGGAATGCCTATAGTGAGGCGTTCTAGTCGCATGGGTATTTTTTCAATCCGACAATTCAGAATCCCGAAGGTCAACCCCTCTATGTGTTTTTGAAGCTCAGATAGAGTCTCATCCATGTCTAAATCCTGAAGGACTTCTCTCCCGACAACCCTCTCTACCGGCGCATCTGCTCCATGCTCTGGTTCCTCTATCGGTTGAACTCGACCAACATCTGCATTACATTAAAAATTTAGTTTAGTCTTGGGAAAACATAAAAATACAAAAACATTGTATAAACCTTATAAAAATCAAAAAACATGGTCAAAAAATTCTTACTGATTGCACCCCATTGAGCACCTTCTGGTAAAGCTAAGTCTGGATCTCCTCGGAAATCGACGCCTGCGTATGTATACTCATCAATGGCGATAGCCTGTCGATTGAACCAGGCAAAAAATGGATTCGAGAACACAATGGATGATTGGCATGCATTCCTAGCCATTAGTTCTACCCATCTCTGCATCCTCGGATCTCTAGGGTTAGGCACACCCAGTGTCACATCCTAAGGCTGCATCAGTGGAATCCGCTCTAAGGAAAAATAAATGAGGATCAAACCATAACTAAAGTTTTTATTCCTTCCTCCCTTTGCCTTGTTCAGTTTTTCTTTTATTTGACAAAGTACAACTTTAGATCAGTTGAATAATGTTGGCTCCATGCACTCTAATGCATACTGGATATAAGATATATTCGGTACATGTAGTGTAATGGTGCCTGCAAGCTTTTTGATCGTGAATAGAATGGTTCTCAAAGGAAAATCACGAAGGTCACAAAAATTTATTTTCCCATCCTTGCTTGGCTCTACCCCTTGATAGAAATATTGCAAAACATAATCTCTTACCATCTCCCCTCCAAGAGCAAACCCTGAGAGAGAAATGGGCAAGCCTCTCCTCGACAAGCCTATCAGAAAATATATATCCTCCACTGTAATATGAACTTCTTTGTTCCTAATGTGAAATTCCTTAATTTCCAGATCCCATGCATGAACTAGAAACTCGAAAATTTCTAGTTGTTGCTTCATACCTGATAAGCAGAAGTACTTTAATAACCCACAATCTCTTAGGGCTCTTACAGTACCCAGATCATTAAGGGAAATCATATTTTGTTCTTCATGCTCTCTTTCTCTCCAATTAATCATCATTCTAGTTCGATGAATCCCTGAAAGATATCCATAAGACTCATTAGACTCCTTTTCATGAAAAAAATTAGGCAAATTTTGGGTACAATGCAAGAATCAAGAATGTGAATTTCACCCAACACAGTCTTGAACAAGAGACAGTGCATTTCATATGCACCTAGGCTTCAATTTAGGTGCTCCAAAATGTAGTTTTCAATGCTCAAGGGTGTGTTTCCCTCTTTTGTAAAATAATTTACCCTAAGGGGCCCAAATCCCTAAAACTTTTCACTGAAATGAAATGAATTGACTACTGAAAGAAAGAGAGGGCTTATGGCACCAAACTAGATTGAAATGAATTGACTACTGAAAGAAATAGAGGGCTTATGGCACCAAACTAGATCAAACAATGATGAAAACCGTCCACAGATTCGATTGCAATCAATGGCTGAAGTTCGGGGGCAAAAACAGGTTCAGAGCTCCAAAATTCAAATGGTAACTTTCAAATGATAAAATGAATAGTAAAAATATTTTAATTTGTCATTTGATTATTTGAAAATCATATTTATTGCTATGACTATGTTTTTATTCTATTTTTATCATGAAACAGGTATTTTTAATCCATTTGATGTTGTTCTGAACATGATTTGCAACTGACAAGCAGATTAGTCGTGGAGATTTATTTCAAGAATAATTTGACCAAAAAGCATGCTTTTATCCTTATTTTTCATGCTTTAAGAAAAATTAAAAATGACTTGAAGCGCACTTTTATCTCTTTTTTGAGCTTCGATAACAGCGAAAAAGGAACCCCTAGAGTCTTCTTTTAGCTCTTTTCAGACTCCAATAATGTGAAAATATTTTCGAGCACTTGTCTTTTCGAGCTCACAAAAGTAAATGAATTGATATCTACTCAGTATAAGTTTAACCCTTTTCCGAACTGACATAGATTATTTATGAAAAAGGAATGCCTTAGTCGAACATGGCTAGGAGCTTCTCTCAGATATTATTTTACACTTTTCAGATCTGAGTGATAACTTTACGAAAAATTACTTATGTAGTTTTCTTTCATCCTCTTTTTCAAACTCTCTAAATACGAAAAATGATCGCGTTGCCACTGTCATTAGGCTTGTTAAAACATAAAATAGACGGGCTTATCGATCATGGAAAGAATCAAGTTTCATTCATCGGTAGACATGTTAAATTATTAAATATCTATACATTACTCACCCGAAGGGTTGAATTATAGATCAAGCATATGTTATCCTCCTCAAGCTTGTTAAAAAATAAAGAGGTGTTGGTGAACAAATGACTGGGGAATATTTGGGAAAGTGAACAAAAATTTTTACAGTACTAGGTCGCTCTTGAACATGACACTTCACTCAATCATCGTGACTATTTGGGTCGGGTAATCTTCTTTACGGTTCATTCATACCTATGGTTTATCATACCTTCACTTCGACTTTGGGTCAATGCTGCCAACTCATCTCAATCTCGCCGATATGTTCAAGAGAAGTCATCCTGTGAATATTCATCCTTCTGCAATACTCATAAACCTTCATTCTCATGACAGTCATCCCTGAACATTTCTATATCAAGTCACATTTTGTCTCTGAAATAAGTAACTCTCGTTTCGCAATAAAGTGAATTCCTATCGATGTCAAATCATCATCCAGGAAGTTTACTAAAAAACATCATCTTCCAGTACCATGAGGCTTGTTACAACATCGAAACGATCCTCGCTTTCGGACTTTTGACCAAAAGATTTTGTTTGGCGTTCAACATCAAATCATCTATTCACGCCTTACGAAATGTACTGCAATACCTTGAGGGCCATTGACATCAATGGTGGTTCTCTTTTGTTTTTTAACAGCTTACATCATTGGTGGGTAATCAAATGATGTATTACCATGGTCAACTACAAATCATATATTCGCATGGCTAGACTTGTACCCGAATGATCAAGTGAATGAGATAAGAAGACCTTGGATCTAGTTTCAGCCATCTGGGTTGCCCTTTCATGATTTTTGTACACATCATCTGTACGGTGACCTTACATATGGATCGTCATCTGAACATGGTCCTATATCTATAGGCATTTCTGTATTGGACAACATTCCAATGTAGAGAACTTTCTACACTATGTACATCTTATTATATAGTATATGTGTTGAGCATGGGCATGATTTCCCTCAATAATTTATGATCAAGAGGATATATCCTGATGTAATGTATTGTAAGATTGATGTAGGTCACCACTCCACTTCAGTTACAGCCCATCACAATGTAAAGAATCTCATTCAAAAAATATTGTTATTATTATTCTGACTTCATGCTTTAGGGGGAAATTTTTATAGTCAATTTGGGCACCATTCCCAATGACCTAGTTAAATTGGAAATCATCCCCAGAACCAATGAAATAGGGTCTATAATCCCCTATAATTTTAGTTTCTACATGCCCTAAGATAAATAACAAAAGCCTATCATTTCAGTTTCTACATTCCCTAAGACAAAGAACAAGAACAAAACATCCATGACTTCCATTGCAAGGTTTCCAAGATTTGAAGTACATGTTATATCACCTGCGAGCTCACCAATGTATCCTCTTAAGAGACTAACTGTTTTGAATATGTTGTTACTTCCATTCAAGGGTGCTCTACAAAGCACATCCTGACATTCAAGAGTGCGTTGGTCAAATGGGAGAAAAATTCTCATTGTTCTGGAATGTCCACATGACTAGTGCCTTCTAGAAGAGTCCATATGTGTCAAAATTCAAATCCATGTGTTCATATAACACCTCTGAGCTTGGGAAAATGTATTGCCTATTATTAGAAATTCATTGATTGATCAAATACCCTCAGCTAATCTATAAATCGAGCACAGATCCTAGTGCTTGAGAAGGAAGATATTAGGTAAAGAAATGTTATTGGTTTCTCAATTGAGTGTTTGATTAGAGTGATATGCTGTTGGAGAGATGTCCATTTTGATGAGGCTGGGATGACGCTGGAGTTGATGACATCAAATCAATCACTGGTTGTAACCTCCCTCTTCTATCCATTAATAAATATTTCTTCTCATTTTCCCACATATGTATATGTTTATGCTTCTATCTTTCATATCATGGATTCTTAGTTGATGTATATGTTTAATGTTTCATTGATTTAACTGATTAAGGTGAATACACATCTATATATTGCAATCTCTTTGTTGTTTAGCATTTATATTTACAGGAACTAGTCTTTCGATCAAAGTTGGATTGGACGCTACAACAAGAGCGACAAAATGAGAATATGAAGCACTTGGACTTCAAGTAAGTTTCTTTATCTTTCTATGTGTTTATTTACTCTTAGGAAAAGCGTCTGCAAAGAATTTGATCTGTTGTTCTGTTAGGTCCCTATATTAACTAGTATAGTCCCTTATTGTTGTTAGTGTAACCCCCTTATTGTTATTATTGTACCCTTGTAACCCCCATATTGTTATTATTGTGCCCTTAAATTATTATAGTTAGGTCGGCTAGGATTACATTATTTTAGTGGACTCCTATATATAGAAAGGAGGTTTTGTAAATTGAATCATCCAAGAATTGTTCATTCATGTAATGTATTGGAGGTTGCCCCCTTGAAGTGGCTTATTTCTAAGGAATTGATATCTCTTTTATTCTCTTTTTTGAGCTAGTTTCACAACATTTGGTATCAGAGCTTTGAGATTCTAGGGTTTCGCTGCTCCAAACAGGTCAGCATGGCATTTTCGCTATAAATTTTTTTCTACGAAGGTTCAGAATCTGAAATTTTTAGAGTACGAAGAAAAAATCCTGAGGAACATCATCAAAACATTTTAGAGCTTTGTTTGCAATATTTTCGGAGATATGATCTGTGAAAATTAGGTCATTTTGCAGGCTCTTGAATTTAACCTAAACAGGTCATCGTGGTATTTTCGTAATAAATTTTTTTTCTACGAAGGTTCAGAAGCTGAAATTTTTAAGTGCGAAACCACAATCCTAAGGAACATCATCAAAAAATTTCAGATATTGGTTCGCAATATTTTCGGAGATATGATCTAGGGAAGTTACAGTTTTTTTAGGCTTCTCAATTTCATCTCAAACAGGTGATCGTAGGAAAATCTTCATAGCTCTCTCTCTGAGCATCAGATTGGAATGTTGTAAAAAGTGGCCATAAGTGCACGGACTATAATTTTTTTTCTATCAATTTCAGAGCCAAAGTAGGAAACAGTGACATGTGGAAAGTCGTACAAGTTCGCTCTACTGAACCAGTCCAAAATTGGGTCATTGTGGGAGATTGGACATAACTTTTCCTTGAAGAATCCAAATCAGATCAGACCTGTGGAATTTTAAAGAAGCTTCATAGGGCTACTACAGGGATGAATTTTAGATATTTACGATCCACAATTATAGAGATAATTCAATTTCAATGTCAAGATCCTCCAAAGCAAGTAAAAGGTGTGTATTTTTTTTCGAATTGCATAGGTATTGTTTGAAGAATCAAGTTGAATTGATTCCAAGGGCATATTGTAGAATAGATATCAGTATTGGATTCTAAAATGGCCCCTAAAAATAATTCAACACCCATTAAGCCTTTAGAAAGATCTACTATGACTCATGAAGACGAAGAATGGCAACATGACATATCAAAATTACAAGAGCAAGTGCAACAAATTTCGCTCTCGCAAAGAGCAACAAAAAATGACATGGAAGTTTTGAAGAAAGGCGTGGAAACTAAGATGGATGGTTTGAAGAAAGGCGTGGAATCTAATATGGATGGTTTGAAGAATGGCATGGAAGCTAAGATGGATGGCATGGAAGCTGGCATGGAATCTAAGATGGATGACATGGAAGCTAAGATGGAAAACATGAAGAATGATCTAAAAGAAGACATGGAAGGTTTGACAAAGTTGATACAAGAAATGTTTCCTAATGGTAAAAAGATAGTAGAGGAAATTCATGATTAGAACAAAATAAATGTTAATCGTGATTTCATAAACTCTAATGTTGGAGGGAATAACCACCATATTCAAAAAATGGATATGAGGAAGCTTGATGGAAAGGATCCTGTAACATGGATACTACAGATGGAGCAATATTTTGATCTCCATAATGTGCAAAACACACAAAAGGTACACATTGCAACTTTACATTTAGAACAAAATACATTTGTATGGTATCGATGGCTTTGCTCCCACAAAAAAATTGTCACTTGGTCAATTTTTACGGAGGAAATGATAGCACATTATGAGGATACAAAGAGCAACACCTTCTTTAGCCAATTGATAAATCTCAAACAAAAGGGTTTAATGGGGGAGCACATTGAGGACTTCCAAAAATTGAATATAAGGGTAACTGATATTCCAGAGGAACACAGGATTGATCTCTTCATAGGTACTTTAAAGGATAGCATCCAACATGAAGTTCACGTTTTGGAACCTGATTCATTGGAGAAGGCATTCAGGTTGGCAAGAAAAATTGAATGTAAAATTATGGAGACAAGGAAGCCTACCACTCACTTCTATACACAACCTACAAGGTTGACACCACAAAAATTGGAAGAAAAAAGAGAAAAAGGGCTCTGCTACAGTTGTGATAGAAAATACACTAAAGGTCATAAGTGTGCTGAGAAGAAATTATTTTACATAGATTGTGAAGAGGAAGATGAAAATGAACAAGAAGAGAATATACACCAGGAACCAACCCAAGAAGAGGAAGAAATGAGTCCGACCATATCATGTAATGCATTGGCAGGAATTACCACTCCTCAAGCTCTCAAGATAGAAGGACATATCAAGAAGAAAAAGGTAATAGTGTTGATTGATTCAGGTAGTACCCATAATTTTATTCATTGTAAGGTAGCCAAGGAATTGAATTGTTTCCTATACCCAGCACCCGAATGTCAAGTGATGGTTGCAAATGGAGGAACTATAAATTGCTCTGGAAAATTCCATAATATCAAGCTAACCATGGGGGAATATGTATTGACTAGTCCAATGCTTTCCATTCCTATGGGAGGTGCTGATGTTGTACTAGGAGTACAATGGTTACAATCTTTGGAGATGGTAGCTTTTAATTTTCAAGAACTTTTCTTGAAATTTTTTTCAGAAGGAAAGGAAGTCGAATTACGGGGTATTGCAGGGAATCCGGGAAAGATAATAAGCTCTAATGTCATGATAAAGCTTCTAAATAAATAACAACGAGGCATAATTGCACAATTATGCTCACTAGAAGTTCCAACATCAAAATCATCTATTTCTGCAGATCTCCAAAAAGTCTTGGACAATCATTCCAAGGTTTTTGAAACTCCAAAAGGACTCCCACATATTCTTGATCATGATCATGCTATTCATTTGATTCCAGGAAGTGTTCCTCCAAACATCAGGCCTTATAGATATCCTTATATCTAAAAGAGCGAAATTGAACGTATGATTGTAGAAATGTTAGAGGCGGGTATAATTCAACCTAGTCAAAGTTCTTTCTCTGCTCCTGTAGTATTGGTACACAAGAAGGATGGATCATGGTGCATGTGTCCGGATTATAGGGAGCTCAATAAGATCACCATTAAAGATAAATTTCCCATTCCTATGATTGATGAATTATTGGATGAATTACATGGAGCAATTTATTTTACCAAATTGGATCTTCATTCAGGGTATCATCAAATTAGAATGAAGACTGAAGATATTCCGAAAATAGCATTTCGAACTCATGAGGGTCATTATGAATTTTTGGTCATGCCTTTTAGCCTTACCAATGCACCTTCTACATTTCAAGGGTTGATGAATTCCATTTTCAAACCCTTCCTTAGAAAATTTGTGCTAGTATTTTTTGATGATATACTAATCTACAGCAGGTCCTGGAAGGATCATGTTGAACATGTTGACAGGGTGCTCAAACTATTGCGGGAGAAACAATTATATGCAAAAAAATCCAAATGTTTCTTTGGAGTACAAGAGGTGGAATATCTGGGTCATATTGTATCTCACGAGGGTGTTAAAGTAGACCCTAACAAAATTAAAACCATTAAGGAATGGAAAGTCCCCACAACCATAAAGAAGTTGCGAGGATTTCTCGGGTTAACGGGGTATTATCGCAAGTTTGTTAAGAATTATGGGAGAATAGCAGCACCTCTAACAACATTATTGAAGAAAGATGCATTTTCATGGACTCCTGAAGCAACTAAGGCCTTTGAACATCTTAAAGAGGCAATGTGCCTAGCACCGGTCTTAGCTACGCCAGACTTCACAAAAACCTTTATTGTGGAATGTGATACCTCAGGAAATGGAATTGGTGCTGTTTTAATGCAGGAAGGAAGACCCATTGCTTTTGAAAGTCGTCCAATCAAAGGAAAGTATTTACAGAAACCTATTTATGAGAAGGAAATGTTAGCAATACTGCATGCACTAAATAAATGGAGAACTTACCTAATTGGAAGACACTTCAAGGTAAAAACTGATCATGATAGTCTTAAACACTTTTTGGAACAAATACTATCTTTAGAAGAGCAGCAAAAATGGGTCACAAAGATGTTGGGTTATGACTTTGAAATAATATAGAGAAAAAGGGAAGCTAAATGTTGTTGCAATTGCATTCTCAAGAAAGAATGAAGAGGTGGAAGCATTGCTTTGTGCCATTTCTACTATCCAACCAGATTGGATAACCGAAGCAAGAGATGAATGGAAGAAGGACGAAGAAGTGTGGACACTCATTCAAAAGTTGCAGAAATATCCTAGTACATCTGATACATTTAGTTGGAAAAATGATTCCTTATGGTACAAAGATCACTTATATATTTGTAAGAATTCCCAACTAAAACAAAAGATTTTTTGGAATTGCACACTTCTCCTTTAGGAGGACACTCAGGACTTTTAAAAACTTACCACGGGGTGAAGAAAGAATTTTTTTGGGATGGCCTTAAATCTGATATTCAAAATTTTGTGGCGGAATTTTTGGTTTTCCAACAGAATAAAGTTGAGACAATTAAGAACCCGGGTCTTCTACAACCTTTATCCATTCCAAGTCAACGTTGGGAGGATATTTCAATGGATTTTATCACGGGTTTACCTAAGTCTGAAGGAAAGAGTGTCATCATGGTGGTAGTTGATAGAATTACCAAGTATGCACACTTTTGTGCATTATCTCATCCATTTAAAGAAATTACAGTTGCTACTACATTTATGGACACAATTCAAAAGCTACATGGAAACCCAAGGGTTATTGTGAGCGACAGAGATCCCATTTTTACTGGAAATTTTTGGACGGAGTTATTTTCTTGTTTGGGTACTCAATTAGCTCATAGCTCATCTTATCATCCTCAATTCAATGGTCAAACTGAGATAGTAAATAAATGTTTGGAAGGATATCTTTGTTGTTTTGTATCTGATAAAAAAACACAATGGGTCAAGTGGTTACCTCTAGTTGAATGGTGGTATAAATATTCCTTCCATACTACAGCAAAAATGACCCCATTTATGGAACTTTACGGATATCATCCACCATCCATCACAGCATCTTTAAGAGAAGCAGTGGAAGATCACATCGAGCATCAACAAGAATTTCTCCAACTCTTAAAGGACAACCTGAATTTGGCACAAAATCGAATGAAACAACAGGCAGATCAACATCGCAGTGAGAGAAGTTTTGATGTAGGATACTGAGTATTTTTATGGCTACAACCATACAAACAAATGTCCCTCAAGCAAGCTAAGAAGGATAATAAATTATCACCAAAGTACTATGGTCATTACAATGTGTTGCAAAATATTGGTACTATGGCATACAAATTGGAGCTTCCTGCTTCTTCACGAGTGCATCCAATTTTCCATGTTTCATGCTTAAAGAAGGTTATAGGTGAAAATCTTCCAGTTCAAAAAATATTTCCAAAACTTGATGAGGAAGGAAAAATCATATTGGAACCTGAATTGGTCATGAAAACAAGAACTCGACAGCTACGGAATCGATCAATTTCAGAGTATCTCATCAAGTGGAAGAAATTACCCTCTGAAGATTCTACATGGGAGGATGAGAATTTTATACATAAGCACCCAAAGCTACTCAAGCGTTGAGGACAACACTTTTTTTAAGGAGAGGGGCATGTTAGGTCCCTATAGTACTAGTATAGACCCTTATTGTTGTTAGTGTAACCCCCTTATTGTTATTATTATACCCTTGTAACCCCCATATTGTTATTATTGTGCCCTTAAATTATTATTGTTAGGTCGGCTAGGATTACATTGTGGCCCCTTGGGCTCCTATATATAGAAAGGAGGTTTTGTAATTTGAATCATCCAAGAATTTTTTATTCATATAATGTATTGAAGGTTTCCCCCTCGAAGTGGCTTATTTCTAAGGCGTTGATACCTCTTTTTTTCTCTTTTTGGAGCTGGTTCCACAACATGTTCTAAATGCATAGCACCACATTTAGGGAATGGGTTTTATCTGTATTTCATAATTCCACATAACAGGAGGCTCCTACCTCAACCAGCTACAACTATACATCTATCAAGCTCCAACTTTAAATGGAAGCACTAACTCCCACACACTACAATAAAAATCATATGCTGATTTACCTGGATATCAACTCTTTTTTACTCCTTCTTCACTGTTTCCTTTTCAACCTTCATATCTACTTCATATTAGCTCTGGATGTGCACAACATCTCTATCTGCTCACTCTCATTCTTCCACTATCTAACCTCTCTTTTCACACTGATATTACATCTCTTATACCGATAACTCCCTGAATATTTTCATTCTTCAAGGAATACGATGTGAAGAGGCCTGACCCTATGCCTTCCACCCTTTAGATTCCTCATCCTTCAGTTCAGGTTATTACATCAAAAATAATAATTACAACACTCATGGAATTTTTCCTATGCCTATGGAGACTAATTACCTTTGCATCACAAACAATATAAAATTAACCAATGAATTTACATTTATAATTACAACAAATGTATTTCACTCAACCCTTCCAGCTCTTTTGTTGGCTGTGATTTTTGTATTTTCTGTTGCTGTCATTGATCTTTTTAGTTTTTTTTGTTATATTATAACAATTTTGCACAAACGTCCTTTTTCCCGATTCGGCCCAGTTGGCACCTTTCCAACAATGCCAAAATACACTGCCTTTTGCCTGACTCTGCCTCTTCTGCTCGTGCTCGCAACATTCAACCTTCACCTGCTCCTTTGCTCTGTGTTGGGTCACTTACCTGAGTCTCCTTCTACTGCATTCAGAATTTGCTTATTAAACGATCATACTAACCTTACACGAGTATTAGGTCACTTGCCCAATTCTTTCCTCTTGTGTTCGACCTTTCCTTTTAACTCATTGTCGCAACTGCATAACACCATTATGCACTTAGAGTCGGGTCTTACCTGAGTCTACTCTCGTTCATATTTTTCTTTATACACCTAAGTATTTTTCCTGCGTACAGTCTTTTCTTTGTAAAACAAGCGAATCCACAGAGAACATGGACCTGAAATATATTAATATTTACCTCTGTACGATATTGCATCTGGTCACATCTATCGCATTTTGGTGTTCCATAGGTTTTACGTTATAATCCTCATTTTCCTCCTTCGATGCAATTTCTTCACAAAAAAGGCCTTAGTCTAGATTTGAAATCCTTTGCAATTTAACTCTGAAGCTACATCGGATCCACCCCTTATCACATGTTGCAAGATTTAGCTCATATAAATAACAAGTTTCCTCTTATCATATGCGATATGTGATCGCATCGCATTGCAAACCACACTTCTTATCACATCACAACTTAAAACAATTAACTTGTGATGACTTAACATATAAATATAAGAATGATCGATAGCGATGTGCGGTATTCGAATGGGAACCCATGCTGGACTCTAAATCCTCTAGACTTTATCTTTGAATCATATCACATCCGATACTCTTATCGCATTTCGCACTTCATCATTTAAACATGATTCTAGAGTGCTTATCCTCATGAGCTTGCGATGTGCAATATGCGGGCCAGGTCCACGTCATCTCTACGTCATCATGCCACGTCACTTCCACATCATCACCACGTCATCTCCATGTCACTGCCATGTCATCGCCACATCACTTCCATGTCACTTCCGCGTCATCTTGCCATGTCATCTCCTGCACTTCTCATTTCGAAATTTTTGTCTTATCACATCACAACTTAAAACAATTAACTTGCGATAACTTAACATATAAATATATAAAAAAATATGATAGCAATATACGATCGCATCACATCGCAAACTCTGCACATTATCGCAACTTTGCAAGTTTACATCTCTGTCATTAAATATTATACCATATCGCATGCACTATGCGATATGCGCAAGGACCTGCACCCAACACGTTTCCACTTTGACACTTTCACAATTTAATCTGTGATGAGATCTAAGTCATCGACCTTCAAGATGATATTTTCGATTTAATCATAACTGTACATTCTCTCCTTTGGGAATTTTCTTAGGAGTTTTTATGCCTTAATCATTTTGCCTGTTTGTTCAACTGTCATTGCTCTGCAACTCTGTCTCCTCCATGCTACTCCTTCCTGGGTCTTCTCTTCTCTTATTTGCTTGGATCTATGATTATATGTTGCTACCACTTTACATACTATTTCAATGCCGAATACAGAACACCATTATTTATTAGAACTCTGAATCCAGAATACAGATTTTTTTCTTATTCAACCTACACACACACCCACTCTCTCCAGACTAGAATCACACCAAACTGAACTACACTATTATGCCTCTTTTCTTCTCCTCTGCCTCTTTTTTATGCTTTCTCACTGCATCATTTCCTAATTTTCTCCTTTTATTTATTGTTGATGCTTCTCTTCTCCTTTTCCTTAATGATAATTATGGTGTTGCTCCTTTTTTCTCCTTTGCCATTAATGACAATATTTACAATAGTCTCCCCCTTTGGCATTGATGGAAACACTTCCTCCCCCTTTAATTCTGAGAAGTGTATATCTTCCTCTGTTTACTTTTCCTCCCCCTTTGACATCAATGGAAAAGGGTTACACCTTTTTCTAGTGTATTTTCCGTCATTACATTACTAGAGTTCTGCATAAGCATTCTTCATTTTTTCCACATACCTGGCTAGGACTACTGCTCCATTTGGTGTGTATGTAATTTTGGGAGAAATGCTTTGGTAGTCATTGCATTTGCATGTATAGTGCTGAAATGTTTTAGATTGCTGAAGTTTTGGGCTAAAATCGGGATAATTTCTTCATCATTAGTTATCTTCAGCAGTATTTGAGGTTCCTCTTTACTTTTATTTTCATGGTTGATGGCTGTTGTCCCCCTGGAATGATGCTTCTTGTCTGATACTGGCTGGCCAACTACACTGTTTATGTTCCTGATGTTGCAGCCTTTGCTAGTGCATTTTTTTTTCTATCATATCAGAGAGTATCATCTGCAGACACTATCCCTAGTTTGTCTCTTAGATATTCAAATGGTTCTCTAGCAAGAGGTTTTGTAAATATGTCTATTATATGTTCCTTTTTTTGGGACATATTCCATCTTTACTATTTTCTCTGCTACTTATTCTATAAGGAAGTGGTACTTTATTGGGATGTGCTTGGTTTTTGAATGAAGCACAGGATTTTTTGATATGATTATTGCACTTGTATTGTCAAATTTGATAGAAATAGGTTCAGTGATGCTTACCTTCATGTCTTGAAGAGTTTGTTTCATCCACATCACTTGTGTGCAACAAGATGTTGCTGCTATGTATTCTGCTTCTGTTGTAGATAGAGAGATAGATGTTTGCTTCTTTCTTAACCATGACACCATAATTTCTCCCAAATAGAATGTGCCTACACTTGTGCTTTTCCTGCCATCCACACAGCTGGCCCAATCTACATCTATATATGTTGTCAATGTGAAATCTTTACCTTTCGGATACCATAGGCCATAATGTGCATTTCCTTGTAGGTATCTAATTATCCTCTTGATTGCTAGCAAGTGATTTTGTTTGGTGCAGTTTGATATCTTTCCACAAGTCCTACTGCCAACATAATGTCTGGTCTAGAGGCTGTTAGGTATAGCAGACTTCCTATCATAGATCTGTAAATTCTTTGATCTACATCTGCAAATCCATCATCAGCACATAACTTACATCCAGTGATCATGGGAGTTGACACAGGTTTGCAGTCTTCCATTTGGAATCTTTTTAGCATGCCTCTTAAGTATTTTTCTTGTGAAATGAATATTCCTTTGTTATTTTGTATAATTTGAAGTCCTAGGTAGAAGGTAAGCTCTCCAATCATAGACATATCAAATTTTGACTTCATCTCTTATGAAAATCCTTATACTAACTCATCCTTGTTACTAAAAAACATGATGTCATCTACATATACTACTACAATTAAAAGTTCATTTTCATTAACATTTATATACAGATTATTGTCTACTCCTCCCTTATTGAATCCTTGTTTTTGAAATTACTTGTCCATCCTATAATACCATGCACTTGGTGCTTGTTTGAGACCATATAGGGCTTTCTTTAATCTGCAAACATAGTTTTTCTTATCTACTAAGTAAAAACCTTCAGGTTGTTCCATGTAGACTTCTTCCTCTAGATATCCATTTAAGAAGGCAAACTTCACATCCATTTGATATACCTTGAAATCATGATAGCATGCAAAAGCCAGAAACATTCTAATTGCTTCCATTCTTGCTACAGGGGAAAATGTTTCATCATAGTCAAGTCCTTAGATTTGAGAGTATCCCTTGCATACAATTCTGGCTTTATTTCTGATTACCTGACCTTGTTCATTCATCTTATTCTTGAATATACACTTTGTACCAATGACATTTTTCCCAACAAGTATTGGTATTAACGCCTAGGTCTTGTTCTTCTCAATCTAGTCTAATTCTTCGTTCATAGAATTTATCCAATTTTTGTCTTGGCTGGCTTCATCCAAATTCTTTGGTTCTATCTGTGACCACATGACTAGATACAGTTCCTCATTCTGTTCAACTAGTTGTCTTCTAGTTTGGACTCCTGCACTCTTGTCTCCAATAATTTGATCTTCTGAGTGTGTCTCAAGGGTCCTTTTGAGGCTATTTCGGTATCTTCTGTTGTCTCATTCTTTTCTTTATTTTATTGATTCTCATCTTGATGATCATTTAGAATATTGACACAGTTTGTACTTCTAGTTATGTCTGACAGTTCTTCATCGAATCTCACATCAATGCTTTCCACAATATTATGCAGTATTTTATTATAGCACTTGTAACCTTTAATCTTTGATGCATATCCCAAAAATATTCCTTCTTCAGCTCTTGCATCATACTTCCCCAATTTTTTATCATTATTCTTTATGAAACATTTGTTACCAAAGACTCTAAAGTTCTTAATTGATTTCGGTTTCCCACACCACAATTCATATGGAGTCTTGTCACAATTTGGTCTGAGATGAGCTTTGTTGAGAATATGAATAGTTGTGTGTATTGCTTCTACCCATTAGGTTTTTGGAGTGTTTCTTTCTTGCATTATGGCTCTGGAAATATGTTGTACACACCTGTTTTTCCTCTCTTCCACTCCATTCTTTTGAGGTGTATCTGCAACTGTAAATTGTTGCTTTATCCTACAATCATTTCATAGTTTTACAAACTCATAACCTTTGAATTCACCTCCTATGTCTGATCTGATGCATTTTAGTTTACATCCAATTTGATTTTCTTCTAGTGCCTTGAATATCTTAAATTTCTCAAATGCTTCAGATTTTTATCTAAGAAATTCCACCCATGTTAATATAGAAAAATCATCGATTATCAGCATGATATATGATTCTCCACCTGGTGCATTTGTTCTTGAAGGTCCACACAAGTCCATGTGTACAAGCTGAAGAGGCTTACTTGTAGGTAGTTGGTCTTTAGCTTTGAACAGTGTGAAAGTTTGTTTTCCCAGTCGGCAGGAGTTACATATGGTATTTGGTGGCTTCTTTATTGCAGCAAAATCTCTGACAAATTTCTTTTTGCTCAGTTTGATGATGTGGTCAAAATTTAGATGACCCAATCTTATATTCCATAGCCAATATTCATCAAGTTTGCTGATGTGGCATGCTTCATTCTCGTATTCCACTATATAAACATTACTCTCTGTTCGAACACCTTTGACCAAGCTCTTTCCTGTGGTGATTGACCTTACTTCATAATCTTGGGCTCTGAAAAGGACCTCACAACCTTTATCACAAATTTGACTAACACTTAGCAGATTGGCTTTTAGACCATCTACAAAAAGTGCATCATGAGGCTCTCCTCTTCCATTATTCAGGATGACTGTGCCTTTTCCCTTGATTTTCCCTACTCTATCATTACCGAATGTTACATTCCCAAATTTCTTTTCATCAAAAGTTACAAACTTGTTTGGGTCTCTAGTAATATGTTTTGAGCACCCACTGTCCACATACCATTGATTGTTCTGATCTTGAAAAATTAGACCAGATCACATTTATTTAGCTTCCTTTTCCATTGCATGTTGTTGTTTGATCTATAATTTTTCTAAGGAAATGGATCACAAACTTTGAGATGAAATTCTTAATACTTGTGCCCATTTTTATGGCAGCAAAAAAATTTGATTGTATTTTGGAATGGATTATGTACACGAGTGAATCCACCATTGTTCTTAATTCCCTTTGAGTTTCCATACTCCAGTCTCTTTATATACGCTTTTCACTCCATGGCTTTATGCCCAAACCTTTTACAGCAAAAGCAATACCCTTGGAAGTAGTATTTGTATATGGCAGAGAAGGTTGTTTGTGGATATTTCCCATCTGGTCATATGAAAATTCTATCTTTGGAAGCCATTTGATCTGTGCTGGAATGTTTCTTGGTTGTTTACTCCTTTTGCTTCCAAGGCTTTCCTTGTGGTGGGTTTTTTCTACAGCTCATGAGGATTTGAAGGGTTTCCCACATTTTTGTTCTCAGATTGATGGCAGATAACATTTTCTTTTAGGACAACTTTCACAAATGTAATAGCTTTCTTACCCTCTGCCTTCGACTTGTTGGATTTTCCTTCATATCCTATCCCAGTTTTTACAATAGGAGATATTTTTTCATTTAATATCATGTCCAATTGTTCAGCACATTTTAATTGTTGAATGTTCATTGTTAAATTAGTTTGAACCTTTTCAAATTTCTTTCTCAGACTCACCACCTCTTCTTCCAATCTTCCACATTCCTGATTTTTCTCTCTTATTTGCTGCAGCAGAATGTCTTCTACTTTCATTACTTCTTCTAGTTAAATTTTCAACTTAATAAAATATCCAGAGTTTGGTTCTTTCTTTACATGTTTCAGAAGGATTGCCTTTTGTTTTCTAGTCTTGAGCTTGAGTCTATCTATTTCCTTTAGGGCACTCACTAACTCCCCCTCAAGATCTACCTCACCTTCTTCTTCGAATTCCAGGAAATATTTTTCAAGCTCTTCCTTGGCCATCAAAATGAATTATGATGTTCCTTATTCATTGGGGAATTCATTTGAGCTCTCAGATGCACTGCTGTCTTGTTGAGCATAGAATGTTCTTCTATTAAATATGTTCCCTTTTTGCCTATTGTTGAAATTTATTTTCTCTTTCCCTTTTGATTGATTCTCTATTTCCTTATGAGGACATTTTGAAGCATAGTTCCCTAATCTTCCACAATTAAAGCACTTAAATGGAAGTTTTCCTTTGTACTTACCTGAGCCTCTATCCAATATTTTGACAAATTTTGCTTCTTCTTCATCAAAGCATGAGCATGTACCTTCCTTATCTTATATGTACTTGTCTGCTTTAAAGACAACCTCCCTCATGTTTGACTTCCCTTTAGGAAGTCTCATCTCATATGCTATTAGGTTGCCAAGTAATTGGTTCTTGGTCAAGGTTTCCCAGTTTGTTGTTTCTTCTATGGAATAAACCTTAGGATTAAACCTGGTTGGTAGAGATCTCAATAGTTTTTTTACTAAAACACTTTGTTTAATTTCTTCTCCCAGGCCTATCGTGATATTTGCAACTTTTGTAACTCTTAAGAACAATGTAACTATATCTTCATCTTCATTCATTTTTAAGTTTTCAAACTGAGTTCTATGTGCTTGTAGTTAGGCCATATTCACTTTTGTATATTCCTCATGAATGTTTCCTAAAGTATCCCAGATATATTTGGCAGTCTTACTGTGCATTACTTTGATAAATTCTGACTCACTTAGACCACTCAAGAGTGCATTCATTGCTTTTGCGTTAGCTCTAAAATTTTGTTTGGCTTCTTCCTCAGTGTGTGTATCCTTTGGTGCATATATTCATTCCACAATAGCCCAAACTTGTATTCCTAGAGACATTAAGTATGTCCTCATTCTTATTTTCCATAAAGCATAGTTTGTGCCAGTAAACAATGGGGATTTATTTGTTGAGCATCCTTCTAGGATAGCCATTTTGGGGACCTAGGACCTCCTTCCAATTGTTAAATTCTTATTGAAGGAACTGGCTCTAATACCAATTGATGAACCCTTAGCTAAACTGAGAGGGGGGGGGGGGGGTGAATCAATTTATTACATTCATGGACATTTAAAACTATTTTCTTTAAACTTATTTACGCCTCCATTTCATAAGCAACTTAATATATAATGAATCAACAAAATTAATGTATGGGCAACAAGTAATAATCAGATTAAACACAATACATAAACACATAATCATCATACACATAGACACCAGATATAAGTGGAAACCCATAAGGGATAAAACCACATATTATTATTTTTGTGATGCAAAGGTAAGCTCCAACTCCCTCTCACAACTGATTTTTTGTATGCTCCAACCTACATGAGGCTACTACCTCAATTTATGCAAGCTACAACTTGCAAGGAAGCTCCAAATCCCATCTATTTTCTGTAGGCTGCAACCAACACGAGGCTCCTACCTCAACTATCTACAAGTTGCCATATATCAAGCTCCAACTTGAAATGGAAGCACCAAATCCCACACACTACAATAAAAATCATATGTTGATTTACATGGATATCAACTCTGTTTTACTCCTTCTTCAATGCTACCTTTTTAGCCTTCATGTCTACTTCATATCATCTCTCGATGTGCACAACATCTCTATCTTCTCACTCTCATTCTTCCACTCTCTAACCTCTCTTTGCCCACTGATATTACATCTCTTATACTGATAACTCCCTGACTGTTTGCATTCTACAGGGAATACGACGTGAACAAGCCTGACCCTATTCCTTCCACCCATTCGATTCCTATTCTTTAGTTCAAGTTATTACATCATAAATAATAATTACAACACTCATGGATTTTTGCCTATGCCTATAGAGTCTTGCCTTTGCATCACAAACAATATAAAATTAATCAATGAATTTACATTTACAGTTACAACAAATGTATTTCACTCAACCCTTCCACCTATTTTACTGACTATGAATTTTGTATTTTCTGTTGATGTCATTGATATTTTCATTTTTTGTTGTTATATTATAGTAGTTATGCACAAACGCACTTTTTCCTGACTCGGCCCAGCTGACACGTTTCCAATAGTGCCAGCATATACTGCCTTTTGCCTGACTCTGCCTCTTATGCTTGTGCCCGCAACGTTCAACCTTCACGTGCTCCTTTTCTCTGTGTTGGGTCACTTACCCGAGTCTTATTTGGTTGCGTTCAGACTTTTCTTATTAAACGCCCATACTAACCTTGCACGAGTATTTTGTCACTTGCCCAGGTATTTCCTCTTGTGTTCAACCTTTCCTTTTAACTCACTGTTGCAACTGCATAACATTGTTTTTCACTTAGAGTAGAATCTTACCAGTGTCTACTCTCGTTCAGATTTTTCTTTATACACCCGAGTTTTTTTCCTGCATTCAATCTTTTCTTCATAAAATAGGCGAATCCACAGAGAACCTGGACCTATAATATATTAATATTTACCTCTATATGATATTGTGTCTAGTCACATCTATCGCATTTCGGTGTTCCATAGATTTTATGTTATAATCCTCCTTTTCCTCCTCCAATGCAATTTCTTCACAAAAAAGGCCCTATTCTAGATTTGAAATCCTTTGCAATTTAACTCTGAAGCTACATCGCATCCACCTCTTATCACATGTCGGAAGATTTAGCTCATAGCAATAACAAGTTTCCTCTTATCATATGCGATATGTGATCGCATCACATCGTAAACTACACTTCTTATCGCATCGCAACTTAAAACAATTAACTTGCGATGATTTAACATATAAATATAAGAATCGCCGATAGCGATTTGCAGTATGCGAATGGATCCCATGCTAGAATTTAAATCCTCTATACTTTAGCTTTGAAGCATATTGCATTCAATACTCTTATCGCATTTCGCACTTCATAATTTTAACATGATTCTTGAGCGTTTATCCTCATGAGCTTGTGATGTGCAATATGCGGGCCGGGTCCATGTCATCTCTACGTCATCGTGCCACGTCACTGCCACGTCATCACCATGTCTCTACCAAGTCATTTCCATGTCAGTGCCACATCATCACCACATCACTACCATGTCATCTCCACGTCACTACCACATCATCACCACATCACTACCATGTTATCACCACGTCACTTCCACGTCATCTTGCAATGTCATCTCCCACACTTCGCATTTCGCAATTTCTATGTCTTATCGCATCGCAACTTAAAACAATTAACTTGCGATAGCTTAACATATAAACATATAAAAAACGTCGATAGCGATATGCAATCACATCACATCGCAAACTCTGCACATTATTACAACTTCGCAAGTTTACATCTTTGTCGTTAACTATTATAGCATATCGCATGCGCTATGAAATATGCGTAGGGACCTCTACCCGACACGTGTCCACTTTAAAACTTTCACAATTTAATCTGCGATGAGATCTAAGTCTTCGATCTTCAAGCTGATATTTGCGATTTAATCAAAACCTTCCATTCTCTCCTTTGAATATTTTCTTAGGGGTTTTTATGCCTTAATCATTTTTCCTATTTGTTCAACTTTCGCTGCTCTGCAACTTTGTCTCCTCCACGCTACTCCTTCCTTGGTCTTCTCTTCTCTTATTCACTTGGATCTATGATTATATGCTACTACCACTTAACATACTATTTCAATGTTGAATATAGAACACCATTTTGTATTAGATCTCTAAATCCAGAATACAGATTTGTTTCTTATTTAACCTACACACACATCCAGTTTCTCCAGACTGGAATCACACCGAACTGAACTGCAATGTTCTTCCTCTTTGTTGTCCTCTGCCTCTCTTTTATTCTTTATCACTGCATCATTGCCTGATCTACTCCTTTGCCTTATTGTTGTTGCTTCTCTGCTCTTTTGCCTTAATGATAATTCTGGTGTTTCTCCTTTGTGCTCCTTTTCCGTCAATGAAAATACTTCCAACAAGCAGGACCCCATTATGGTGCTTTCGAAAAAGCACTCTGTCTACCAATTTATATGATCGAGATTTAAGCCCAGTATGCCTCTTTTTTCTTTCCAATAATTGTGAGGTAAGGGTACCATGCTGAAGATATTATCACACATATTCATACCAAGAAGTGGATGAGTTAGTGGGGGTAGCTTGTTCACTATTATATATTTCAATTTCATGCTCCCATCCAGAAGAGTCATCTTCCGTGTATTGACCACTTCTGCTACCAGTTGGCATAAACCATGGCCTTTTATCGTGTGAACCAGATTGAAATCAATATCATACTCTTGTAATCTTGTCATCTAGTTCACCCCTCTTTCACTCAGCTCTTAATGAACAAAAAATGATATAACTATTGGATGAGGCACAAAGATGATAACATGATTTTTCAAAAGATATGGCCTAAAATGTTTCACCACCATATAAATTTCATAAGATTTATTATCGATGACAGGGAAGTCTAATTCAGGTCCTTGTAAGCTAGCACTCATGAATGATATAGTGTAGAAATTATGATGCAGATTTGAAACTCCTCATTAAGTTTTAATAAAAATCAATCGACACAAACCCACTCTACTTATCTGTGGAATTCAATTCACAATAAAAAATATGCAATGAGAAATAACACACATGCACACAATATTTTTCCTGCGGAAACAAATTTGCTAAAAACCCCAATGCATGCTTGCATTAATCTAATGAATAAAGATGTATTACAATTGCTTTTCTCAACTAAGCATAACCTGCAAGTGAATAACATATCTCTCTATTCACTAAGAATATTTGACCTAGACTTAGTTAATTTCTTCCTCTGCTTGAGCCCTTATTTCCTTTTTCAATTCCTTGAGAAATTAGGCCCCTATTATTTAGGAATTTATCCAAAATGGATTTCAAAATTCCCAATATTGATCATCTGACTACATGCAACACTTGTACACTCAATACTATTCTACAGCTAATGTTACTTGAATTCTCTGCATGCACTAGCTATTTTGGTTTGATTGATTAGTTAACTAGACAATCACTGAGTTTGACTAAAGTCCCACTGCTTAACTGACCTTCCATTAGTTCCTCCAACAATTAGAAATAGTTTAACTGAAAACAACTTGAAATAACTAGCCTTGATTGCTAAAAATTAGAAATCGCACATGCTTAGCTAAACTCTAACTCCTATAAATCGAATTTACTAAGCTAATTGAGTGGCAAGAGCCATGTCACCTTAGTTAATTGCATTCAAGTTGTCCGCTGATGTGGAAATTCGAATTTTCTCAATTTAATCAAGGCAAAATCAAATTGAGAATTTATTGCTGCATTTTTTCAATACTTTGTCTTATTAAGAAAGGGATTACTAACTGAACTCAAACTTCCCTCTTGACACGACCTTTGTCAAAATGTCAGAATCTTGTTCCTCTATCAAAATGTACTAAAGCAATATTATATGCCTCTGCACATAGTCTCGTAAATGGTGATATTGGATATCTATATGCTTCGATCAATCGTGAAAAATAGGATTCTCGGAGAGCTTGTTGAAACTTTGATTATCACAATAGATCACAGTTGGATCCATCAGTTGACCAAATAATCCCACAAGTATCTTTCTCCTCTATATTGCCTCACATGTTGCTTTAATTGCATCCATGCATTCTACTTCTTTTGATTTGAGCACCACACATATTTTCTTCTTGTTGTACCAAGAAATAATTGCAGACCCAACACTAAAAATTCCACCTGAATTACTCTTTCCATCTGATGGAATCCCCGCCCAATCTGCATATATGAAGACACACAAATTCACTCCCTTTTTTCATCTATACCATAGTCAAAACTAGGTAGTGCCTTAGAGGTACCGTAAAACATGCTTAGCTTCCTTCCAAAATTAATTAGTTGTCCTAACCATAGTTTGGCTCAATTTGTTGACTGTGTATCACATATCTGGTCATGTGTTCACAAGGTACATCAGTGAACCCAATAGCCAATGTGTAATGTTCCCAAATTGGAACTCAGCAATGAATAAGTTGTATAATGGTCCTGTTATGATTAATAAGCTTAAAATATACATAAGAAGCACATAGACATCATTTTTATCTATAGCAGCAACTTGTACTTCGTTTCATAATCCGGAAAGTGGGGAAAAAGGGTATTCTATGCCCTAAAAAGGGTGTTTTCAGAAATTAGCGTAAACATAAGCAGGGGAAACGGATGGAGATGAAATCTTAGGTCATGAGGGCCCTACGCTCAAAATTTCAGCTCAAAATAATGCTTATAGCTATGTTAAACAGCTCCTCCTTTTCCGACTAGGCTAGAAAATCTTGATTTCCCATGACTTTGCTAAACAGAAATTTCTGAATACTATGAGAGCATAATTTTCATGAGGTTTTCTACAAAAAATTATGGAATAATACTGATCAGAATTTTATATTAATAATATGGTAAAGAAATGGAGGTTTAACCTCTTATACAGCAGAAACAATACACCCGACAAGGGTTTCCAACAAAATGCATGTACAAAGCAGCACTACAGAAAACAATGCAGTTCACTACAACACTATATTAAACATGAATGATTATGACATATAAATGCTGAATAATACAGATAATGGCCTTAGGCCTTCTTATTGGAGCTCCCGAAGGGAAATAAGAACCTCCTTCTGAAAGATTAGCATACAATCAAAGGATGCAGCTCTATTGTCGCTACTCCTACATAAAAGATGCAGTTTACTGAAGGAGACTGTGTTGTAGCTGAATGTAGATGAATGGACTCAAGACAAATACATAAATGATGCTCAAATCACTCCCCTTTGATCCCTTAAGCAAGCTGATCTAAAGAGAGGATGGAATTCCCGCACAGGAATTCCTTGCACTAAGCAATGCAGCAACTTCGACTAAACAGCTGAAGCATGCAATTGGTCTCAAGAAAAAAAAAATTGAATACATGAATGATCTCCCTTTGATGCTATGCCTTCATTTTATATTTGGTGAGCCTCCTCACCTCGGACCCCACACAATGTTGAGGTGACTTCTTCATGAAGCTTCCTCTTTCAAAACTCAAAGCATCTCAGTTTGCTTCCCTCCTCTGGCCGCTATTGATCTAATAAAATAATCCAAATAATCCTTACTGCCTCTTTTCACACTATTTATCTTCAATCTAGTTTACATATGTGTCTTAGGATGATCCTTGTTCACATTGAACCAATTTAGTTAGGTGATCTCTTCCTCCTCAAGAATGCATGTTGACTTAGTCAAACTTGACTATGTCCTCATCTATTTTGCTCATGTTCACACTTGTAAGTGTAAAGTTCAGCTCATGAAGTGAGACCTTCCTTATTAAGGTGGAAATTATTCATATTTTTATTGTTCATGGGCTACCTTACCCATTTATTCCTCTCCTAGGTGAAAGTAGCAAAATCTAATGTTCCAAATTGCTTGTTGCAAAATTGGGAACATTACAGTCCTCCCCTCCCAAATGTTTCTTGTCGTCAAGAAACTGCAAGGATAGGACTTAAGAGAATCCTCTTCTCCCCTGTAGCACCCTCATAAGATGAAGTCTCCCAAGGATCAAGGTGCTGCATCATCAATATATCTCCATGTTGCTCCTCCCAAGTGTGTAAGCTATTTAAATAGCTGACATCTGTGACAGTGAAATATCTATGGAAGCAACAATGGGATGTTTGAAGGTCCTCTTGAAGCATGAGGGATGATGTAAATTGGGATTCATCATCCCGCTTTGAGTCTCTTCCTCCCCAAGCTATCAACCAAACAAGATGAGTCACCCTCCAGTATGGAAACTCATGAAGGATCTCTTCCACCTTGAGCTCCTGCAAAGAAGGTGGGCTGCATAGCTGACTATGTGGAGGCAAAAGGTACATCTCTTGTTGATTCTCTCTCTAATTATGATACATATGGGGATGTTTCTGATATATGGCTGAAATATAACAGTCTTCAAGAAAGACCCAAGCCACCCCATCAAATCCTACACCCATGAGGTGTCTCCTCCATGAACTCAAACCTCCCAAATGAGTCCTCTCATTTGAAGGAAAAATGTATAGCATGGAAATCAAGGTATGCCCACTATTATTTCTGAAATATGTAGCTTGTATAATTTGAAGAATCATTTTGTCATTGGGCCTCCTTACCCCTTGTGCTACTCCTCCAATGGTGCTTCCTATAATCAATGTTTTAGCAACATAATATGGAAGCATAAACATATGAAAACAAGGAGGTAGAACATAGTCCCAAACATGGACCCAAAGTAGGGCATTCTTTTCCTACCTCAATTCATAGTGCAACAAGTGTTTTTTCAGCCACTTTTTTTTTGCCACGTTCATTTTACAAAAGGGAATCATGAAAGCATAATTTGGTGCCAATGATGCACACCGAAAACCATGTGGCATTCCCCCACAATCCACAAATAGAATGGTCATCATAAATGTTGCAAATGGCCTCAAGTACATAACAATATAATATGAAGAAGGAAGGAATCTTCTTGGTATGATATGCTGCTCATATAGATAAGGAATTGTAAAATACAAAACAAAATTTTACCTCCTCCATCATGTACTTCGGTCATTGAGCTGAAATGGCTCAAGTGTAAATTCTCCCTTGCTGCAGGTGAGTAGGGAAGTGGTTGTTCCAACCTTTTCTTCATCTTCCGAGTTGTGCATCTCTCCATATGCTGATATACATTCAATTGAATGCCCTTCCAAGTCAACTCCTCCATTGAAGGATGGGATGCATAAAAATGCATGGAAGGAAAGTCCACAAATGCTGCATGTAGATCTATCTCCTTGTGCTTGTGAATCCAAGCCAAGAAGGTCAAAACATAGTAAGGGATACTCTCATCCATTACTTTCTCATGCCCATCTTCTACATGCTTCCATGGTGCATTACTTGTGAAGTGGTCTTGGGAACTCTTCAGCAAGAAATCCAAGCTCCTAAGTGACAGCGCTGCTAGCCTTTGGAGTAGGGCTACTGTCATCTCAAAGCTCAATTATTTGACATAGATTGTGTCAAATACTCTTCCCAAAATGTTTTTGTTCATGTAGAGATCCTCCCAAGATAGAGGTGCTGCTCTTTTCACTATGTTAGTTCCATCCCTTACTCCTGCAGCATCATGCCAAGTGTGAGAGCAAATCTACCCTTGCTCTCTCTCAATCCTCCAAAGCAACAAATGACTTTGCTGCCTCACCATACCTCCATCATACAACCTATGTGGTGAAAACATAATGATCACATCACCATAATGCATCCACATTCCTTGCTGCCCCATGATGAAATTATCCTTCCACTCTTCCTTCCTCTTCTCACCCCATGGGAAAGGACATGTCATATGGTGACCAAACTCTCTCAAGAGTAGCCAACGCGGCATTGCCTCTTGTTGCCCGGTGTCATAGACTTGCAAGAAGTTTACCATTCTCTTGCCTCCCATCCACGTCCACTCAACTCCATGTGGATGACTCCTAGCTTTCTCCATCTTGGCATTCCTCCAATGAGCTACCATCCTCCCATTTCTCCTTGCATTTCATAAGATGCTAAAATGAAACTCCTTGGAGACCTCCAAGAAAATATCTCTCATCAATGGTTATCTTGGACCCATAAGGATCCAAAAGGGTTGAAATCAAAGCCTCCTTTCTTCTACCACTTGACAGCGTTGTAACCCTCCTCCAGGGTGTTTTGGCTATCTCATGTGTCAACTCTTAGATGAACATGTGGTTCTGCATGAATTTTCTTGGAGCAAAGTTCACTCCATCTTCCAATAATTCACACTCCAACCTCAAGGGTTGTGTGTAACTTATCAGTGATACATGAGGTTGAGAGTTCAAATCTCCCTTTAACCCTTCAAACTTGCACAGCACAGTGCAATCCTGCTACTCTATCTCAACAATATCATTTGATCCTGGGCCATATGCAAACAAATATCCAACCCTTTCCATAAAATTATTTGAAATGTTAAGACATGTAAACTTATGCATACCTTTGTGAGCCTCTGGGACATCTTCTATGGTTGCAAGAGGTCCTCTCTTCAATATGTTGGTTGATTCAACTACTGGTGTAGAAGGCTGCTCTCTCAAGGTCATGGCAACGCTGGTACTTGCCTCCTCCCATGGTGGTGTGGGTCTTCTCTCCTTTGATCTTTCCTCATCAAAGATTCTTATCAGCTCTTGAGTGAACTCAGAAAAATAAGTCACCCTTGTGTGGCTTAAGTGACTGTATTACCAAGCATTGGTTTCAACCTCTAGGTGCAGCGCTGCAACTTCTGTTGCCTCCCTCTCTTCCACCGGATGAAGTATGAATAATGCCTCAATATTTCTTTCCCAAGCTCTTGCTATAGTTTACCCATCAAATTTAGACAATAGGAATCTATTGCCTTTGATCTCTTCTTTGTTGCAAGATCTTTCCTCTTCTCTCAGTTGAATAAACTGAGGAAAATCTAGGGTCTCTTTGAAAGCCCTAGGTTGGCACTTGTATTCTACCAAATATCCACTCAGGATTTCATGCTCTAAATGATATATTTTCTCTCCACTTCCTCTATGAGAATAGGAAGTGCATGCATCTCCTTCTGTTTCTTGAAACCCTCTATAGGTCTCACTGCAACTTTCTCCTCCTTGAAACCCTCTTGGAGTTTCAATGCATTTATCTTCTTCTTTATTCTTGGATCTGAAAATGGATGAGAGTAATCTCATCCTCTCCATAATTTTTTTCTCCTCTTCTTCTTATCTTATGATTGGATCTGAAATCCACAGGCTGAGCCAAGATGAAAGCTCTGATACCACTGTAATGTTCCCAAATTGGAACTCAGCAGTGAATAAGTTGTATAACGGTCCTGTTATTATGAATAAGCTTAAAATATACATAATAAATACATATACATCATTTTTAGCTACATCAGCAACTTGTACTTTGTTTCATAATCCGGAAAGTGGGGGAAAATGGTATTTTATGCCCTAAAAAGGGTTTTTTTTAGAAATGAGTGTAAAAATAAGCAGGGGAAATGGCTGGATATGATATCTTAGGTCATGAGGGAACTATGATCCAAATTTCAGCTCAAAATCATGCTTCTAGCTATGTTAAACAACTCCTCATTTCCCGACTAGGCTAGAAAAGCTTGATTTCCCATGACTTTGCTAAACAGAAATTTATGAATACTATGAGAGCATAATTTTCATGAGGGTTTCTATAGAAAATTATGGAATAGTACTAATCAGAAGTTTATATTAATCATATGGTAAAGAAATGGAGGCTTAACCTATTATACAGCAGAAACAATACACCCAACAAGAGTTTCCGGCAAAATGCATGTACAAAGCAGCACTGCAGAAAATAACACAGATCACTGTAAAATTGTATTAAACATGACTGAATATGACATATAAATGCTGAATAATATAGAAAATGGCCTTAGGCCTTCTTATTGGAGCTCCCGGAGGGAAATAAGCACCTCCTCCTGAAAGATTAGCATACAATCAAAGGATGCAGCTCTACTACTACTACTCCTACATAAAAGACACAGTTTACTGAAGGAGACTGCGTTGTAGCTAAATTTATATGAATGGCCTCAAGCCAAATACAGAAATGAAGCTCAAATTACTCCCCTTTGATCCCTTAAGCAAGCTGATCTAAAGAGAGGATGGAATTCCCACACAGGAATTCCTTGCACTAAGCAATGCAGCAACTCCGGCTAAACAGCTGAAGCATGCAATTGGTCTCAAGAACAAAATATCTAAATACATGAATGATCTCCCTTTGATGCTATGCCTTCCTTTTATCTTTGGTGAGCCTCCTCACCTCGAACCCCACACAATGTTGAGGTGACTTCTTCATGAAGCTTCCTCTTTCAAAACTGTGATGCCCTAGCTTGCTTCCCTCCTCTTGTGGCTGCGTTGTTGACTTGGTCAACTAATCCACCTCCAATGCCTCTTTTCACACTAGGGATCTTCAATCTAGTTTACATATGTGTCTTAGGCTGAGCCTTGTTCACATTGAACCAGTTTTCTTAGGGGATCTCTTTCTCCTCAAGAATGCATGTTGACTTAGTCAAACTTGACAATGTCCTCATCTATTTTTCCCATGTTCACACTTGTAAGTGTAAATTTCAGCTCCTAAAGTGATCCCCTTCCTTATTAAGGTGGAAATTGTTCATATTTTTATTGTTCATGGGCTCCCTTACCCATTTGTTCCTCTCCTAGGTGAAAGTAGCAAAATCAAATGTTCCAAATTGCTTGTTGCAAAATTGGGAACATTACACGATGATAAATGGTAACATCCACTTCTTCACCTCAAGTGGCATCCTCCTTCCTCCAGTTGGTCACTAGAGGTGTTTCCATGGGTTTGAAACTCTCCATGTGGAATATCTGTAGTATCTTATTTGCATACTTACAATGGATTCACATTTATCCACCATTTCATCAACCCATACAGGTTTCTCTACGTCTTCCTCAAAAGAGGATAGCTCAATCTCTACAAGTTAAGTCATTAGAGCTGTGTAGAAATTGTACTGATTAGGTGACCTTCTCTACATATGAAAATTTAAAGGAGCTCCCATATTCTCTCTCACATCTTTCTCAAGTCTCTCAGCTTCCCCGGTCCTTTTTCGGCCTTCTATTATGGTTTTCCTTGAGTGTATGTCTCCACTCTCTTCTCCTCAATTTGTGGCTAATCCAAAAATTCTTGAGGCTCCTCCTTTGGAGCTAAAAGCTCCTCTTCTGGTGGGATCTGAAGCTCCCTCTCAAGATAGAACTGCTTCACTTTGTCCTCATCAAATTTTACATCCCTTTGCACAACTATCATTCTAAGGGATGGAAAGTACACATATTATTTGTGAATATTTTATGTGTAACCCATAAATAACCCCAATTCTATTATCGACTCAAGATTCTTCCTTGATTCATTGGAGACATGGAATTAAACAAAGGCTCCAAAAATCCTAAAGTGTAACACATCCGACTTTCTCCCTCAGAAAGCCTCCCCCAATGTAATCATGCCCGGAATATGATGTGGACTTGAGCTTTGCAAATAGACTGATGTGTTGCATGCCTCTGCCCACAAGTGTAGCGGTAGGCCTTGGTCATGCAACATCACCATCGTTTCTCCACAATGCTACTGTTCTTTCTCTCAGCGACCCCATTATATTGTGGGTTGTGGGGTGTTGTCAACTCTCATTGAATTACTTATTTCACATAGAAACTTTTGAATCCATTCAACACCTACTCACCTCCATTCTCTCTCATGAGAGCCTTCACCTTCTTGTCGGTTTATTTCTCAACCATGTTGGTAAAAATACTGAGAGGGGGGGGGGTGAATCAGTATTTAGGCATTACTCAATTATTTTTACTTTTCCACTCTCTAAAACCCATACGCCACTTTGCTGAAGCCAACTAGCGTATACACGCGCATATCCTTCATAAAACTCGCGTATACACAGAGATCTAATTATGCCATTAATTCTTCACTTATATCATTCCATCATTCATTCATTAGATGTTCAATAAACAGTAAACATGTACAGTAAGAACAGAGTAAGTCATCACACATAAGCAACAATAACATGAACAATTGGGGATTTTAGGTGGAAACCTAAGTCAGAGAAAACCACCGCCTCGCTGTCTGCCTTCTGTTTAACAGAGAAAACATCTGCACAGTGCCAAGGGTTCTCCTACCAAAGACGTGCACCCACCCGCCGTTTATGCTCTCCTCCTGAAGGGAGCTTTGCCACTCCCCAGCCTGCTACTCAGCTCACCCTGAAGGAGCGCTATCTCCCTGACCAGGCTCGACTGTACTCACCTGGAAGGGAGCTACAACCCCCTGACTGAAGGCTACAACCCTCAGCACCACCATGGACCACGTTTCATCAATTTTCACACTGGATCCAAAAGCTTCCTTTATAGCACAACTTGCAGGCCACTTTTCATCATATTTTCAGACTGGACCCACTCCATACATTTAAGCTCAATCATACATTAAAATAGATACTTATCAATTCAGACAACCCAGATCAGATAGCAGTAACACAACAGAACAGATTAGATATTTCATACTTCATCCTTCAGAAAACCCTAGTTTTCATACGGTGTTTTCCTTTCTTCGACCGATTCCGCGTATATATGCTCTCGCTCTATACAAACTGCCAGTATACTTTATTATTTTACAAAAAATTCAAGATCATACGCGTCTTCTTCCTTCTGTACAAATCACAGATATACGCGTCTTCCGCGACGAAGAATTCCATGCGTATATTTTTCGTACATTTAGGCTAGCTACTCCTTCGGTGTAACGTACATCACCATCCACTTCTTCAATGTATTGTATACCGTCTTCACCCCATCTAATCATTCCATAAAACGTATCTGCTAAAATAAATCACATTTCGTATCTTAGACTCTCTTCTTCTGTCATTTTCATGTGCATCATGCTTTCATCTATCCTTCAACCGTTATCTCTTCTATTCGTATACTGAGAGAAGTATTCATTCCAGCTCAGACTTCTTGCACACATTTGCATAATGAATTTCTTCTCCTTATATAGGTTTACCCTTTATCAATACCATGAGCCAAAACCACATTACTTTCGATGGTATTCCTGGACGGGGTCACATAGACGAATCATTACTCAATACAATGGGTCAATACCATGGTGGTTACCCCTGGTTTTACATATTTAGAGCGCTTTTTCCCATACGCGACTTGGCACGTTATTTCCTGCGTGCATACGCTACTTTGTCTAGAAAAATCCACATATGCTTTGAGACATACTCTTTTCATCATGTTCTGGAACATACTGGCATTCCTTCCATCATTACCTTCTGTACTCATTGTAGATACATCAGATTTACATCATTTAACAAGTTCATCAAGACATATTCCATCAAGGATAACTTCATCAAGTAGGTTTCCGTCATCTTCATCAAGTGGGTTGCCATCAAGGACAACACTCAGCATCATATTGCCAACAAACCAAGGCAATGAATTCTACTTACATGGAGAATTTATCATCTTTCTTCAGCATGAAGAAGATCCAAAACTTCCATGAGAATTCATCAACAACTATTACAATATATTTTTGTTTTGCAGTGAAGGTTATTGATAAAGGTCCACAAAAATCAGAGTGGATCCTTAATAGGACTGCATTTTCTTTATTTTTCTGATCATGGAATGTGGATTTTGAGTGCTTCCCCAAAGTACATCATTTGCATACATATTGCTGCTCAAGTGCTCCTTTGGGGAGGTCCATGGTTATTTGTTGCATAATATTTACAGTGCCATGATGCAAATAGTCAATTATTTTGTGCCAAATTTCATCGACATCGTGGCTCTACACCTTCTCTGTCTTAGTGCTTAATGCAACACAGCCTTCCACATATAGCTTATACAGGTTCTTCACACGAATATTGATCTTCTTCACCTATCCCATGGCTATGTCTCTCAGGAATTCCTTTCCTTTTTTGAAGATCACATCGTAACCACGGTCTTCCAAAACTACAACAGAGATGAGATTTTTCTTTAGGACCAGAAAAAACATGACATGCTTGAGCCTCAGAGGGGAAGTCAGCTCCCTTTAAAAGTTGATTGTACTAATCATGAATACATTGTACCTTCTGTCATCCCCCATATCTATGTACATATGGATATATTTCTCCTCAAGGTCACTAAAAAACTCTCTACAACATGTCATGTGGAACGATCCACTTGAGTCCAAGTACCACACACTCCCCATCATTGTGTTTGCCATGTATGCAATAAGGGTAAAGTCAAACTCGAACTATGAGCCTAAAGCTTCACATGCTGCTCCTCCTGAGGTATTATTTATTTCCTTTTTGTGTGGACACTATTAGTGTCTCATGATTTGGCAGATTGGTAAACCAAATGACAGTGTAACATCATACCAGTCTTTGGAGTCCTAGGACCTAGCCTTCCTAGACTTAGAGAGGGCTCTCTCTATTTGTTTGCAATGGATATGAACTTGTTTTCTTTAGATGTTTGATTTTAGGCTAGTTGTTAAGTATAGGGTTTGTTGTTTGTTTTGGTTGGGCATGATAATCAAGCAGAATAGATAGAATGAGGAAATCAATAAGTTATTGGGAAATGGAGTCTATAGAAGACATGATAAGTTAATCAATGGACCGGGGAGCATCATTGGGAAAATCTAACTTTGTCAGTGGATCTTCAAGGTTCTTAATGGCAACGAGATGAACTTCAATTGTGAGAATAAAATTAAGACAAAGGGAAATTAAGAATCCTTTATCAAATGTACTTTTAACAAAGGGACTTTAAAAATCATAAGCATAAAGAGGCGATCAATAGACAGGGAAAACCATAAATTCTTTGATTCAACTTAAGCATATAATTCTTGAAGACAAACATTCCAATGAAATATAGAAGGTGAGAAACTCATTTAACTTCTAGTGATTTCACCTTCAAAGACAAAAAAAATTAAGATGCACATATAACAGTAATCAGAGAAGAGGGAAATCCTAAACATATTTGCTTATAGCTATGAATATCTCTAAAACAATTATTTAAGTGCAAAGGGAATGATCAAAACAAAACATCTTTGGAAGACTGTAATTAATGGTACTTTAGAGAGAGACTTCATAAAAGGTGTTTTAGTGGCATCAAATAAGTAGGGCTAGCCATAAATCATGCTTGATACCTACTGTATTAAACTATTCGTGAAATAAACAAGCTCAGGGGGTCTAGAGAGCAATTAATAATTCTCTAGAATGTCCTAGTAGAGGAAAACACTAAGGCAGTGAAGAACAAACAAAACTAAGGTTCCTTTAGAAATATTTCTTAGTATAAATCCTTTGTTCTACTGCAATATAGAAAGATGGAAACATAATGAAACAGGAAATAACAATAACAAAATAGAAGCACTTCACCATCAACCAAGTTGCACTTCACAATCAACCAAGCTCGAAGATCCTGCAAGAAAGCCTCTTCCATCAACAAAACAAATCAGGGCATCCACAAGTTTCCAGACATCAATTCCTTTTCAACTTACAAGAGACTATGTATTACTTCAAAGAGTTATCAAATGCCAACAAGATAATGAGTTCAAATGCATTATTTATCTAAAAATGAGGAGGTGAAGCTAAACTAGGTTTTGAGTGTCATTTATTTACAGAGTTAATGAATTTACTGCCTTGAAGACCATGCAAGGCTCAAGGCAATAATATCTGCAGATATTTTTCTGAATAATAACTCCTATCTTTAACTCCTAAGGGAATATAGGTGAAATTTTTTACTTTAAGGCCTATTCATAACTTTTACAATAACTGCTTTGGCAGATATAAAATATCTCTGACTAGGCTCAATAACTGCCTAATGCTTTATTGAAGGAAACAAAACACTAGGTGGCAGAAATATCTTTTGAGAAGAGTAACTGCTATGGGCTAAGTCATTTGAATTTTCTTTGGGTTAATATGCTCTCTTTTTTTTATCTTTAATCTCTGTTATTAGGCCTTAAACTCTGTCTTCAAGCTCTGACTATCTGTTTTTATGATATTTCCTTTAATTTGTTTGATCTCTATCTGTTTATTTAATCATTTGATTTTATCCTTCTAATCCTTTGTCTTATCTTTTAATCTTTCAAATATCTGCCTTTCTTTCTTTGACTTAGGCTTAGTTGGCTAACCTTTCTTTTTTGGCTTTTAATTAAGATTAGCCCTTAATCTTCCTCACTCCTTCTCTTCACTATTATTTTGACATTATTTTGTCTTTTGTGTGCAGGGGAGGCTCTTCTTTGTGGAAGGAGGGTTTTTATCCACCGATGATCATGTTTCATCAATGGCAAACACTGGTATAAGTCCTCTAGCCATTGTTATCCTGATTTAAGCTTATGGATGTCATCCAAGGGCTAATTTGTTTCAATTTGGCCCTGTGAAATGTGCCTCATATTTCTTTGCCATTAAAACCTCCACAAAACACCACTTGTTAGTTTAAAACCTATGGGGAGGGCGATGAATGCAATTTCTGTGGTTTTTGGGTTGTCGGAGTGCTTTGCAGAGGAAGAAATGGTTCAGGGGAGGGCAAGGTCCTTAAGGCAGAGCCAGGAGAAATTTGAATGAAAGTGGGAAAGGTTTGAATTTTGGTGCGAACGACGGGCGGTTTTAAAAAGCGGAAGTGGTTTATCGTGCGGAGAATAGGAGGTAAGAATTTCTTGGTGGGAGGCACGCGATATGCCTCAGGATGAGACACATGGCGGGGAAAAACCACTCATTTCGCGTGGGTTACGAAATTAAAACCCTATCGCAACTTTATTTGCGATATGGATATTGGACTATTAGATCTCGGGATTGGAGATCAACGGTGCGGAACGACTTAAGGGAGCGGCAAGCAAGTGAGGAGGTGGAGTCTGGGTTTTAAGTGACGTGGCAGGACCTTTGTCATTTAGCATGGGGTTTTTAAAACATATGCAACAAAATATTGGGGGTCGACAGCCGTAGGATTGGGGTGGTGAGGATAGATCGAGAGCGCGGAGTAAGCGGGTTGAAGTACGGTGGACCAATTGGAGAGTGGGCCCGGACCTCTGCTATCTATAAGCCCCTCCCTAAATGGAATAAGCCACCACCCTTTTTATTTTATGGGTGCGAGGGGCTAGGGTTTAGAAGAAAAAGCAACTTAAGGCCTATTTTATATAAGGGCGGGGTTTACTATAAAACAGAGTTTTATATAAAATTTAAAACACCTGATAGGCTAAAAACTTGGCTCTAAACAATGTAAAAGAGGGCTTTTACATTGTTTAATATTTCATAGGAAAAATGATGAATAGGGGGTGATTTATGAGGGTTTTTAGGAAAGAGGAAAATGTATTTTTAGAGGAAAAAAGGCAATGACTGAGAGTGAGGGAGAGGTAGTGAAAATGAAGTTAATAGGCCCAATAATGAAGTATTTTTGGAGCATTGAGGTAAAATTTGAGGGCAGAGAGGGAAAAAAGAGTGAAATAGTTTAATTTAGGATAATGAAGGCAGTGAGATTTCTATAACTCACAAAATTTCACAAATTTTGTTTTTAGAAATCCAGGACCATTACTTAGTCATATTTTCTTCAATAATATGCAACACATGATTTCTTCAACTGCATCTCTACCTACCCAACCTACTTCGCCTAACATTTTTTCTTCCTTGAGTGCACTTGAACTAGAAAACTCTTTGACATTTTTATTTTGAAGACAAAAAATAAAATATCTACTTCTATCCTTATTGTGTCCAAGAGTTCAGATTAAACTAGTGAACCATTTTATTCTCTACCTAAACTATTCGACTGCCAAGATTAAGCTGTCTAGCAGTCTTGATTCTCTAAACTATAGACATAAATTGAAAGAATGGTTCAAAGCAAGATTAGGCAATCTGACTAACCATGGTTTTTGGCATTGGAACAAGCTGCACACAAGCATTATTTTGCATAAAAAGTAACCAGAAACATAAGGGCTGAGATATATCATTCATTATACATCTTTATCTTTCTCTTTGGCTCTGTTTTGATCATGTGGAACTAGTATCTTTCATTTCCTAATCTATTCTTTTTTATAAGTCAAGTTTGAATAACTTTTGACAATATTTTTTTACACTAACTTATCAACATAAATTTAAACATGTTCAACCATGATTAGGCCAGATGACTGAAAAAGATCTTCTTTTTGAACAAGTAGTGGAATTTGGGCTTGCACACTTATAGCAGTATTGTTTTTTGGGTATAGGGGTGTACCTCTTTTTTAAATCTGCCCTCTTTTCCCGTTTTTCTGTTTTCGTGTTTTTCTCTTTATGGCCTTTCATCAAGAAATGGTATATATAATGAGTGAAGGCCTAAAAACTAGGAATTTTGAAAAAAATAATGTTTTAGCATCCTGCCATTTACAAGACCTCCAAATAACTCTTCTCCATTCATCCCTTGTAAAAATAAAGCATTATTACCCCTAATTGAATGAATGATATAAGGCCCTTTCCACAAATTCTCAAATTTGCCATGTTTACTTTTGTCTTCCATCCTAAAATCCCATTTTAAAACTGTGTCTCCAACTTGGAAATTATTTTCTTTAGTCCTTCTGCCAAAGATATTTTTGATGTTGTCTTGCACTGCTTGTGTTCTTTTGTAAACCTCCTCTCTTGATTGTTGTAAATGAATGGTCTGATTCAACCTTCTTTACATGTCATTTTCTTCTAATTGCACTTCTTGAAGGAGTTTCATGACTGGAACTCCCAAGGATGTTGGGAAGACTGCATCCATGCCATACACCAACTGATAGGGAGACATATTAATCGATTTCTTGGTGGTTAGTCTATCAGCCCATAATGCATGAACTAGCTTACTACGCCATGATTTTTTATTATGTTCCAACAGCTTCTTGATAATGTTGACCAGACCTTTGTTTGAGGATTCAACTAACCCATTACCTTGGGGGTAGTAAGTAGTGGAATGCCCCAATGTGATATGATATTTATATAAGAATTCAACCATTCTTTTGTATTTAAAGGCAGTAGCATTGTCTGTAATTATATTTCTAGGACAACCAAATCGGGATAAGATGTTGGATTCAAGGAACTTAATAATGACTGAGTCAGTAGCATTTCTAGAAGGGATGGCCTTTATCCACTTCGTGAAATAATCAGTGGCAGTAAGGATCCACTTATGTTGAGAAAATGAATTTGGGTGAATTTCTCCAATAAATTCCAAACCCCATTGTTGAAAGGGAGCCTCAATACTAATGGGATGAAAAGCTAAAGGTAGGAGTTTTCTCTTGCCATAAAAAATTTGGCACTTATGGCACGTCATGACTAGTTTCTGAGTATCAGGGAAAAGGGTGGGCTAGTAATAGCCAGGTCTAAGAATTTTGTTTGCTGTGGTTTTCTAGCAGAGGTGACCTCCACACTCTCCCTTATGCAACTCCTTCATGATTTTTCCTGCATCACTCTCAAGCAAACATTTAAGAAATATGCCAACAACATTATTCCAATACAGAACTCCATCTAAAATGCAGTAATTTAAAGATTTTTTTTTTAAGAATCTAGCTTTAGTCTTTGATAAATAAGGAGGATTATTAAGATAAAGAATCACATAAATTATATCAGCATACCAAGATGAATTCAAAAATATTTCTTCAATGTATGGAGCTGTGAATTATTCTGTTTCTTCCAATACATCAAACATATTTATGCCTAATGCTTGGAAATTTGATTTAGCCATGAGTTTTTCTAATCCTTTCCCTTTAATTAGCTTGGCAAGTCTGATTTGTAAGTCATACTCTAATATAATAGAAATCCATTTTCCCCTTTTACCATCAGGGTCTTGTTTTAGAATGTCCTTGACAATTGTATGTGGGACAAAAGCAATGTTATGAGAATGTAAAATGTAGACCCGAAAATATTTCAATGCTTTATCAAGGCTAAGGCTTGTTTCTCCATGATGTTATACTTGAGTGGAGCATCCCTTAATGTTTTTCTGAAAAAGGCTATTGGTTGTTCTTGCCCCATATCATGCTTTTGCAACAAAACTGCAGCAATGGTGTGAAATTAGGACTGATAAGAACTGGTGTTTAAGTGAGATATTGTTTCACTAGTTCAAATGAATGCTTGGCGTAAAGTCCATTTAACACGTGTCTCATTTTTAAGCATGTTTTTGATATTCCTCAAAATTTCAGCAAGGTTGGGGATGAAAATTCTCAAAAAGTTGATCTTCCCAATAAAGGATTGCAACTCCTTGATGTTTCTAGGATGGCTGATTTTCAATATGCCTTCAATCATTTTGGGGTCTACTTTGGTTCCTTCTTCAAAGATTATGTGGCCTAGGAGCTTTCCTTCCTGGAGACCAAATATTGTTTTCTTGGGATTCAAAGATAAACCATATTTCCTGCATTTCTCAAAAACTTTTCTCAAATGGATTAAGTGCTCTTTATTAGTCTTAGAGTAAACAATGATGTCATCAAGGTAAATGATTATGAAATAGCCTATATCTTCTAAAAAATCTATGTCCATGGCCCTTTGTAATGCAGCCCTGCATTCATCAAACCAAATGGAATTTTAACATACATGAATTTACCCCAAGGCATGGTGAAAACAGTTTTGTGTTGATCACTTGGGAGTACTAGCACTTGGTTGTAGCCTGAAAAACCATCCAGCAGTGGTATTCTTAGATCCAACCACTTTTTGGAGTATGTGATTCATCTTAGGCAAGGGATAATTATCTTTCAGAGAGGCTTTATTCAGGTTTCTAAAGTCAATACAAAGCCTAATCTCCCTGTTCTTCTTCCTAACAGACACAAGGTTGGAAACCCATTCTGAATACCTAAGGGAAACTATGATCCCAACATCATACATATTTTTAATCTCTTTCTCAACTAAAGGTAATAAAACCGGGTTTATCCTTCTTAGTTTTTTTTTAAAAGGTTTTTGATTTTCCTTGAGAGGAATTTTGTGTTGAATAATGCTGGTATCATATGATTTTAGGTCCTTGTATCCCCATGCAAACACATCTCCAAACTCTTTGAAAATTTCAATATATTCCTATTTTATATGAGGAGGAATAGTGCTAGATAGCTTGATCATTTTGGGTTCATTCATGTTGCCTACATTATTTCCTTCTACATTGGTTTCTATAGGCTCCATCTTTGGTTTTTTAGCTACATCATTGAAATCAAAAAGCTCGTCTAAAGGTGTAAGGCCCCTTGGTATTATATCATCTTTACATTGTAAAACTTCAAGGTCCCCTTGATCTAGATTGTCAAGTAACTATGCCTTATAAAGATATTCAAATTTATTTATATCAGCAGTAGAGGACAGTTCTGTTATATGGGCTTGTTTTTTAGCAAAACAATCTTCCTCATGCATTGAGCTAGGTGTTGGTAAAAAAAAAATATTTTTTAATTGCAGAAAATCATCAATCTGCTTATCATTCTTAAATACTTGCTAATAGTTTTAATTATCAGGAACAGTAGGCCGATTTTTTACTTTGACAGTGAATTGTTCATTTACATGAGGTATTTGGCAATTGCTGGCAGTAAAGGCAAGCTCATTTGCAAGGTTATTCTGATCTCTAGGGATGAAAGTGAGTTGATATTTCTCAAATGTTTTTAGGAGATCTAGGGAATCTTTCCCATATTCTCTTAATCTTGGGTTTTTGGCTGAATACTCCCCTTTTATTTGCCTAATGATCATCTCTTAATCTCCTTGGACTGATATTTTCTTGGCTCCTATGTTTTTAAGAAAATGTAAACCAAGGAGGAGGGCTTCATATTCTACAATGTTATTAGTGCATTGGAAATCAAGTTTATGGGAATTTCCTTTGTTTTTATTATGTATCCATACACCAACTCCAGAACCTGCTTTGCTACAAGAGCCATCAAAGCTCATTTTCCAAAGTATTTCTATCTTATGCTCACTATCATTTTGATGTTCGAGGTTGTTTAGGTTTGAGCTGATATGTTCTTCATTTGAGACAGATTTGACTATTCTTATGGACTTAATTATTCCTCATTTTTATTTTCTTGTTTGTTGATTTCATATTCATTATACAATATAAAGGAATCAAGGTCTAAATGAATGGAATAAACATGAGTGTTGTTTGGCCTATCTAAGCTACTCACTATATATTTCATATGGGATTCCCTGTATAATCTCCTTGTTTTGTTAAATACTGGGATGGTGGCATGATACATGTCCATTTGAAGGCTCACTTGAAGTTTGGATCCCCATGATCTTGATAGAAGTGTGCCATACTTAGGGGGAATGTCAGCAACAACTATACCCCTGACTATACCCTTAGCAGGAGTTTGTGCCAGGTTGACACATAATTAATCCTTGATTAGACCCAATCATTTCACTCTGCTTGAATCAAAAGAATACAGGTATTTGTAAGGTTTAGTAATTTCTAAGCCTAATTTCTCCATCACCACCTTTGGCATGAGGTTGTGAGAGGTTTTAGATTCTAACATGGCATTGTGCAAGTTTTTATCATGTATGTTTAAGCTGACATAGAAGGGAGGGACATCCCCTTCTTGGTAATTGCCCTCTACTTTAGGACCAAACAATAATTTTTGTTTATCATCTGTTAAGTTCAGAGTATCAGTATCATTTCCTATATTCAAAGCTTTCAAAACTTGATTTTTATATACATCCTGGGTTACTAGTTCAGCAAGGGGTATGCTGATTTTGATCTTGGCAATTTATCCCTCAAGGCTAAAAGGTGGTGGTGTTTTTGACATATTTACATATATTTTTTTCATACATAACCTTTTCAGCTATTTTGATTTGCTGAGTTTTATTAGGACTATTATTTTGGACAGATTTCTCAGGACCACTAGCAGAAGTGTTAGGGCAGCTTGTGTCAACAATTTGCTGGTTGGTTTTATCTTTATTTGGATCATCTTTCCTGACCATAGTATTGGTACTGTTTGCTATTTTTTTAGGAAGATTTTCCTAACAATAGTGTTTATGTTATTATTCTTGGATTTGTCTTGGTTCTTTTTTCTCCTAAGGTCATATTGTCTATGTACCTCCATTATAGGATTTTCGAATCCCAATTGGTACTCTTCAGAATCCTCATGGTTGCTTTCAGTTTGGTCTGAGGAAAAGAATCCTTGTTTTTCTTCGGTGAGAAAGACATCACCCTCACTGTCAGATCCTATCAGATTTACATGATTTTCTTCCAACCTTTATGTCTCTCTTTCCTCTTCATCTACATAGTTTTGTTGGAAAGGAGGCCTAATTTGTTGGTCATTATCTCTATGTCTTATTTGGGGAGGGTCTCTCCTAAAATTTGGATTTCTATTTTTATTTTGGGGATTTTCTTGGTTCTCTCTGGGAGTTACTCTATCAGTTATTTTATCCTCTCCATAATTCTTTCCATTAACCTCACTAAGTTATCAATTTTGGCATTCGATGATGAGGATGAGGCCATCGTTTCACCTTTGTATGTAAATATTTTTTCTGATTTCAACCTAGCTCTTTTCTCAATCAGGTTTGTTTCCACACTTATAGCTCCCCTCTGCATATATTCTAAAGTTAAGGGGTCTCTTTCTCTTAGCTGATAGGCCATATTTGGGTCAAAACCTTTTGGAAATTTTGCTAAGACCAAGCCTAATGGGGGTTTCATGTTTGGTGGAAGTGCATTGTAAACACTATTGAATCTAGTACAATAATCTTGGACACTTTCGCCTACATTCCTCTTAAGATTGCTATATTCTAAAAGTATTTGGAGAGGGTTCTTTTTAATTTTGCATTTTCTTATGAATGTTTGGTATAGAGAAGGGAGATCATGTATGTTTTTAGGAGTTAAGTTTTTAAACTATTTTTTGGCTTCTCTTCCTAAGCTTTAGGCGAATATTCTCATCTTAATGGTATCTTCCTCTATTTCCATGTAGTCAAAGGCACCATTCATTCTATCTACATGTTGTTGGTCAGTAGTAGATTCAGTTCCAGTGAAATGGGGAATTCTAGATTGATAATCATTTGGTAAAGGAACCAAATGGTGTAGTAACATTACGGGAGCATACCATGCTGCCATGATGGGAGAAAATGGAGGGTTCACAAGAGGTGGGTTTGTGAGAGGGAATGTGGGATGAAATGGAGTGTTTTGAACAATGGATGTGTGAATGGGTGTAGTGTAAGTATTTGGACAAACAAACTAATTATGAGCAGAAATGTTATGGAAGGAGATGAAGTGATGGAGAAGCTGAAAATCAGGAGGAGTGGAAGGAGAGGATTCTCTATTAGAACTCTGCTACAAATCTATGGGCTCAAATTCAGTCTTGTTGATATCACCGTGTGACTTGGTTCTAAATAGGTTCTTTGAATGGTGCAAGTCAAACTGGGGATATTTCAAGGTTGTAAGGTGTTCAGGGACAAATATTTCTCTTTGAATGGTCCTAACAGTAGTTAAATTTCCAGCTCTAGAAGTTTGCTACAAAATATCTTCTGGATTTTCAACTATAGTAAGAGGATTAGGATCTAGATGAGATATGGTATTGATCCTTTGTGAAGCTAGATTTCAAACTCAAAATTTGGAGAGGCTGAAATTTTGGGACTGTTTTCAAAAGGCTAACCTCTCTTAGTGTTTAGTAAACTTCTACAATATGGGACTAGGCTTTTAAACTTCTTAGGAGTGATCTGACACCATCCTAAGGAAGTCTAAAGAGAAATAGTGAAGTGATAGGCCTACTGGAGGCTAGTGGAGTCACCAGGTGGATGTTTTTAGCTGTTTTGAAGATATGTATGTATGTTCCACCACCACTAACTGACAAGAAACCAATCTAGAGATGTTTTTGGGGTTTTCTAAGTGTTTATAATAACCCTAAAACACATATTTCATTAGATTTGGAATTAAATGGTGGATCTAGAATTTCAAAATAACCAAAAATCTCAATTCTAGTGATGTCTTTGTAATAAAATAATTCCAATTTTAATGAAATACATGTTCTAAGGTTTGTATGAGTATCTCATAGCTGATTCATCATTTTTCTGTGATGGTGAAGCAACTAGATTCTACTATTTGGCTATCAGTTTGAGTTTTCTAAGATTAGTTGAGGATCTAATGAGTCTGTAAGAGATATTCAGGCTACAAAGTACTCAAGGTCCCACCGTGATTGCCATTATGTTAGTGTCCCGTGATTTGGCAGATTGGTAAACCAAATGACAGGGTAACATCAAACCAGTCTTTGGAATCCTAGGACCTAGCCTTCCTGTACTTATAGAGGGCTCTCTCTATCTGTTTGCAAAGGATATGAACTTGTTTTCTTTAGATGGTTGATTTTAGGCTAGTTGTTAAGTATAGGGTTTGTTATTTGTTTTGGCTGGGCATGATAATCAAGCATAATATATAGAATGAGGAAATCAATAAGTTATTGGGAAATGGAGTCTATAGAAGACATGATAATTTAATCAATGGATCGGGGAGCATCACATGGAAAATCTAACTTGGTAATTGGATCTTCAAGGTTCTTAATGGCAATGAGATGGACATCAATTGTGAGAATAAAAGTAGGAAAAAGGGAAATTAAGAATCCTTTATCATATGTACTTTTAACAAAGGGACTTTAAAAATCATAAGCATAAAGAGGCAATCAATAGATAGATAAAACCATAAATTCTTTGATTCAACTTAAGAAGATAATTCTTGAAGACAAACATTCCAATGAAATATAGAAGGAGAGAAACTCATTTAACTTCTAGTGATTTCACCTTCAAAGACATAAAACATTTAAGATGCACATATAATTGTAATCAGAGAAGAGGGAACTCCTAAACATCTTTTATTATAGCTATGAAGATATCTAAAACAATTATTTAAGCAAGTACAAAGGGAATGATAAAAAAAAAAACTCTTTGGCAAACTGTAAGTAATGGTACTTTAGAGAGAGACTTTATAAATAGTGTTTTACTGGCATCAAATAAGAAGGCCTAGCCATAAATCATGCTTGATACCTACTGTATTAAACTATTCGTTAAATAAACAAGCTCAGGGGGTCTAGAGAGCATTTAAGAATTCTCTAGAATGTCCTAGTAGAGGAAAACACTAAGGTGTTGGAAAAGCAAATAATGAAGGCAGTTCTTAAACATTTGTTAACATTTCAAACGTTGTTCATCAAGAATAAAGACAGATGGAAACATAATGAAAACAGGAAATAACAATAAAAGAATAGAAGCACTTCATCATCAACCAAGCTTAGGGATCCTGCAAGCAAGCCTCTTCCATCAACAATAAAAATCAGGGCATCCACAAGTTTCCAGATATCAATTCCTTTTCAACCTCCAAGATACTATGTATTACTTCAAAGAGTTATCAAATTCCAACAAGATAATGAGTTCAAATGCAGTATTTATCTACAAATGAGGAGGTGAAGCTAAGCTAGGTTTCGAGTGTCATTTTTTTACAGAGTTAATGAATTTACTTTCTTGAAGATCATGCAAGTCTCAAGGCAATAATATCTGCAGATATTTCTCTGAATAATAACTCCTATCTTTAACTCCTAAGGGAATATAGGTGAAATTTTTTACTTTAAAGCCTATTCATAACTTTTACAATAACTGCTTTGGCAGATATAAAATATCTCTGACTAGGCTTAATAACTGCCTAATGCTTTATTGAAGGAAACAAAACACTCGATGGCAGAAATATCTTTTGAGAAGAGTAACTTCTATGGGCTGAGTCATTCGAATTTTCCTTAGGTTAATCTACTCTTTTTTTATCTTTAATCTCTGTTATTAGACCTTAAACTCTGTCTTCAAGCCCTGACTATTTTTTTTTATGATATTTCCTTTAATCTGTTTGATCTCTGTCTGTTTATTTAATCATTTTATTTTATCCTTCTGATCCTTTGTCTTATCCTTTAATCTGTCAACTGTCTGCCTGTATTTATTTGACTTCGGCTTAGCTAGCTAACCTTTCTGTTTTGGATTTTAATTAAGATTAGCCCTTAATCTTCCTGACTCCTTCTCTTCACTATTCTTTTGAAATTATTTTGTCTTCTGTGTGCAGGGGAGGATCTTCTTCATGGCAGAAGGGTTTTATCCATCGATGATCACGTTTCATCGATGGAAAACACTGGTATAAGTCCTCTATCCATCATTATCCTGATTTAAGTTTCTGGATCGTCGTCTAAGGGCTCATTTGATTCAATTTGGCCCTGTGAAATGTGCCTCATATTTCTCCACCATTAAAACCTGCATAAAACACCACTTGTTAGTTTAAAACCTGCGGGGAGGGCGATGACTGCAATTTCTGCAGTTTTTGGGCTATCGGAGTGCTTTGCAGAGGAAGAAATGGTTCAAGGGAGGGCAAGGTTCCGAAGGCAGAACTAGGAGGAATTTGAATGAAAGAAGGAAAGGTTTGAATTTTGGTGCAGAGGGCAGGCATTTTTAAAAACCAGAAGTGGTTTATCGCGCGAAGAATAGGCAGTAAGTGGCTCTTGGTGGGAGGCACGCGATATGCCTCAGGATGAGACATGTGTCGAGGAAAAACTTTCCATTTCACGTGGGTTACGAAATTCAAACCCTATCGCAACTTTATTTGTGATGTGGATCTTGGGAAGTTAGATCTCGAGATTGAAGATCAATGGTGCATAACGGCTTAAGGGAGTGGCAAGCATGTGAGGAGGTGGGGTCCAATTTTTAAGTGACGTGGTGGGACCTTTGCCATTTAGCGCGTGGTTTTTAAAACATATGCGGGGAAAGGTTGGGGGGGTGACATCCGTAGGATCAGGGTGGTGAGGATAGATCGACAATGCAGAGTAGGCGGGCTGAAGTACGACGGACCAATCGGAGAGCGGGCTCGGGGCCTTAATAATTTAACCAAAACGCATTAAGTTATAAGGTTTGTTGGGGTTCGTAAAATAAAAAAGGTGGAGGCTTATTCCATACAGGGAGGGGCTTATATATAGCGGAGGTCAGGGTTTTATGCGTGCGAGGGGCTGGGGTTTAGAAGAAAAAATGGCTTAAGGCCTATTTTATATAAGGGCAGGGTTTAATATAAAATAGAGTTTTATATAAAATTTAAAACACCCGATAGGCTAAAATCTTGGCTTTAAACAATGTAAAAGAGGGCTTTTACATTGTTTAATATTTCATAGGAAAAATGATGAATAGGGGGGTGATTTATGAGGGTTTTTAGGAAAGAGGAAAATGGGTTTTTAGAGGATAAAATGCAATGACTAAGAGTGAGGGAGAGGTAGTGAAAATGAAGTTAATAGGCCCAATAATGAAGTCTTTTTGGAGAAGTGAGGTAAACTTTGAGGGAAGAGAGGGAAAAAATAGTGAAATAGTTTAATTTAGGATAATGAAGGCAGTGAGATTCCTAAAACTCACAATATTTCACAAATTTGTTTTTTAGAAATCCAGGACCATTACTTAGTCATCTTTTGATATCGGCAAAAATTACTGATGACTAACATACACTTCATGGCATAGTTCTTGAATTCATGACAATGGAGGCATTTAATTTTTGACAAATATTTCTTCTACCCCCTTGGCTGGACTCTAGTTTGGATTTGATATTTTTTCCATTTTCCCTTCTTTACCTTTCCAACCAATGCAAATTTTTTTTCATCCTTGCCCTTGGATGAAATCCCATCTCTGGTATTCCACCTTATTTCTTATTTTACCAAATTATACCATAAGCATTCCCAATTCAATAGTTTCTCCCTCTAGTTCATTGAATCTTGAGAGCTACGCTAGCTCTTGGGAAGGCCTAGAAGGGATAGGCTTACCAAGTAATATTCTACAACATTAACACCAACCCCACCACATTCATCACGAACTTCTGTGAACCTGCTCATATACTATGGAATAGTGTTATTCTTCTGCATCTTTATATTTCGAATTTTATCCTTGAGCGCCAGCTTCTTATGGTCACTACTATTCTCAAACAATTTTTCCAGCTTTCCACATTGTGAATGGAGTTTCTTTTCCATGGATATTTGAGACAACGTGATCCCATACTCCCTCCAAGATTATTCTCCTAGCCTTGGATACATATTTCTTCCACTGAGCAAGGTTCTTGGCATCAAATTCTTGAATTTTTACAACATTTGCTTGATGTATTATAGCAATCCATTGTCATCCAATATCGCCTCCATGTGATCCTTCTATGCAATGAAATTAGAGTTTCCTTCCAAAGCATACTCTAGCCTCAATCCTTTGAAGGTCATCTTCTCATCTATGAAGAGATATTGCTACACCAAACTTCAAAATCGAACCTCCTATTAAAAAAATTTGAAATTATTTCTCTAATGTGAATCATGCTCGATACCATGTAGAAATTATGATGTAGATTTGCAACTGTTGATTAAGTTTTAATCAAAATCACAAGACACAAAACTACTCTACTGCTCTGTTAAATTCAATTCACAATTTAGAATATCAATTCACAAATGTGCAATGAGAACCAACACACATGCACATAGTATTTTTCCTAAGGAAAAAAATATGCTAAAAACCCCAATTCCTGCTTGCATTAATTTGATGAATAGAGATGTATTACAATTAATTTGCTCAAATCAACACAATCTTCCAGTGAATAACCTATATCTCTACTCACTAAGAAGCTTTAACCAAGGCTTAGTCAAATTTTTTCTTTGCTTGAGCCCCTATTTTCTTGCGCAATTCCTTGAGAAATTATTGATGAGCCTCAATATTGCAACAACAATGTTGCAACTCCCAAGGCTACCAAATTTAATTATCAACCCGGGGTTCGTACAAAATTAAGAGGTATCGACACTATATGTGCAGCATACAATGTGTCCTTATTTAGTTGATATGATGTAATGGAGTAAATTTTATGAAATCAAATCTTAGGCTAGTTGTAGAAATGGAAATGTTACTTTGAAAATAAATTAATCAACAATTTGTAATTGAATTCCTAAGAGCATGAATTCAAATAAGCAAGCATAATCTAATTTGTAAAAATGCATGTCCTAAGTGGTGTTTATTCTTCTGCAATCATGGACTTATATCGTATGGGTCATTATTCAAGCACAAGAGACAAAATCCAAGCTTTGGGAGCAAACCTGGTCAAGTTTACACGTGTTACAAGAGTGTTACAAGAAGTCTTGTTTTGCTACAGAGAGTTCTATTTTTCTACAAGAAGTCTTATTTAGGAGATAACTCACTGAATGGTTAAGTAAATCAAATTCAAATTGGACATGAAAATTTTTTTTAGTAATTAGGATGTCTTAGGTATCCATTCCAAGTGGAATCACTCCAAAATACACTTGTTCATGTGTGCTAAAAAATAACATAATATTACTACTCTAAAAACTAGAAATTCAAGAACTAGTGAGCTAGTTAACCTATCAAATGCCTAACCTAATCAAGTTAAAATGAAATGTGGTGAATTTTGTTTTTAACTTGAATTTTTTTATGACCTAATACAAGTGTAATAAACTCAAATGAATTTCATTAACCCATTCTAAAATGTAGTAATTTACAAGGTAAGTTCCTTAGATCAAACACCAAAGGTCACTGCTCACAAACAGATCATAGATCATTATACCAATATTTGACGTGGTTAAAACCCTCAAATATGGAAATAGTCCACGACCTGAGCCAATGTGGCCACTTAAGGCAATTTATTATTTTAAAGAAATAAAATTTACATAAGCTTCTCTCATAAAGGGTCACTAGACAAATGAACCTCCATGCTCTTTAAATAGAGATCATGGACCAATTGAGTGTTAAGCCACAGATCAAGTGTCGGTAATACTGAGGAGAGAATGAACCATAAGATCACTACATATCGTGAACTTAGAATTATAATTTACAAAAGTACATACTAAAGAAACACAATTTACCTAAATTTACATTAGACCAAGTTATACTAAACTATTTTATATGTGTCGGAATATCCTAACATCCCCCCTTAGGAAAAATTTGGGATAGGGTTGAAGTATTTACAAAGGTGATACAATAGGAGAAGGAGGGAGGCATTAGAGCCTATCCCACCTTAATGATAAATTTCCTGAACTTCAACAATAGATCGAAGTTTGGTAAAATTAGCTTCTGTGAGAACCTTTGTAAAGATATCAGCAACTTGATCATTGGTTGAACAATAGTGAACTTAAAGAACACGATCATGAATGAGCTTTCTGATGAATTTTATGTGCAGCTCAATGTGTTTGTTGCACTAATTATGAACTGGATCTTTGCATAGATGAATGGCACTCTGATTATCACACCAAAGTGTAGTTGGAGGTCGTTGATGAAGACCAAATTTAGACAGGATCTGACGAAGCCACAAGGCTTCCTTGCTGGCTTCAACAACACCACGATACTCTGATTCTGTTGAAGAAAGAGAGATGGCACTTTGTTTCTCAATATCATGTAATAGGTTCCGAACCAAGAGTGAAGACATAACCTACAGTAGACTTTCGATCATCAGGGTCACCAGCCCAATCAGAATCAGTGAAACCAACCAACAATAGAGACGCTCCTGCACTCTAATGAATCCTGAACTGAACTATACCTCAAACATATCGAAGTATTATTTTAGTTGTTTCCAGTGACTTTCATGATGTTTTTGCATAAACCGAGCAACAAGAATAACGACAAAGGAAACGTCAAGACAAGTATGGGTTATATACAAAATTTTAACAATAATTTGATGGTATAGGTAGCATCAACCTCCGGATAAGTACAAGTGAATGAAATGTTGACTCCAGAATAAAAGGGAGAAGGGGTTGGCTTACAGTCTTCCATGTGGAAGTGGCATAGAATATCACATACATACTTGCACTGAGAAAGGGTAATACCTTCTTTGGATTGCAAGACTTGAAGTCCAAGGAAATAATTCAAGTGTCCTAAGTCTGTCATTTCAAACTTCTTTTTAAGGCTAGACTTCACATGGTTTATATGGCTGGGATCACTACCAGTAAGGATAAGATCATCAACATAATGAGAAAGGGTGATTAAGTTCTTACCCACTTTCTTGGTGTAGACGGTGTTGTAGAGATGACATCTAGAAAACCCATTATCTAAGAGAAATCTATCCATTTTTGTATACAAATCCCGAGGGGCATGTTTAAGACCGTAGAGAGACTTCTTAAGGAGACAAACAAGGCTAGAGTCTTTTTGGATAAGGCCACGGGGTTGTTCCATGTAGATTTCTTCATGCAAGTCCCCATGTAAGAAGCAATATTTAACATCCATCTTATGGACTTCCCGTTTAAAGGAGGAAGCAAGGGAAAGAACAAGGTAGATATAATTCATTTTGGCAACATGAGAGAAGGTTTCAGTATAGTCAATGCTTTCAACTTGTGAAAATCCTTTATAAATAAGACAAGATTTATGTTTATCCACTTTTCCATCTGGTCCAAACTTTGTTTTAGAAACCCATTTTCATATTACAAGTTTTCTTCCCTTTGGAAGCAGAACAAGATCCCAAGTATTGTTTTCCAATAAGGAACGATATTCTTCATTCATAGATGCATTCTAATCTGGATGACCTGAAGCTTATTCAAAGGTATCTAGATCATAATTTTCTAGAAATTGAGCCAATAAATAAGAGGCTACGTCGAACTCAGAACATGTACGACGTTGATCTATAGGGTCACCTGCAAGAGAACCTGTTGCATCCTGAGTAAAGTGGACCCATTTTGGAAGTTGTAGAGCTGAAGGAAGATCCTGAGGAGGTTGCGAAGGATTTTCATCCTCGATTTCATCATCCAAAGTAGAATAACTATTTTCAGAAGTAGAATATATAGAGAGAGGTGGCACATATGTCGAATCAGGCTTGCAGGCCAAAGGTGGCACACCCATCGAACTAGGCCTGTACGCTGATATATTTTCATCAAATTTTGCATCTCTTCTAATGATTACATTTCTGGATTTGGGTTGAATAATTCTATATCCTTTGACATCTTCAGAATATCCAACAAAAATACATTTTTCACTCTTAGATTCTAAGGATTTATGTTTCTCATCTGGAATATGGGCCCAAGCTTCACTTCCAAAAACACGAAAGTGACTTACATCTGGTTTGATTGAGCTCCAGACTTCTTCTGGAGTGATATTACTTAAAACCTTAGTAGGAGTGTGATTTACTATGTAATTTTCACAGTTGATTGCTTCTGCCAAAAAATTAAGACTAAGTCCTTTAGATTGAAGCATACAATTAGCCATTTATTTTAGAGTGTCATTATTCCTTTCAGCTACACCATTTTGTTGTGGAGTATACATAATAGTATGTTGCAATTGAATGCCATGCTCAATGAAAAAGTTAATAATTTTTTTGTTAACATATTCTCTTCCATTGTCGGATCTGTTATCACTCCACTGGATCTCTAAGGCTAAGAAAGATTCCAAACAGAGGTAACCATAGACCAATATTTTAGCTTGGTATCTAGCCCTAACAAACCAAAGAGGGTTCTCTCCACAAAATCACAGCCAAGAGGGCTGGATGAATTAGGGTTTTAGGCTAGGTATGAGTACAGGGGTTTGTTTGTTTGAATTGGTTTTGTTGGATGAGGATTAGGTCAGGGAAAATAAGATGAGAATTTCAGTCCATTCAATGGGGCAAGGTAGGTAGGAAGGCTAACACTTTAGGGTTTTTAAGTGGGATGGATCAAACAGATGAGGTGCTAGAAAGAGCAAGGCAATGAATGTATTCTTTCTAAACTGAAGAAATGAGACAAACTATGAAGATTTTCCCAAAACAGAGCATATAAGATGTATTTTTCTTATCAACTTGAAAATAAACATATAATAGAAAATAAATTGATCATGGAGAGTACAAACATTAATACATATGCAACAGAAGAAGAAACAATGTTAAATTTCCATACCACAGGTATCCCAAAGAAATAGTTGCAACTTTTTCATTAAACTCCTGCCAAATACTGATTACAATAGAGTCTCTAATCAATATAAAAACATCCAATAATGTCCATCCCGTGAAATGAGTCAAGAAATGATAGATATAGGCATCAAACAACTTCTCCCAACATCAGGGGTCGAATCCCTAAGTTGAGGAGTTGTTCCACAAAACTGAACTACATACCTAGAGTGTAGGGAGGTCAAACTGACTCATCCCTCACTTTGTGGAAACTGATTCATTACATCTCATCAAGATTTTTTACCTAATGTATTTACCCATAGGTAACTTAAAAACATGATTATTACATTTACATCCTTGAATTACATTGGTAAAAACATCATTTTCCAAGGTGAAACTAAGAAAATTGAGAAAATTTCAAATTTGAGGAAATACAAAAAATTAGTAAAAAGCGCAGTGCAAGTGTAAAAGGCACAGTGCCAACTTCAGCACCACTTTTGAATGGGTCCCCAGTGTCCAAATTGAGCTTAGGATAGCTCATTAGAAATATTGTCCTATCTAGTTTACAAAATTGTCCTTGGTTTTCGAAAATGACTTGATTTAACCCTCCAAAAGGTCAATATACCAAGATTGTTCAAAAGCACAGTGCCAGCCTAAAAAATAGGGCAAAAATATGTTTTTTGAGGTGTTTTTTGACTTTTTCACTGACCAGTTGGCCCAAAAAAGCTTAGAAATGTTGCTAGGTTGATTTTATTTTGCCTTCTAAATCCAATAGTGCCTTTATTTTTTTTCATTGAAGGTCCCTAGAAAAAGTGCAACGCCTAGGGAACTACGCTTTTGACAGTGCAACTATGCAAAAACTGTCAAAATGTGCAAAAACTTAAAAATTTTCAAAAATTGCCCAAAATTTCTTCAAAATTGTGCTATGGAAGCCTTATGAAGTGTGCTAAACAATGAGGGATGCCTCTGCAAGGATGTCAAGCTTGCCTCCCTTCTTTTGCTTGGCCAGGGTTTTCTTATGTTTCTCCTGCAATTGCTTGAGTTTGATGCTACAGATTTGATTTCTTGTGATATCCATATTTGACATGTTTCTAAGCACCTTGTTGTCCTTGTTTGCCTTTTGGAGTAGCTTGTAAAGATATATTTCTCTATCCTCTTCAACCTCCTTGGCAATCTTCTCCTTAAAAGTGAGTTTTTCATCCTCACTCTTCTGCTATTGTAAATCCCTCTTAAGACCTCTTGTCTTTGGTATTATTCTATTGCTTTAGAAGTCATGCTAATCAGGGTCATCAAGTGGCATCATGGCTTTACCTCTTTTTTCTTTGAGAAGCTCTAACTCCATGAGTACTTGTTGATATTTCAGTTTCTTATTCTCTAGCTCAAGAAATGAAATGACAAAATTAGCCCTTTATAAGTTAGTCTGAAGCTCTCTAATTTGGGCATCCTTTTCCTTGACAACCAAGCTGGAAGCCTCATGACCATCTAGCTGATCCAAATCAACTAGGTCAAATTCTGTCTCTATCTCATGGAGGTCTTCCTCCTCATGGCTGAATTCCTCATGAACATTTTCCTCTGTCATCTTTTCCTTTCCCTTTTGTACCTACTTTTTTGATTAATAAGGCAAGGTCCCTTCCACTTTCCATGGAGAAAACACTTGCCTATACCCTCTTTGATATGTTCTAGACAATGTGCCCATTTCAGCCCTTTTAGGCTTGTTGACCATAACTCTGCTAGGTGACCCAATCTGACCCTGAAATGGTGATGATGGTGATGATGGTGTAGTAGGTTGATCTAATGAAGGAGTAGGTGTTGTGGACTGATATGGAGGAATAGATATAGTAGGATGAGGTGGAGGAGGCCTATCTTCAACATGTTTATCAGTAGGATGAGATGAAGAAGGCATATCTTCAACATGTTGAGCTTGTGGAGTTGTGAAGATATCATTGGCAATGAAGGTGTCCCATGAAATATGCAACTGGTTAAGGTGATGGAGGAAAATTATCTCGTTGAGAGAGTGGTGAAAGAGGTTGTTCATCTATTGGTCATAATCTCTCCTTTGTACAATGTATGCCATTTTTTCTATGCTCCTTAACAAATAGTTTGGGATATTAAGAATTTTGACTCTTATGAATTGCATAAGCAGTCTAATATGATATGTATAGAGTGTGGAGAACCTTCCTTCACAAGAGAAGTACTTCATGATCATATTCATCATGGGGGTATACCTATCAAGAAGGGAGATGAAAGGAAAAACACTCCTTCTCTCATTTTTGTACCTTGTTTTGATGAATGGTTTATAGTATTGATCATCCAAGTATTTGGATTTAAACCACCTTTCACCCATGTTTGGAATCCTTGTGGCAACAGAAATGATAGATGTAGATATGTTGAAGGTTACACCTGCAAGGGTCACGTAATTGTCTTTAAGGTTTGAAATGAAAATTCTGCTCAAAATAGGGTGGTGTTGAACTCTTTCAATCATAATGCAGAAATCAAGGCAACCAACATATTGAAAGCAAGAGACTGTCATTGGTGAATACATCAGTTCTCTGGTGTTGTTGGGCTCAAGCCTTAGGATTCTTCCTCCTTTATGTGGCCTTCTCTCTTGTCTATCCACCTCTTCTTGTCTATCCTCCTCTTCCTCCATGTAATCTTTCTCTTCTTCCATGATGTTTTTTATATAAAAACCCTAGGGATGAGGAAATGGGAGTGGGGATAGGTCTAGGGAGTGAGGATAGTTCTAGGAAAAATTAGGGATATGGGGGAGGGGTTATTTAACTTTGGGAGGCGATAGAGGGTTAAAATTTTTAGGGAATTAGAAATGATAATTTTATTACAGGTTTTGGGTATTTGTGCTTAGGAAAATTGAAATACATAGAACTTAGGGTTTAGGGTAAGGGATATAGTGTTCTAGGGGTATGAATAGGGTTTACAGTGATCTAGGAAGGGAATGTAGGGTTTATGGGCATCAAATTGGGAATGAGGAGATGAGATTAGGGTTTTCAACTAGAGAAACTGCCAATTTTTCATGAAAACAAAAACACCATATGATTTGATATTTAGGAATGCAAGGAGGTGATAAAATGGTCTTACTTAATTGATAAAATATGATAAGAGAACTTTTTGGAGGATTAGAGGCAGTTTGAAAGCGTTTTGGTGCTTATTGGGAAAACTGGGCAAAAGCACAATGCCTTACCCATAAGCGCATCGCCCTTCAGCAAAAAATGCAGCGTTGTTGTCCAAAAGTGTAGCGCATGTTCAAAAAACGCAGCACCACCCTCCAGAAATGCAGTGCCACCCAAAAACTCAAATTTTGACCCTGCAAATTGGTTTTTTGAGCTGAGGGAATGCGAGATTGATGGTTGCAATAGAAAATGAGCTTCTTCTTTGTCTTATGGTGGTCTTTATACTTGATGAATTTGATGTTTTGGGCCTTGGGACCCACTTTCTATTTTCGTATCTTTCACTTTACACTTTGAAACTATATCTTTTATCTTTTTGACTTCATTGTTTACACATTGATCATTTGATGATTGAAAACTCTTTACATTTTGACTTTTGATGCTTTGTTGGCATGTGGAACTCTGAGTTGGCAGCTTGGGAACCATGAACTTATTACAAATTGAGTGACATGAAATTACATAATGGAAAATAAAAATTACATTTTGAAATAAAAACTACATCTTGGAATAATAATTACTCCTTACAAATCATCTTTACATGGTAAAGAAAGGTTATTTGACCACTTTCTTACTTGCTAGTCTTATGCAATGGAAATGGTTTATTATTGGACCTTGAAAAATCCTAGAAACCTAATGAAACCTTCAAAAACCCTAAATACCTAATGAGAGCCTTGTCTGAATGAAATTCATGGTGACATGATTAAAAAAGTGATAAAAACTCATGAATGATGGTCATTAAGAAAATTATGAAAATGAGCTAGCAAGTAATGGAAATTTAGGGAAAAGTGAATTTTTTTATTTTAGAGCTACCATCAATGACTAAATTTTGGAATGATGACCTAGTGGAATGACAAAAAAAAATTAATGAGACCCTAATATGATATGAAAAGAGGATTGTTTATCACTGATGGAAAGATGCAAATACTAACACTAACAAGATCTTAACTTAAGAATTTGATGCCTATATTATTTCTCAACAAAAGCCTTAAAGGCAAAGAACATGTTAAAAAATTCACTCTTGAGCCAAGTGTGTCTGGAAAAATCATCAATGAAATTTAAGAAGTACTTGTAGCCATAGAAAGAAACAACTGGAAGTGGACCACATAAATCACTGTGCACAAGCTACAAAAGGGCTGAAGCATGCCAAGAGGCATGTTTATCAAAACTATTCCGATGATGTTTTCCGAGTACACAACTGGAACAAACACCATCTTGGAAATATACTATATGAAGACATGTCACCATATTTTCTTTACATAGAGTTTTAAGAGAGAGATAGTGTAAGTGACCAAATCGCTCATGTCAAAGTTTGTTCACTTCATCATTATGAGCAACAAAAATGGAGGGAAGACTTGATGACCCAAATTTGTCAAACTTATACAACCTTATGGAATCATCAGCACTGTCAGTAGCTAAAATATGTCTAGGATCTCTTAGTTCCTTAATTACAACATCATGAGGTGAGAATTATATGGTTTTCCCTTCAATTGAATGAGTTATATGATAAATAAATAGAAGGTTTCAAGACAAGGTAGGAACACATAAAACTTCATTAAACTGACCATTATCTAGATGAATGGTTCTAGACCCTACAACACTAAGAGATCTATCATCACCAACATAAATATTTTTGGTGTTACAATCATTTAAAGAAGAAAACATGGCTTTATTTTTGGCCATGTGGTAAGAGGTTCCATAATCAATGAGCCACTCATGATAATGAGAAGAAGAAGGTACATTCAATGTATAACCAGATTTTGATGCTTGACAACCACATTCAGAAGTGTCATTCCCAAAGATGAAGTTGAAGAGTTCTCCAAATGGATGTTGTGCTTCTTCATTTTTTCTTCTAAGGCTTCCATCTTCTTAAAACATTTTCACTCTGCGTGGTTATCACAATTACAAAATTTTCAATGTTTATCTGTCTTCTTCCCTTTGTTTTTATTTTCCTTATCAGTATGTTGAGATGCTTTTTTAGTTTGCTGCTCTGAGTGCTTAAGAGTCTTCTTTGGTTTAGGACCATTCTTCTTAGGATGTTTCTTCTTAGGATTATTTTGATTTGGTTGTTGTTGGGTTGTTAAGGCTTTCTTAGAAGATTTCCAGTATTAATAAGACCAAGGTGTAAGATTTTTTCTTGTTCTCTTATCAAAGAATCTTAAAATCATCAAAAGAGGGGGACTTGTAGGGTGTTCCTTGAGAAATGAGGGCTTCTATAGTGGAATGGAAGGTGGAAACAAATACAAAGTATGCAGGGCCTAACTTAGCAAGAATGGAATAAATAAGGCTACCATCTTCCTTTTCGACCTTACAACCGTCTAAGAGAATTATAAGGGTCTTGAATTTGGACAAAAAATATTTAATAGAGGAGAAATTAATGGGTCCAAAGTAAGCAACTCATTTTCAAGCTAGTGGACTCTAATTTCATTTTGAATGTCAAAAACAATATTTATCTTTTTCACAACTTCATCAAGGGAGTCAATTTATTAGATATGAAATCTAAGATCTTGAGCAATGAACATTCATATCAACCCTCGTGCTGGATCTTGTTTATCTTCCCATTTAGCCTTTTTATCTTCTTCTATTCTATAAATCCCTTTACTTCTAAGAAATTCTACCATGTAGGATAGCCATTGGAAATAATTGGTGTTGTTAATAATAATTGGGCATGTACTTTCCATTTTTAAAAACTGAAGTTTTAAAGGTTGAAATAACTACTCCAATGGGTAGATCTCGAAAAATTAGGTCGGTTGAAAAAAACAACTCTGAAAACGGCTTACAAATGAAAAAGTTATACATTTTTGAATAAACGTTGTAGTAGATGTCAAGTAGTCACATGATAGGTTGAAAGTTGGTGATGAAGTTGTACTTTTTTTTAATGCCCCCCCTCATTTCCAAACTTAATATAATAAACTCACATTTTTTTTTAAATACTACTTTATGTGAACCACTTTTATAAATAAGTGAGAATCACTTTTTACAATGTTACTTTATGAACTAATTACCAAGTAGATTGTAACTTAAATAAAAGATAAAGTGACTTTAGACTTTAAGTGACTCAATTCTTATAATGGGTGAAAAACACTATTAAATAAAGTTACTTTACAATTTTTTATTTTTTATCTTAGGTAAATTCACAAAAAGTTTTTTTTAGAAAAGTAATTTGACAAAAAGCTTTTTAGAAAAAAGTAACTTGACAAAAAAAAAAGTAAATGAAGTAACTTGACAAAAAAAATTGAACCCAAGACCTCTATTCTCATAAAGTAATTTTAGACCAAGTGAGAAAGTTAAAAGATTTAGCAATTGTTAGAAAGGATGAATGGTTTTTTTTTTGTGTGTTCTTTTTCCTGCAAAAAAACAACAACAACAAAAAAAAAAAAAAAATATGCAAGCCTTACGGATTTATGTTATATTTATGTTTAGTCCACCTGGAAACTACAATTTTTTCTCGCCACTTGTAATTTCTCGAAATCGCACAAAGTCGCGGAAAAAGAGCATACGTAGGAGAAAAATCGCTTCTTTTTTTCTGGTTTCCCAAATCACGTAGAGAAAAGAGCATACATAGAGAAGAGGTTATATATCTGGTAATTAAAAAACACTATAAACTGAAATAAATAGAGGGATAAATAAATATAACTGCAAAAAAAACTACTTTATACCTCCAGATCTAAAATGACATAGATAGGGCGAATGGAAACCTTTTCACATGAAATGAAAGGGGTTCCTCACTGGAACAGAGGCTCCAGACACAACAGAGTATTTCTCCCATCTCGAAAGTGGTCATAAACAATAGATCTAGAAAACGACAGTCGCATGCTGTCAAAATCGGCTTCGGGTTTGGATCAACAATGGTTGCGTCCCTCAAACAACTTTGATACCATGTAGGAATTTACAAGGTAAGTTCCTTAGATCAAATGCGAAAATTATCCGCTCACAAACACATCACATATCAGTGCACCAATATTTGACTTGGTTAAAACCCTCAAAGAGGGAAACAGCCCACAACCTAAGCCAACGCAGCCACTTCCGGCGGAAATTTATTAATGTAAAGAAAGAAACTTTACATAAGTTTCTCTCATAAACGGTCGCTGGAAAATTGACCCTCCATGCTATTTAAATAGAGATCATGGACCAATCGGGTTTTAGGCCATGAATAAAGTGTTGGTAATACCGAGGAGAGAATGAACTGTCGATCACAACATATTATGACTGTTGGATTATAAGTTATAAAAGTACATACTAAAGAAACAGAATTTACCTAACTTTATGCTAGACCAAGCTATACTTAAATATTTCCTATGTGTCGAAATATCCTAACATAAAAAATAGTAGAAAATTACTATTATTTCACTACAAAGCATTTCCAAAAATCCTATATTTGTGAACTAGTAACCAAATCCAGGTATCTCAATGATGAATATGGAATTCCAAAGTTATTCTAAGGATGAATAATTCTTTTAAATATGTAAATAACCTGAAAAATAACTCACTTTAATCATTTAACTCAATCCTACTGGAAGAAAATAATCAATACTAAATACAGAAATAAGCAAAGTGAGAATAAGACGTGCATGTCAATAAGAAGTAAAAATAAGAAGAACAAGTTGTACAGAAGGGCTCTCGAGCTCTTAGGATGTCCAAGCCCAAGGATACTGAGAGTCCTATAAAGGAGACCAAAATTTAGACTCTAAAATTGGCACCAAACTTCATTATTTGAATTAATCCAAGTACATCCGTGCAAGAAATGAAAATGGAGTTGCTAAACAACAAGTTTTCTCCACAAGAATACTAATAAAAGCATGCTCCTAGAGCCCAATTCGAATTGGTACTTATAAAAAAAGGTGAGGAAGCATTCTCCTTGAAAGGAGGAAGATTCCCCTCCAAAATCCTCAAATAATGGATCTAGTTCCCAACATTAATAATCTGCATTAAATGACAAGGAACACATTCCTAGATTTTCTCAATCATTGGCGTTCCATAATTTCTCAATAATTTCATGATATTTTGTACATTTACTCTCCAATATTTATCCTCATGTAGTAGGGAGAAAGTCCATAGATTATTTCCTCCAAATATTCATAATATTCCCAATATTCTTACAAAAATTCTACAAAAATAAATAATATTAGGCACAAATATGCAATTATCTCTAAATCTTCCTAGTGAACATATTGAAGCTAAAAATATGACATCTAATGCAAAAATAGAGGTTTAATGTGTTGAATTATGGTCATATGGGCCTTAATTTATGTCTATTTTTCAGGCCTATCATACCCCCCTGTTGAAAGTGTTGCTCATCCTCTGAGCAACTTAGTGACCTAATTGTTCCTCATTCATGGCCTTGGTGGCCTCTCTCTTATACGTTCCTCAATCCATTCCCTTAAGAAGCTTGGTTGTAGGTCCTATATGGACAACCACAAAAAAGTAGTTATTTTCATGGTTTTTTAGTGGTCTTTAAAAAAACATGAATTTCCTCTTTGCAAGTGAACTATGTTGGCTTGTAGATCCATTAAATTCACAACCTCTCCCTTGACACATTCTTTCCATTTTCACTCATTTTTCAAAAACTATTTGTGCGTAGAAAAATAACAGTGTTTCTATTTTGATGGTGAATGCCTTCTTGTCTTTTGTTTCCTTCTTCTCCTCTCGTGTGCCCTATATGATTGCCTAATGGGCTTTGGAGTTATTTGTTTTCATTAGGTCTCTCTTAAGCATTGTTATTTTGGTTTTTAAAATAGTTTTCTCCTCTCCTCCTTCTTCCTCTTCTTATTCTGTAGAACCATCCTTGTTTGTATCCTCAAGTTCCAATAGGATTTTACCTTTTGATTCCATAAAAGCGCCTCTATCCATGTCAACAAAATGTGTTCATTCCACAGGGTTTTGAATGTGTTATCAAGGCTTGTGCAAGTGAACTCCACTTCCAATTAACAATTTTAGAGCAATTTAGGATTTAAACTTATGGAAGGAGGAGGAGGAGTTATTTATGTTGATTAGTGAGGTATGTCAATTTCAAAATAAGTGTATTCTCTCATCATAATTCTCATACTCACAAGAAAACTCCACACTTCAAAAAAAAATATGGTTCTTCTACAAGACGTTTAGTGGAGGAATTTTACAAAAATTAACATAATTTTTGTTTATAAGAGGTGAGAGATCAAGTAGTTACACCTTCTTTACAGAATCCTTCAAAATTCTAGGGTTTTCTGGCCAGTAATGCTAAATATAGGGCCCCTTTTTTCCTCTTGGGACAATCCTGTAGCAGGCACACTGTCTCCTGTAGCACCTACTATGTCTCCTGTAGCAGGCACACTGTCTCCTGTAGCACCTACTATGTCTCCTGTAGCATCTGTGTTTCTCTTGTAGCATCCGTGCCTGATCCGGTAGCACTTGGAAATCAACTCTATATCTCTTCTGTAACATCCTAGACACCCATGGCAACATCTAGCTCGATATTTAATGCGTTGATGAGCCTCTCTAACTATTTTGGGAATGAGCATCGATACATCTGAAGTTGATCCTTGCTTTTTTATTTCTTTCTGTGGTATTGGGCTTGGTGTACATGGTGATCTATTCCAATTTCCTTGTAATTATCACTTTCCTTCATTTGGATTTTCCACGTTGTATGAGTGAGGCAGTTAGCTACACTTAATTGGTTGAGGGTGGTCGAGACCGCTGACACATCCTTAACTTATATGACCTCATCTCTCACTCATTGACAACAAATTTCTAACCATAATACGCTGAAGAGAAATGGTAAATAATATTGCATACATGTACCCCTACCTATGATGTCGATTTGTTGGATATGTTTTCATGTTGGAGCTAGGCCATATACATCATGATATTAGAGGGAGTTGACCCTTTTTCTGTTCCTCGTGCATGTCTTCAAAATTTGATTATGTGTTGACTGATAAGTTTTTTTTTTGTGTCTAGGTGCCTCTCTGATGTATAGGTTGTTGTTGCTGGTGAAATGCCTTCTTGATGTTCAATAGCCTCTTCATAGTCACCTCACAAGTTTAACGATATTCTTGGATGAAAAATAAAACCACTCCAAGGCATTTATGGTGCTTACATGGGGTTTTCTATAGGAAGACACTTCTTCTTGTAGCAGCCTCTTTTTTTTCTTGTTTTGGACTCTAAATTTGCATGGATGATGAGGGAGTGTGTGGATAGGTCTTTAGGTAATGTTAGGATGATGCTAGGATGATGAGGAAGTTTTTTGGCCTTGGAAAATGGAGTGAAGGAATTCTGTGTTTTTTTTCAAAAAAAATATTTTACAAAGGTGATAGAGTGTAGATTTTGAATGAAAAATCTATGTGGTTAAGATGGAGGAGTGATGAGAGGCTGGTAGGAAATGGTGTAAATACTCTCCCAGTGGAATTTTTGACACCACATTGCTCTTGGTGACTGCTCTTTTTGTTCGATCCACCCTCCTATAGCTCATTGTAACTACATGTAGAACCTAAAGAACATCCTGTAGCAGCACATACAAGTTTATATGAGTGAGGGGTATGTATATGAGATATTATAGATAGAAGGATGGAGGAGAGATTTGTAGGTGAGATTTTGTAGCAATTATGGTTGTTCATATTCTTTGTTTTTTGTAGACCTAGAAGCAAGGCTTTGTATTCGGCCACATTGTTTGTGGCTTCATATTCCAATTTGAAAGATAATGGGATCAGTTGTCCAGTAGGGGAGATAAGGAGAATCCCAGCTCCATTCCCTTCCTTTGAGTTGGCTCCGTCGAAGTGCAAGGTCCAAATCCCACCTTCTTCATTAATTGAAGACTTCTTGGTCTTTACTTAATAGAAAGATGGATACTGCAAGTAATCTTGGTATTTCTCAATAATTAGACAAGAAAACTCACCCTCTTTGTTGTACACTAGTGAATTTACTGAATTATCAGCTTTAGTGACCATCTTCACAAACCTTGTTTCCCAGTATAATCTCCTCTCTTGGCCTCCAAACATAGGGATGGTCGCATAGGTTAGGTCCAGTTTTATAGATCCTCCGATTTTTGTACCCCGTGATCTTGATAACAGCATCCCAAACTGAGCTGGGATGTCGGCCACTACTATGTCCATTACCACACTCTTAGCTGGGATTTGGGCTAGATTTACCACCAAATCCTTGATCATTCCCAAACATTTAACTCTTTTAGAATCAAAAGAGTAGAGATATTTATATGGGTGAGTGATCTGCAGCCCCAATTTCTCCATCATCGACAGAGGTAACAGGTTATGGGACGCCTCAGAATCCATCATACAGTTGTGCAACAGCAAATCATGAATTACTAAAGAGACATAGAAAGGAGGAGTTGAAGCATCTAACTCCTCAACATGAGGACCGAACATTACCATAGGCCTTTCTTCCTGGAGGTTTAAATTATCTGGGATTGGGGCTGCTCCTTGAGGAAGCATGAAAGAAGACACCTGAGACTGGTAGACTGGCTTTTTCAGGAGTTCAATTAGGGGGACTGGGATTTTAACTTTTTTCAGTTATTTTTGAAGATTAAAAGCAAATGGAGACTTCTCTATGGAATTTTCCTTTGGTTCGTTTATCATGACTAAAGTTTTTTCTTCCCTCGGAATAGGTTTAACATTTTCATTTGGATTAGAGGCCAACTTATAAGAGGAAGGAATGGAGTCATTAGAATGTAAAGGTTCAGTTATAGGTCTCTTACCTTTATCTCTGACTTTCTGAACAACTATCTCCTTCTGAGGCATCTCTTATTCTTTTTCTTGTGTGCACATCCTCTTCCTAGAGGACCTGAGATTGTATGTGCCTGCATGAAGTCCACGAATTTCCACGAATTTCTTGCAGTAATCATCAATCTCCGAATCTTTAGCAGCACTTGTTTTTTCTTCTTCTTCTTGCAAGGAAAGATCCACTCCTTCACTTTCTTGCAAAGAAGACTCTGCTTCATCATCGTCCGAGTAAGAAAGATATTGATCTTCTTGTCCATCGAGAATGTCTTCAACAGGGCCATCCATCAGCCCTTCCAGATAAATCGGTGGCTGTATGTGATCTTGCTGCTCCTTCCACTCTTTCTGCAATATTTTAAGGGGAGGATTTCTATATTGTGAGTTAAATCCTATGTTTGGAGCAGCTTGGAATGGCTTGGAGGGTGATTTCTTTACCTCGAGCTCAAGCTTCACCAGCTTGCTTGAAAGGTTCTTGATCATTTTACTCATCTCCTCTATTTTTTAATATGATACCTCTCTATCTTGACTGGAGGTAGATGCTTCTTCTTTCCCTCTCTGTCTGGCATCACGATCTGACCTCTCTTTTGATTTACCCATAGAAGCAAAGTTGGATTCCACTTCCAATGCATCAGTCTGGGCTTCATCTAGAGTAGCAGACTTCCTTTCTCTTAAAGAGAATCTGAATTTTGACTCAAAGGCTGCTACAAACACCACTTTAGCAGTGATCTGGTGAGGCTTCATTTCGACTGGGAGACTTGTATATAATTTATTAAACCACTTGATGAATTCAGACACATCTTCATTATGTCTCTTTCTAAGTGCGTTGAATTATGTAAGACAGTATCCGTGGTCATTATTCTCTCCCCATTTCTTGGTGAAGGCATTTTCCATTTCCTCCCAGTTGTTAATGGAGAGGTCCCCCAGGGTATTGAACCATTTTCTGGACTCTCCATCTAGAGACTGGACAAACAATCTCAACACCACATCCAGATGTTCAACATTGAAATTTTCTGCGAAGGCGCAGAAAACTACCAGGTGTTTCTGAGCTTCAGTATCATTTTCTCCACCAAAATGAGGTAGGATCTTTAAGTAATCTTGAGGCATGTCGTTCAGGATCTGAGGCAATTCCAGGGGGGCATATTTGTTCAGTGGGAATCCAAGAACAACCATCGGAGGTTGTGGAGGTGGCAAGAGAGTCTAATGTGTAATAGGAGGTGGTGGAAGAGAAGTATGTATGAAAATAAGGATATACTGAACAACGGCTTGAGGGGTTGATTGAAATGTTGGAATATGAGCAGTGGAACCCTCTGTGACTTCTTTAACTTCTTCGGCTTCGGGAGTGGGATGCAAAAAGAAGCTCATGGTATCTACAGATTCAGCCTCGTATTTTACTTCAATATTTTCAAGGGAAGAGCTACTAGAAGTATAATAAAGGGTTCTTGCAGTAGAATCAGGACCTTGATCTTGAGCTAATTGAGAGGAGGATGGAGAGTCTTCCAGGGAGAATCTGGGAATATCTATATAAGCTTATTGTTTTTCTCTCCAACTTCTCTTGTGAAAAATCTTCTCTGGATCAGACACTAAAGGTGTTCTCAACTGGGATGTATCTGACCTCAGGTGTGGCTTTTGGGAAGCGAGGACTGCAAATGGATTTATCTTTCAATGATAGTGGATTTGCCAAGGTGAGGGATCTACAACTCCCAACCCTTCCTACTCACCTATTCTGAAGGGTGGATGAATATTTGTCAAGGCCCAGGGATTTAGTTCTTTAAATTCTTTCCCTGGAAACGGCGCCAGAAAGATGTTATAGCTCCTATAGAAAGCCTTGAGTTGTATAAATATCAGTGCCTAGGACATCTTAAATGCAAGGAGCATATGACTCAACTGACTACAGTTGCAATTTTTTGGCTCTCATGCAACTATCACTCAGATGAATGGTTTTAATAAGGGTGGAACCAAAACCCCAAAGTTAAACACAACAACTAGGAAAACTGCAAACACTGAGTACAAACTGCAATAAGTAAATGCATCAAACAGCTTTAAAACAGAATGCCATAAAAGGGGGCCGACTTCTAAAATGAATACACAATTATCAAGTTATATGTGAGCAATGACTATGGCAGAATATAGAGTAAGATATCAAATATAACTGGGCTTATCCAAGGATAAGAATCCATATATACTAGGCTTATTCAGAGATAAGAATCCATATATCTGGGCTCGTTCAAAGACAATAATCCATTGTAGTTAGTATCGGAAGAATGGCAGAAGAGATAGAAAATGAAACAACGTATCATGCTTGAGCCATATTTAAAGTGCTACAGATGAGTAAATATGAGTATCTTGCTATGATAAGTTCACATTTAAGCATGGGAGCACTCGCATTCCAGAGCATTTAGATACAAGAGATGTAGAGAGATACGAAACGAACATTTATATTCAAAAACAAGCAGAAGAGTTACAAACTGTGAATCATCCCAAGCGGAATCCCCAATTCCATCAAAACTTATTATTACTAAATCCCTACGGGATCTTCAAACATCCACTATCAAAGTTCATATAAAATACATACAGAATACTCAAGCTAGTGAGTCCTTTGGAAAATCTAGAACCTTTTGTTAGTGTTTTCTTCCTGTTTTTATAACCTCTGATTCCTATGCGCGAGAAGATATTTTGGGAAAATATCTTCCCCGTGTGCTTGTATGATGTTTCAGGTCTAAATCAAAAATAGAAATGATGATGAGGTAGAACTACTTCTCATAATCTTACAACGTAGGCCTAAATTAGTTTCTAACTGAAATGTAAACAATTTACTAAACTGAAAGTGAAAACTGTAGGAGTGAACTAATGATTTCACTCGAAATGACAAAGTGAAAAGAACATAAGGTAAAAGGCCACGCGGGCCCGGTCATGAATGATCATTGTTGTTTAATGAGGCAGAGCCCCTGCTGCTATTGCCGAAGGCAATACCGTTAGTCGTGGGAAGGACTGGCCTTTTGTGTTGGAGAATGAGGTACTGCTAGTAATGGATGAGTTGGCCTTCTGCACTAGAGGTTCCTGTAGAATCGCCAATGGTCATGATCCAATGACTTGGACGTGGAATTGACCCTCTTCAACTTTTTTCTCTGCTTCCTGGGCATGGAGGATCGTCAACCTCGGCCTCAAGCCACTGTGATTGGCTGTGAGATGGCCTGCTTACTTAAAATGCCATGAAAACCTGCACAGACAAAAAACTAGTTAAATAATCCTGCGATGAGGGGTAGATTGCTTCAAAAGGCTTGAGTTAAGGCAGAGGAACAGTGTGGAGGCATGGAATGCAGTGGAAACGTTTCCATGGAGAAAACATGGTTTGAATCCAATCTGGTGTGAAACTATGCAAAAGGCGGTTTTCACACGAGGCTGGGGTGGTAAGTAGTTTTACCCTGGGAGAACGCAATAGGGCTCAGGTGCTGACACCTGTCCCTCTAAAACCACCCATTTTGCATTGAATTTGGGCATTAAATTATTTTGTTGGATTGGCACGAAAACAGTTATAGATCGTCATATCTGGGAGATTGACGACTGAAATCAAACCCGAAGGGAGAAAGGATGTGCGGGAGGAAGAAAGGTGGGACCCGATGGATGACGTCATCATTTTTGTCAGGTAGTGAAAAGCTATTAGGCGGAGTTGAAAATAGGGGATCAATGGGATCTATTGGATCATGAGGATCAACAGTCGGGATCTGGCGATGAAGGAGAATGGAAAGGGCAGGGTTGAAAATGTGGGAGTAATATGGGTCGTTGGATCTAGAGAAATGGGCAGCTGCGATTGAATCGGGGGCTTCACATATCAGAGATCTAGACATACGGGAGGAGGAAACGCGAAGGGAGTGATTGCGATATGCCAATGGAGCGAGAGCCATTGGATTGGGGAGAAGATCCAGGGTGGAGATCAGAGAGGGGGAGTGCAATATTGGATGAGTGGTCGGGAAAGTAGTGAAGGAGCGATGGAGCGATTACCGTTGGATCGGGACCAATCAACAGCAGAGATAAATTTGAGAATAGTGAGTGGGGTGAAAGGAAAAGGTGTGCTAGCTATTGGATCAAGATGATCAACGGTTGAAATCTCATTGGGGAATGGTAGGCAGAAGGGGTTTGAACGGGAGGACGAAGACAATGCGAAGGCACGATGACCATTAGATTTGGAAGATCGATGGTCGATATCATATCGCAGCTTCGCATAAATGAATGAATTAGGCGGAGGACAGCAAAACAGTGAGACAACATTGACCGTTGGATCAAGAGGATCAACGGTCATGATTCCATCGCGGGAGATGAAAATTGGAGCTGAGGGAGGCCCGATAGCCATTGAATTGACTGCGATCAATGGGTTAGATTATATCGACGGGGAATGAACATCGGCGATGAAAATATAGAGTGAAACAGGAAGGAGCGATGTGCGATGGAGCGAAGACCGTTGGATCTACAGAGATCAATGGTGGAGATTATCTCAGAAGATCGGCATATCGGTGGAGAAATACAGAGTGAAAATGGATTACTGCGATGTGTGATGTGTGATGGATGGGCGCAACATGACAAGCGAGGACCATTGGATCTACAGAGATCAACGGTCGGGATTGTGTCGGGGTTTCGTACATCGGCGGTGAAAAGGAGTTTAATGAATAAGGAATGTTCGATGGCGATAAGCGATGTGAGATAGCCGAAGAGGGCTTAAAGACTTTTAGCCGTCGGTCATAGAGCTGGGTCATATGAGAAATGGGGGCTAAAGGCTTAAGCCAAAAGGCGCTTAGAGGCCCGATATGTTAAAATGAGTGCTTTTAAAGCAAAAAGGTGGATTTTTAGCCTTTTCAAGGGTTTCGATAGGTGAAAAAGGGGCTTTGATAGTTCATGCAGTCCTTGTTGTATTTGTTTTGAAGAATAAAGCTCCTTATCATTAGACATCCCAACTCGGTGAGGGATTTCATAACAACATTGGCTCCACTTAGCGACGACCCGTTTGTCCTCGAACACGTCGAGAACTCCGCAGACCATCTGTTAACCTTCTTCTTGCAAACATAATCCCTTGATGCCTTCTCTTCTTTATTCATGACAAATCAAAACATAAAACATCATATAAAATCAACTGAATAATGTACAATATCATACAGCAGACCTTTCGGTCAGAATAAATACTGGAAAAAGGGTTTTAAGAATTTCCCATTCACAAGGGCTTCGAGAAGATCACCCTGCAAATTTTCTAGTCTGAAAGTATTATTTCCTCTGGCTTCTGCAATTTTGAAAGGTCCAAACCATAGAGGATTGAACTTTCCATGCTTTCCTTTCTCAGCCCTTCTTATGTCCCATCTTAGCACCAGGTCTTCGACTTGCATCTCTTTATCTTTAGCATGTTGATCAAAGAGGTCTTTCATTTTCTCTTGGTACTTAGTCAACCACTGATTTACTCGACTTCGAGTCTCTTCCAACTCTACTAACTGATTCATTCTTCTGGTAAGATCGTTTGGTTCCTCTTGACAATCTTGAATGAACCTAGCCACAAGTAAGGCCAATTTTATTGAGAAAACCGCTACTCTACCATAGACCTATTCATATGGAGATTTTCCTGTTGACCTTTTACTAGTGATTATGTTTGCCCATAGTGCGAACTTAAGTTGTGAATCCTAGTTCTTCTGGTTTTCATTTATGGCATTTTTCAATGCCCTTACCAAAGTTTTGTTTGAGGATTCTGCCAATCCATTTCCCTATGGATAGTATGCAGTAGAGTGTTCTAACACAATATTATATTGTTGGAAAAAACTAATAAATTTGGCAGACTTAAAAGCTTGAGCATTATCTATGAAAACCTTAGCAGGGCATCCAAACCTTGAGATAATGTTATCTTCCATAAACTTGATCACCACTGTGTCTGTAGCATTCCTTGTTGGCACGGCCTCTACCCATTTAGTGAATTAATCGGTGGCTGTTAGTATCCACTTGTGTTGTCTGCTTGAGGCAGGATTAATTTTGCCGATGAAATCGATTCCCCACTGTTGGAAAGGTTCTTATATGTACACTGAGATCATAGGCAAAGGTGCGAACTTCTTCCTTTCAGCAAATTTCTGACATTTTTCACAGGCCCTTACCCAAGCATAAACATCTCTGAAAATTCTGGGCCAGAAAAAGCCTGCTTTCAGAATCTTGTGTCTCGTGGCCCTCTAGCTGTAGTGGCCATCATAGATGCCCTTGTGGAATTCGACCATCACTTCTTCTACTTCATTTTTTGTGATACATAAAAGTAGTATTCCCGATGGGTCCCTCCAGTACAAACGGCCATTTGCTATGATGAACTTTTGAGATTTTAGCCTCAGCGTTCTATACTTTGTCTTCTCGCAACTTGGAGGACATCTAAGAGTTAAGAGGTATTTTACAATTTCTTTGTACCAAGCACTCAGAAGGTACTTCATATGGGTCTTTTGTGTAGCAGTTTCTATCCCGCGCTGCTCATTTTCTCTTCCAGGCTCTTCATTGGCCACCATAGACAAATTTATCCCCAAAGCCTGACAGTTTGATTCGGAAAGGATCTTGGCTAATCCCTATCCCTTTATTAGCTTAGTGGGGCATATTTCCAACTCATGCTCATGTATCTTGGCTATCCATTTGCCTCTCTTTCCTTCACTATCTCCCTGAATCAAGATGTCTTTTACAGCCGTTGTGGGTACGAATGTAGTTATAGCTAACTGCAATACATACATCTGAAAAGCCTTCAGAGATTTGACCAAGGCATAAGCATGTTTCTCCAGGATGTTGTATTTTAGCTCAGCCTCATGAAGCACTTGGTTGAAAAAGGCAATGGGTTATTCATGATCTTCCTCATTTTTCTGCAATAATACAGTTGCGATGGTGTGGGGAGATGCAAATGAAAATATTATGAAGGGTTTCGCATAATCCGGTCCTGCCAATACTAGGGCTTCTGCAAAAGCATTTTTAATTATGTTAAAAGCTTCCCGCAACTCAGTAATCCATTTTACTTCATTATCCTTCTTTAGCATGTCAGTTATGTACCATACTATCTCTGCATAGTTGGGTATGAATCTTCTCAAGAAGTTGATACGTCCAAGAAAAACTTGGACCTCTTTCATGTTTCTGGGCAAGGATATACCATTTATGATTTCTACCCTTTTCGGGTCAATTTTTAGCCCTGCCTTTGTTACAATATGCCCCAACATTTTACCCTCTTCTAAAGAAAACAAAGATTTTTTTGGTTTTAAAGAAAATCCATACCTGCGGCACTTGTCAAAGGTTCTACGCAAATGCTCTATATGTTCAGCATCGTCCTTTGAGAAGACCGTGATATCGTCTAGGTACACCACCATGAATTTGTCTTGTTCCCCCACAAAAGCAATGTCAATGGCCCTTTGAAATGTAGCCCTCGCATTGATCAATCCAAACGGCATTCGAGCATACATAAACATTCCCCAAGGAGTGGTAAATGCGGTTTTATTTTGGTCCTCCGGAAACACTGCTACTTGATTGTACCCAGAAAATCCATCCATCATAAAAATTCATGAAGATCCTACCACCTTCTGCAATATATGGTCCATCTTGGGCAGCGGATAATTGTCTTTTAGAGATGCTCTGTTCAAGTTTTGAAAGTCAACACACAACAATATTTCTATGTTCTTCTTTCGGACTGGGACCAAGTTGGCCACCCATTCAGAATATCTTAATGGCACAATAATCTTAGCCTTCAACAGTTTCTTGATTTCCTTTTCAATGGAAGGAAGGAGTAAAGTATTAATCTATTTTAATTTCTGTTTGTGTGGCTTAGCATCTCCTTTTAATGGAATCGTGTGCTGGATAATGCTAATATCAAAGGTCTTCAAATATTGATAGGACCAGGCAAAGATGTATTTATATGTCTGAAATAGCTTTCGATATTGCTCTTTGTATTCTTCGGGTACCTTATTAGAAAATTTCACAAGCTTGGGGTCGGCCTCCGTGCCGAGGTTCAGGTCATCTACCTAATTTTCTTCAACAACCTTACTTGTCTGGATTGGGACATCATTCTTATCAAATAGTCTCTCCAGGGGGACCACTCCTCAGGGTATTACATTCCCTTTGAGTTGTAGCACCTTGTGCCCAGCCATGGTATCCTCCCATTTATTTTGAGGAAGGTCCTTAGTCTCCTCCTTGCCAACATCTATGTCCATATTGAAGAATTCCCCAACAGTCTCCATGAATCTTTTCACTTGCTCTTCATCTTCAAACACTTGATAGTGTTTGACATTTTCATGGATGGAAGGACAGTAACAGACCTCTATCTCGTACCTCAGGAGGTGATTCTGAGGTGGCCGAAAAGTGCTTGCGGCCACTACAAGAGAGTCTACCATTCGGTTTTGGTATCTTGGCATGAATTGAATATTAAATGCTGAGAAGAAATTCTCTACCAAGTCCCATACCTCATTTTTGTAAGCCCTCAGTCGTGGGTGGCTAGCTTGACATTGATTTCTTACTTGTCTCACCACCAATTCTGAATCTCCCAAAACCTTCAAGCTCTGAATATCCATATTCTTTGTTGTTTGTAGACCTAGAAGAAAGGCTTCGTATTCAGCCACATTTTCCGTGGCTTCATATTCCAATTTGAAATATAATGGGACCATTTGTCTAGTAGGGTAGATAAGGAGAATCCCAGCTCCATTCCCTTCCTTTGAGTTGGCTCCGTCAAAGTGCAAGGTCCAAATCCCACCTTCTTCATTACTTGAAGACTGCTCAGTCTTTACTTGACAGAAAGATGGCTCCTGCAAGTAATCTTGGTCTTCCTCAAGCATTAAACAAGAAAACTCACCCTCTTTGCTGTACACCGATGAATTTATTGAATTATCAACTTTAGTGACCATCTTCACAAACCTTGTTTCCCGGTATAATCTCCTCTCTTGGCCTCCAAACACAAGGATGTTCACATAGGTTAGGTCCAGTTTTATAGATCCTCCGATTTTTGTACCCCATGATCTTGATAACAGCATCCCAAACCGAGCTGGGATGTCGACAACTACTATGTCCATTACCACGCTCTTAACTGGGATTTGGGCTAGATTTACCACCAAATCCTTGATCATCCCTAAACATTTGACTCTTTTCGAATCAAAAGAGTAGAGATATTTATATGGGCGAGTGATCTGCAACCCCAATTTCTCCATCACCGACAGAGGTAACAGGTTATGGGATGCCCTGGAACCCAGCATATAGTTGTGCAATAGCAAGTCATGAATTACTAAAGAAACATAGAAAGGAGGAGTTGAAGCATCTAAATCCTCAACATGAGGACCGAACATTACCATAGGCCTTTCTTCTTGGAGGTTTAAACTATATGGGATTGGGTCTACTCCTTGAGGAAGCATGAAAGAAGACACCTGAGACTGGTAGACTAGTTGTTTCAGGAGTTCAATTAGGGGGACTGGGATTTTAACTTTTTCCAGTTCTTTTTGAAGATTAAAAGTACAGGGAGACTTCTCTATGGTATTTTCCTTTGGTTCATTTATCATGGATGAAGGTTTTTCTTCCCTCGGAATAGGTTTAAAATTTGCATTTGGATTAGAGGCCAACTTAGAAGAGGAAGGAATGGAGTCATTAGAATGTAAAGGTTCAGTTATAGGTCTCTTACCTTTATCTCCAACTTTCTGAAAAATTGTCTCCTTCTGAGGCATATCTTCTTCTTGTTCTTGTGTGCGCGTCCTCTTCCTAGAGGACCTGAGATCGTATTTCCTATTGAATTGTGCCTGCATGAAGTCCATGAATTGCTTGCAGTAATCATCAATCTCCAGATCTTCAGCAGCACTTATTTTTTCTTCTTCTTCTTGCAAGGAAAGCTCCACTCCTTCACTTTCTTGCAAAGAAGACTCTACTTCATCGTCGTCTGAGTAAGAAAGATATTGATCTTCTTTCCCATCGAGAATGTCTTCGGCAGGGCCATCCATCTACCCTTCCAGATACAGCGGGGGCTGTATGTGATCTTGCTGCTCCTTCCGCTCTCTCTACAATATTTGAAGGGGAGGTTTTCTATATTGTGAGTTAAATCCTCTGTTTGGAGCAGATTGGAATGGCTTGGAGGGTGAGTTCTTTGCCTCGAGCTGAAGCTTCACCAGCTTGCTCGAAAGGTTCTTGATCATTTTACTCATCTCCTCTATTTTGTAATCTGCTACCTCTCTATCTTGACCGAAGGTAGATGCTTCTTCTTTCCCTCTCCGTCTAGCATCATGATTTGACCTCCCTTTTGATTTACCTGTATAATCAAAGTTGGCTTCCACTTCCAATGCGTCATTCTGGACTTCATCCAGAGTAGCAGACTTCTTTTCTCTTAAAGAGAATCCGAATTCTAACTCAAAGGCTTCTACAAACACCACTTTAGCAGCGATCTGTTGAGGCTTCATTTCGATTGGGAGACTTGTATATAATTTATTAAACCTCTTAATGAATTTAGACACATCTTCATTATGTCTCTTTTGTAAGTGCGTTGAATTTTGTAATACAGTATCCTTGGTCCTTCTTCTCTCCCCATTTCTTGGTGAAGGCATTTCCCATTTCCCCCCAGTTGCTAATGGAGCAGTCCCCCAAGGTCTTGAACCATTTTCTGGCCTCTCCATCTAGAGACTGGACAAACAATCTCAACACCACATCCAGATGTTCAACATTTAAATTTTCTACGAAGGCGCAGAAAAATTCCTGGTGTTTATGAGCTTCAATATCATTTTCTCCATTAAAACGAGGTAGGATCTTTAAGTAATCTTGAGGCATTTCGTCCAGGATCTCAGGCAATGCCAGGGGGGCATATTTGTTCAGTAGGAAGCCAGGAACAGCCATCAGAGGTTGTGGAGGTAGCGGGAGAGTCTGATCTGTAATAGGCGGTGATGGAAGAGAAGTATGTATGACAATGGGGATATACTAAACAACAGCTTTAGGGGTTGATTGAAATGTTGGAATATGAGCAGCAGAACCCTCTGTGACTTCTTTAACTTCTTCGACTTCGAGAGTGGGATGTAGAAAGAACCTTGTGGTATCTACAGATTCAAACTCGTCTTTTCCTTCAATATTTTCAAGGGAAGAGCTACTAGAAGTATAATCAAGGGTTCTTGCAGTAGAATCAGGACCTTGATCTTGAGCTAATTGAGAGGAGGATGGAGAGTCTTCTAGGGAGAATCTGTGAATATCTGTATAAGCTGATTGTCTTTCTCTCCAACTTCTCTTATACAAAATCTTCTCTGGATCATACACTAAAGGTGTTCTCAACAGGGATGTATCTGACCTCAGGTGTGGCTTTCGGGAAGCCAGGACTACAAATAGATTTGTCTTTGAATGACAATGGAGTTGCCAAGGTGAGGGATATACAACTCCCAACCCTTCCTGCTCACCTATTCTGAAGGGTGGATGAATATTTGTCAAGGCCTAGGGATTTAGTTCTTTAAATTCCTTCCCTAGCAACGGAGCCAGAAAGATGTTATAGCTCCTAGAGACAGCCTTGAGTTGTATAAAGACTAGTGCCTAGGAAATCTTAAATGCAAGGAGCATATGACTTAACTGACTGCAGTTGGAAATTTTTGGCTCTCATGCAACTATCACTTAGATGAATGGTTTTAATAAGGGTGGAACCAAAACCCAAAAGTTAAACACAACAACTAGGAAAACTGCAGAAACTGAATACAAACTGCAATAAGTAAATGCATCAGACAGCTTTAAAACATAATGCTGTAAAAGGGGGCCGACTTCTAAAATGAATACACAGTTATCAAGTTATATGTGAGCGATGATATGGCAGAAGATAGAGTAATATATCAAATATAACTAAGCTTATCCAAGGATAAGAATCCATATATACTAGGCTTATTCAGAGATAAGAATCCATATATTTGGGCTCATTCAAAGACAAGAATCCCTTGTAGTTAGTATCGGAAGAACGTGAAAGAGATAGAAAATGAAACAACGTATCATGCCTGAGCCATATTTAAAGCACTACAGATGAGTAAATATGAGTACCTTGCTATGATAAGTTCACATTTAAGCATGGGAGCACTCACATTCCAGAGCATTTAGATACAAGAGATGTAGAGAGATATGAAACGAACATTTATATTCAAAAACAAGGAGAAGAGTTACAAACTGTGAATCATCCCAAGCGGAATCCCCAATTCCAACAAAACTTCTTATTACTGAGTCCCACGAGATCTTCAAACTTCCACTATCAAATTTCATACAAAATACATACAGAATACTCAAGCTAGTGAGTCCTTTGGAAAATCTGGAACCTTTTGTTAGTGTTTTCTTCTTGTTTTTATAACCTCTGATTCTTATGCGCGAGAAGATATTTTGGGAAAATATCTTCCCCGCGTGCTTATATGTTGTTTCAAGTCTAAATCAAAAATAAAAATGATGATGAGGTAGAACTGCTTCTCATCATCTTACAACGTAGGCCTAAAGTCGTTTCTAACTGAAATGTAAACAATTTACTAAACTGAAAGTGAAAACTGCATGAGTGAACTAAAGATTTCACCCGAAATGAAAAAGTGAAAAGAACATAAGGTAAAATTCCACACGGGCGTGGTCATGAATGATCATTGTTGTTTGATGAGGAGGATCCCCTGCTGCTGTTGGCGAATGCAATACCATTAGTCGTGGGAAGGACTAGCCTTTTGTGTTGGATAATGCGGTACTGCTAGTAATGGATGAGTTGGACTTCTGCGCTGCAGGTTCCTATAGAATGGCCAATGGTCATGATCCATTGACTTGGACATGGAATTGACCCTCTTCATATTTTTTCTCTGCTTCCTAGGCATGGAGGATCGTCAACCTCGGCCTCGAGCCACTGTGATTGGCTGTGAGATGGCCTGCATACTTAAAATTCCATGAAAACCTGCACATACAGCAAACCAGTTAAATAAATCCTGCGATGAGAGGTAGACTGCTTCAGAATGCTCAGGTGAAGGCAGAGTAGTAGTGCAGAGGCATGGAATGTAGTGAAAGAGTTTCTATGGTGAAAACATGGTTTGAATCCAATCTGGTGCGAAACTATGAAAAATGCGGTTTTGCGGAAAACCGGAGTCAGTTTTCGCACAAGGCCGGGGCGGTAAGTGGTTTTACCTCGAGCGAACGTGATAGGGCTCAGGTGTTGACACATGTCCCTCTAAAACCACCCATTTCATGTTGAATTTGGGTGTTAAATTATTTTGGTGGATTGGGCACAAAAACAGTTCTAAATCGTCAGATCTGGGAGATCGACGGCTGAGATCAAACGCAAAGGGAGAAAGGATGTATGGGAGGAAGAAAGGTGGGACCTGGTGGATGATGTCATCATTTTTGCAGGTAGCAAAAAGCTATTGGATGGATTTTAAAATAGGGATCGATGCGAGTCGTTGGATCGTGAGGATCAACAGTCGAGATCTGGCGATGAAGGAGAATGGAAAGGGCAGGGTTGAAAATGCGGGAGCAATATGGGTTGTTGGATCAGGATAAATTGGCGGCTGCGATTGAATCGAGGGCTTATCATATCGGAGATCCAGACATATGGGAAGAGGAAATGTGGAGGGAGCGATTGCGATATGCTGATGGAGCGAGAGCCATTGGATCGGGGACGAGATCCACGGTGGAGATCAGAGCGGGGGAGTGCAATATTGGATGAGTGGTCGAGAAAGTAGCGAAGGAGCGATGGAGCAAGGACCGTTGGATCGGGCCCGATCAACGGCAGGGATAAATTAGAGAAAATTGACTGGGGTAAAAGGCAAAGGTGCGCTAGCCATTGGATCAGGATGATCAACGTTTGAAATCTCATCGGCGAATGGTAGGCAGAAGGGGTTTGAATGGGAGGACAAAGACAGAAAAGGCACGATGACCGTCAGATCTGGAAGATCGATGGTCTAGATCATATCGCAGCTTCGCATAAATGAATGAATGAGGCAGAGGATAGCAAAACAGCGAGACAACGTTGACCGTTGGATCAGGAGGATCAACGGTCGAGATTCCATCACGCGAGATGAAAAATAGAGCTGAGGGAGGCCCGATAGTCGTTGAATCGACTGCAATCAATGTCTCAGATTATATCGACAGGGAATGAACATCGTTGGTGAATATATAAAGTGAAACAAGAAGGAGCAATGTGCAATGTGCGATGGAGCGAGGACCGTTGGATCTACGAAGATCAACAGTGGAGATTATCTCGGAAGATCAGCATATTGGCAGAGAAATACAGAGTGAAAATGGATTACTGCAATGTGCGATGTGTGATGGATGGGCACAGTGCGATGAGCGAGGACCGTTGGATATGCGGAGATCAACGGTCAGGATTGCGTCGGGGTTTCGCACATCGGCAGTGAAAAGGAGTTTAATGAATAAGGAATGTTCGGTGGCGATGAGCAATGTGTGAGAGCCGAAGAGGTCTTAAAGACTTTTAGCAATCGGTCATAGAGCTGGGTCATATGAGAAATGGGGGCTAAAGGCTTAAGCCGAAAGGCGCTTAGAGGCCTGATATGTTAAAATGAGCGCTTTTAACGCAAAAAGGTGGATTTTTAGCCTTTTCAAGGGTTTCGATAGGTGAAAAAGGGGCTTTGATAGTTCATGAAGTCCTTGTTGTATTTGTTTTGCAGAGTAAAGCTCCTTATCATTAGACATCCCAGCTCGGTGAGGGATGTAATAACAACATGGTGGACATTAGGGGAGTTTTAAGGTCTAAAACGGGCCTCCTAAGAAAAATTTACAACCAAAATAAAATTTTTAAGAACCAATAGGATTCAAGATGATGATGTCAACCATGGGGGATGATTTACCATTTTTGGAGTAAACAAGTAAAAATAATAAAACTATTTTTTTAACTCATATTTTCTGTTAGAAAATATATATTACAGAGAAATGCAACACATAAAATATGTGGAAACACAAACACAAAAAACATATAAAACCACAGAGACACAAATATACGTGGTTCACCCAGTTTTGGCTACGTCCACCCCTAACAACCAGTACTTACTTTCTATTATCCAACAAAATAAAGAGACACAACCTACAACAGATCTACTTTAATATCCTTTGTTCTCTCTCACAGTCTCCTTATCTGTTTCTCGCTCTAAGAATACACAGTCGCAATATAATATCCTCATATAAAATGAGGGGTTGCCTTCTAGGGAAAAAACCCTAAATTAAACATAACTTCTACCATCAGATCATCTGCCTATTGAACAGCCCAGATTGACTAAAAATTACAATACTTTTACAAGGAAATTTAACATCTGTTTTTAGCTTTGGGGGCGCTGCCCCTGAAACCCCCAGCCGGGGGGGGGCTCCATAAAGTTGCAGTCGGCCCCCCTAGAACCCCCAGGCAACGTTTAATTACGGGCAGCGTTGTCGCCCTGTTAAGAGCAGGGGTCCAATGTTGTGATACAAAATAAAGAAGATAATAAGGATCCACACCCAACATTTTCAACTTATCTCCCTAATTTTTTCCTCAAATTTCAAGCAGGAGTACTCGTTGGATGAAAAATTTAATTCCTCATCCAAGGAGTACGCATGATTCATACTTTTGATGGACCCTGTTGCATGAAAAAGGAGAAATACATGAAGAACGTGATTTAAATCACGTTTTTTCATGTATTTATCATTTTTAATGTAGAAGGGTCAGTCAAAAGTATGCAACATGTGCACCCCTTAGATGAGGAATCAAATTATGCATTGAACGAGTGTTGCCGCTCGAAATTTGAGTAAAGCCATATGGAGATCAGTTGAAAATACGAGTTGAAAAAATAGTTTTTTCTTTTTTCCCTCTAATATTTGATGATGTAATCTAATCTTATTTTATTATTTCCACTATTATTTTAGAATTTCCTTAGGAGGCCTATTTTAGACCTCAAAATTACCCTAATGGGTGGATGATAGGGATAGCATGGAGGACATTGAGGAAAATATTGAGGATATTGTTCTTTTCTCCCATAAGGTTCTTGTCAACCTTGTTTCCAAGGTTGCTTTTGGGGTTCAACTGGTCAAGGTTTCCAAGGAGGGAGTGTGTTCCAATTACTTTGAGATGGATGTGAATAGGCTTGAAATTATGAATTAGGTTCTTGAACCATACCATGTTGACTAAGCTACCATGGTGTTGTAGCAACAATCCCTGTTTTGGATTTTTTGTTTTTCTTGATTAGGTTTATTCTATAGAAAAGATATTAAAACACAAAAAAATTAAAATAATTCATAAAACTCATAAAAAAGAAAAAAATTCCATAAAAATCCCGAATAAGCCTTCGGTGAATCAGTCGAATGCCTTAGCTTTCTTTTCGGCAAGCTGTTCAAAGTTGTTTTGGCGAATTTCCCTTTTTGTCGTTTCGGTGAATTATTTTTTCGATTCGACAAATTCATTAATTGCATGTGTGATCCTTTAGTTGATTCACTGTTTATTTTTCCTCACTTGATTCACCGAATTGCGTGTTATTGTTATTTTCTCTTCGCCGAATCGTGCTTTTCAAAATAAGGAATTTGTCGATTACCATGTTGGTGCGTCAGTAATTTTTTTGGTTTGATTATTCATTAATGGTCGTCATGTTGCGCTTCCCAAGAGTATTCATTAATACACACTGACATTAATTTGCTATTCGTGGCAATAAGAAATCTTTTGATTGGTTAGAGGCATCAAGATTGCACATTTACATTCTTATATCCTATTAATTAAAGTCAAAAGTGTTTGAATTTATGGGTAAAATCCACCTGCGGATCTAGCCCATGTGATTTGGAATGATTTGCATTTATTTTTCAGACCTCGGGGTAGGACTTTATTTTCTCTATATATGCCTATAGCAGGCTAGTCTTTGCACTATGCATCATTCTACATTTTTCTTCACTAAGTGCCAAGACTACGTGTTTTTCTAAACTATAGCTTCTCGCTGATGCATTTGCATCTCAAGTATTTTAAATTTTTTATGAACTGATATGATGTCTGTGAAGAAAATATGATGTTAGCATCGATGTTTTGCAGGTTTATGATTGTCCTCATGCCGCATCAAAAGCGAAGCATTCCCCAGAATCTGCAAATTCCTAATACTACCGAGGATGAGGTCTTGAACGTCATTCCAGAGGACTTGTCCGTTGATCGCTCATTTTCAGATACTACACACAAGGTTGGTGGAAAAAACTCATCAGACTGGAGTAATTTGTATCGGTATTTTTAATAACAGTAATATCCGATGATGCATGACGAACCACCAGCAAATACAGAAGAAGAAGCTAAAGATGCAGAAGTCAAGGCATGTATTAGAGTCTGCAGGTCGGAGATCATTCTTGTTGGCACCCGCCCCGCCATGTTTCCTTACTATGATGTTATTTGGTGGATGTTTCATTTTGTTTATATTCCCCGTAGTCAATTTCTCAGTGCTTTGGGTCTAGTAATTGGGTCTTTCCGATCAGAGGATCTTAAGAAATTCTACAACCTTCCACCACCCACTACTTGGTACAATCAAGAATATATCGATATGTTCAAAATAAATAATGAGGACTATCTAGAAAAGATCAAGGAATGGTGGGCTCTGAATAAGGACCCCACCCGCAAAGAAAGTGGGATCTACTCAATTAATTCTCTAAATTTGCCTTATCGTGAAGTCGTGTCCATGATTAGCAGATTGTATGGGATGGCAGATTTCTCCATTTTTCATATATGTTGGGTCCCTTTGATGTCCGGGGTGGTCAACAAGTGTTAAATTTTCAATTAGGCTAATATCCTGTCCTATAGTCTGGCAAAGGCCATTTCTAAAGCTAAAGGTTCATCATCCTCCTGACCTGCAGTGTTCTTCATGTCTTTGTATGTCCTCGACTGTGTGTGTGCTTGCAATGTGTTCTCAGGAATGGATTGGAAGTGGACCCCTGTCAGGGCTCCGATACATATATACTACAGCCATTTTTGGTCATCAAGGTATGAATTTTTCTTCTATCATATCTTCGAACACTTTGTTCCATAAATGCACATTATCATATATGCGCATCCTCCTCCAAGATTCTTTACGAAGGGAAAGAGGGTGTTGGAACCAATAGGGATTTGGTATGTGGAAAAGGTCTACTCCTACATCGGAGTGTATGGGTTGATCGAAGCCCCACATTACCTTCCAAAATATGTTCCAGACAGATTTTTGTTGAGAGAAAAATCGTATCAGGTGACTTATGGAGGTGTTGACAAAGGTCTGAAGGATAGTGGAAAGAGGCAGTGGCCAAATTACTCGATTGTTCTGGGTCAATATAATCTTGGAGCTTATGGCCATGCCATTGAGGAAGAAAATCGTATAAGAAACATCCCATTGGCACATGCCCCTTACAGGATGCATGACCCATTCTTAATAGTTAAAAATAATTTGTTAAGTTGAAGATGGGTAGTCGCTATGATCACCAGGAAACACCTGATGATAGTATGCACTGCCGAGAAGATAGTTTTGAAGAGGTTTTGGAAAAAATCCAAGCCTTAAAGGATCATGAAGTAAACAAGAGGTGGTAAGCCTATCTAATCAAGAATTTGGAGACCTCTGCTGCCACGAGAGAAAAGTTTGACATAGAGTAGCAGGAGTTAGCAAAGAGTCAGGAATTGGAGAACCCTGAGTTAAACTCTGCCACCTTGAGTGCAGGGAATTTTGGTTCCTCTGTTCATATTGATCTTGAATTTGATCTTGTCATGGAAATTTTGCAACAGGATAAAGCAGAGGATAAGACAAATAAAGCCGAAGGAGAAGCCCGCGATAAAGTAATTCAAGAGGAAGTTGAAGCCGTGGAAAGGCTGGAGTAGAAAGAAAAGTAGCAGGAGGAAGAAGAATTTGTTGCTCAAGAAATAGAACGTTTGAAGGTTGAGAAGGCTGAAGCAGCAAGGTAATCTTAAGAGTTGGAAGAGGAGGAAAAGAAGCGAGCAGAAGTAGCAAAGTTGACAATTCATAATCAAGAGGTGCATCATACTACGCCTCTAGCCTCTATTCCGGGAGTTTCCTATGTGGGTATTGTAGGATTGTAGCATCTTGAAAATGTGCATGATTCAGTGGTTCCCATGTTGAATGATTTCTATAGTTTAAAAGAGATAGGGGTAGTCTCCCAGGAAAAGAGGAAGGACCAAGGAAGGAAGCAATCCCAACACGGAAGTTCCCAGCGATCCTCCTGTGTCTGTGTGGAAGTTGGGATATGGGCCAGCAGTGCAAAAAAATTTGGACTTTGTAGCCTTGTTGCAATATCTCCAAAGGCTAATGATTTAACTCTTTTCTAAGCGCACCAGCTTATTTATAAGCTTCAAATGCAGATCTCTGGTTTTGAATCAGAGAAGGAAGAATTGCAAGGAAGAATCCAGGAACTAGCTCAAAGTTTGTTTAGTGCGCAAGCAGAGCATAAGCATCAATTGAAATAAGTCAAAGAAGAGCACCATAAATCCATATTACAAGTCCAAGACAATTTCCTGTCTCTCATTGGGTGTAAAAGGGTGGAAAGTGAGCAGGTGATTGTGCAAGCCCAAGCAGAAAAGGTTGATTTGTTGCATCATATGGATGTTTTAAGAGATCAGCTGAGCGATTTAGATGGGCTCTTTGCAGAAATAAGGGATGTAAGCAAGGATGTGAGTGAAACTCATGTGGCCTTTTATCAATGCATGCTTAAGGTTCATTCAGGCTATCAAGATTCCTTGCGCTGTGGAAGTGAGCTAGTTGTTAATGGGAGTGAAATCAAGGGAATTCAAACCATGCTGAAGGTGATCGAATCATTTGAAACCCGATTCATCACTGAGAATTTGGATATCCTGAGGTTGTCGCATCATGAAAGGATGATTCATAGGGTTGTGTTTGATGACTTGCTAGCAATAGTATCTGCAACTTCTAGTGCTAGTAAAGACGCCATTCAAATATGCATAGAGATGTGGAGCGTGACTGCAAAGCTATTGTTTACTTGTGGTATGCCCCCCTTAGTTACCATTTTTGAGGTTGTACCTGAGCACTTCATATCGATATGCCCAGTTCTAGAAGACACGGAGATCACCAATCAGTTTCTGGGCTCAACACCAATTACGTAAGATGTTGTGGCTAATCTAATCACAAATCCAGCCAAGAGATTGTCCATGATCAGAAATTTCATCTAGTGCATGGAGAAGAGCCATTTTTCCATCTTAGATGACTTATATTTGTGTCAATATTGTCTCAATTAGGTGGACCCAGATTGGTTAGATTCAATTGTGACTCGTCATGATTTATGGGGAAATACCGTTGGTCTTACTGCCGAATCATCCACCTCAGCCCCAAGAAAATAGTTTGCAATCAGTAGTTATTTTTAGGATTTATTTTTTAGTTTTTAAAAGGTAGTCACCCAACCGTTTCTTGGTTTGCGAAATTGTAACCCTTTTGATTTTTTTATAAATAAGTCATAATATGACAGCCTTAGAAGGGGGGAATCACTTGGAAATAATCAATGTAAGATATGTATGAAATATTGGGGCACCAAATTTTTGGAGTCTTGGAGTTATAATAGAACAATCGTCTCTTCATTTTGGAAATACAAGTGTATGAATGGCTTGCTGTTCTGCGATTTCATGGATCATGCATTATTGCGTTAACATGGGTTTTAATGTTTCCATGCCCTTAGTTATGTTTACTTCTATTGGCATGTTAAAATACGAAACCAGTTTTTCAATCTATTCTATCAATCTTTGTTTATTGCTTTAACGAGAGTAATTTGTGCGATTAGAACTTTTTCTGAAAGCATCTTTTATTGTTGCTGATATGCACTACAATTAACATGAAACTTCTTCATTTTGATTAATGGTGTTTGTATTACAGCACGTTGAACATGAATAATTTTTTCTTCTCTTCAACTTAATATCAAAACTCTCCTTTATAAGGATAGGTAGTATGTTTTTTAGTTTAAATAGTTTCATTTTTTGTTGCTCGCAAACCTAAAAATAAACAACAATAAAAAAGAATTAGCTTTGATCCATCACCATCAAAGTCCTCTTTAAGGAAAGGCATTTACCCGCATAGTAACAGAAATATAAATCTATCGAGAGAAGTTACTCCAAGAAACATAGGGGCTAATTTAGAACCTTTGTTGGGCTTTTCTCTCCTTGTTTCCATAGCGATTTTCACCCAGTCAACAAAATTGGTGTTAGAAGGGGGGCCGGCCTAAACCAAGTTATCACTGAGACATTCATGACTAAAACCAACCCACAGCAACCTAATGTACCTCAGGAGTTTGGTAACTAGTTTTCGGTAATCTCACAACTTTATACTCAAGTTCTCTAAACTACTCGCTCCTGTCATGAGTTGGAGCATGCCTGGGACGCTCTAGCAAGAGACGATGTTGCCACTGATAATTGTCGGGAAAATAACTGACTCTGGACGAGAGATTCTGACCCAGGAGTTTCTCAGCATCCGAAAGATAGTGAAGAGCACCCTATCACAGTCCCACTCTTTGAAGTTAATATTTTTAGTCTAATAACCCAAAATTACACTCACCAAGTTGTTGTATTACCTACTACTCCATTATTACCCAGGAGAAGGCTATGAACTTTTCCTGTTACTCAAGCGGAAGATCAGCTCATAGTAAAAAAATTCGAAGACCTAGTTGACCTTTCCCTACACGAAATACCAAGATCAGTATCCCTTATCGCCCCATATCACCCTAAATCTATAATAGGGGACAGCGATCAATACTTAGAGATTGGCCAGCCTCAGTGACCCCACCCATCTGAAGATGGTTCTCATTCCGAACGTTCTGAAACAAATTCCTCAGAAGAAGGTGATATGGAAATACCAGAGAACCATTAAAATGGAGATGCTAATGAAAACATTGACAGGCCTTGGCTTCTTAGGGATGCAGTACAGTACCAGGAAGATAGACTCGGCTTCCTAAACGTCATGAGAAAATACTTCCCAAATTTAACCCGGATTCTAAGGAACCCACAGAAGACCATATTCAAAAATTCATGCTAGCTAACCGATTAATGAGTGTCCACACTGAAGATGTGGTGTTTCATCTCTACCTTATACTTTTTAAGGTAAGGCCTCGACTTGGTATTTCTCTCTCCCAAAGGGATCGATAACAAGTTGAATGAATTTCAAATAGCCTTCCTCGAAAAGTTTGGGGAAGATAAAACACCCGCAGTCTTAGTCTTAAAGTTGTCACGTATGAGGATGGACACTAAATAAAAGGTCAAAGACTTCAACCAAATATTCTTGTCACTAAGAAAAAATATTCCTCAAGACTCCAGGCCCACTGAAGGAGTTTTTATAAAGTTCTACACTTCTGCCTTGCCCCAGACCATTGCTATGTTCGTAAAACAAAAATAAAAAAATGCCTTGCAAGAAAAATTCACTGAAGCAATTAAATTAGAAAAATACATGTCCATCTTGAAGGGAAACCCAGGGCAGCAGGGGACAAAAAAGGGAAGCAGCAATAGAAACCCCTCAAAGCCTTCAAGAGACAAGAGGGATTCTAATGCATTCGATGTGGAAGTTTTGCAGAGGGTAGTAAAGTAGTTATCCAACGAAATCATAGAATTAAAAAAACATTCAGGAGAAGGAACATCTAGGAGAGGTTATTTTAAATTCCAAAATAGACGGAATTTTCCTCCGAGTCCCCCATAAGCAATTAATGTCCAGGAATTCGCAATGGACAATTTTTGTAGAGCTCATAAAGTTAACCACTCTGAGAAAGATTGTCGAGAATTTATCATTATGTTTGAATTATTTATAACCGAGAAAGAATCCTCCTCTGGGACAACTAATGTTTAGGCCCCAGAATCCCAAGGGTCCCCTCTTGAAGAATCTGTGATTAATCACTTCTGGGACTTGTCCAGTATTTTTTAGGAAGAATATGAAGAAGAATTAGGAGATGTGAATACCAGTCAACCTTCTTACCAAACGCAAACAAAAGGACCACCAGCCCCACCAGGTGATATTTCCTCATCAATTCCAGTTGTTGGTAAACCAGATCCTCCCAAGAAAATTTTCCCAAGTAAGCTAGCAACTGCAAAACCAGTTGTAAATAAAACCACTAAACCTGTAGATAAGACTAACCATAGGAATTTAGTTTTTAGCATATTTTATGAGTTAAAAAATACAAGGGCTAGTATTTCTCTCTTCGAACTTACCAAAATTGCACAATTCAGAGATGAAATTGTAAATGCGCTTCCCAGAAAAACCCCTAATCTTCCCCAACATCTCGTTTTGAATTTAGATATCTAGGAGCCTCAAATCGAAGGTTCCATGAGTGGGCAGAAGTCAAAATCGCAGACCCCTCCTTTCTTGTTAACGTTCAAGATTCATAATCATAATGTCCACAACTATATGGTAGATTCAGGAGCTTCATCTAATGTTATGCCATACTTAGTTTGCAAGAAATTAGACCTTGAACCTAGTAAGAGCGGAGCTCAAATAGTGCAATTAGATTGATCAAAAGTAAAATTCTTGGGAGAATTGAAGAACGTTCTTATAAGATTGTCCTCAGACTCTAGGGTTCACCAAATCATTGACATTGTAGTAGCATACATTCCTGAAGCATCTGGTCTCTTGCTGAGCAGAGATTGGTCCAGCCAGTTAAATGGTTACTTCACCACTGATTAGTCTCACCTTTGGTTTCCCTATAAATGAAAACAAAATAAAATAAGGATAAATAGGGAGCGTTACATGAAACATGTTTTCATTTATTTAGAAGCTCCCAATGAGCCTGTGATTTTTATGTTGGGTGTGGAGCCTGATTATCTTGTTTATTTTGTATCACAGCATTGGATCCCTGTACCTTAATGGGGCGGAAATTCCGCCCATAATTAAACGCTTCCTGGGGGATTGGGGGGGGGCGGATGATCTGAAAGTAGAAGTTATGTTTATTTTAGGGTTTTTTTCCCTAGAATGAAACCCCTTGCTTTGTATGATGGTATTTTATTTCAGTTGTGTATGGTATGTATTCTCAGAGCGAGAAACATAGAGGGAGAATGTGGGAGAGAACAGAGGATATTATAGCGGATCTTTTGTAGGTTGTGTCTCTTCATTTTGCTGGATAATAGACAGGAAGGACTGGCTATTCAGGGTGGACGTAGCCCAAACTGGGTGAACCACGTATATTCGTGTCTCTCTAGTTTTATGTGTTTTGTGTGCTTTTGTTTTCTGCATATTGCATGTGTTGCATTGCTCTATAATATTTAATTTTATAACATTTTATTAATTCCTTATTAGGTAACTGCTGTGTAGACACATGGTTCGTTGATTCCCAGGTTGATTCGTCAATAGTCCCAGAAACTATCATCTCGAAGCTGCTCTTTTGTACTCATCAGCCAGCTCCTTGAGATGATGATAAGAGGGAAGATAAAGCTAGGGAGACAGAGTTCTAGACCTTGCACTTCAACAGTTCTAAAACCAAATATGGTGTAGGTATAGGGTGTGTACTCCAAGATCCTAAAAAAGACAAGACCTTGATTGCTTGCCGATTAGAATTTGAATGTATGAACAATGTCGCAGAATATGAAGCACTCTTGTAGGGTCTTAAGAAGGCGATCTATCTAGGAATTAAAAATCTCAAGGTTAGCGATTCTAAGATCATAGTTAAGCAAGTAAGAAATTCCATCCACTGCATATCAAACCAATTGGTTCGCTATCAACAAGAGGTATGTGATATTTTTCCTTGTTTTGAAGAATTTAAGATTCTTTCGATTCCAAGGTGTCAAAATATAGATGCAGATTTGCTAGCTAATGTTGCTTCTCGTCTTATTCCATCTAAAAATTTCATACTTGATTATTTTTAGGTTGAACTCATTTTCAGGCCTTTAGTCCCAAATAATTTCACAAATTGGAGGGTATTCAATGATGATGAGCAGATTATCAATTTCCTAAGTTCCAAAGATACCTTCAAATATGTGGCAATTGATGAAGAACAACATGATCACGATATGAAGAAATAGCTTGACCAATAAACTCATGTTCGTGAGAATTCCATCCCACGATCAATGGTAAAAGTAGAAAATTTCTATGATCTTAAATATAAATTCAAAAGGGTGATGAACCGCAAGACTCATAGTTCATCTATGCAATACGAAGTTATTAATCTTGGTACCGAGGTGAATCTTTAGAACATCAACTTGGGTGTTCAATGTTCACCGGGTGAAAGAGCTGCCTTTATCAAGCTATTCAAAGAATTAAAGGATGTATTTGCATGGACATACGATGACTTGAAGACATTTGATTCAAAGATAATTCAACATGTCATTCCCTTCAAAGATAATTCCAAGCCAGTGTAGTAGAAGTTACGAAATATGCATCCCATTATTGAACCTACGGTCAAGGAAGAGTTTAAAAAAAATCTATAGGAAAAGATAATTTTCCTTATGAGATACACGCAGTGGGTGGAAAACTTAGTACCAGTTTGAAAGAAGAATGGTGACATACGACTATGTGTCGATTTTTGCAATCTAAATCGGGCATTGGACAAAGATGGTTATGCAGTCCCACTAATGGAACAAATTCTACAGTAGGTCTATGGGTCGAAGATGTTTTCTTTATTGGACGGCTTCTCAAGTTATAACCAAGTCTTGGTAGCCCCTAATGATAGATTGAAGACTAACTTCTGAACCAAATGGGGTGCCTATTCTTACCAGAAGATTTCGTTCAGATTAATCAACACGGGAGAAAATTTTCAGCGTGCTATGGATGTCGCTTTTCGAGGAATCATTGGCAAGGCCATGGTGTTATACTTAGACGATGTAACGGTGTACTCAAAATTTAGGGCGAACCATATTGATGATCTCAAGAAAATTCTAGAGCGCTGTCGAAAATATGGGATTTCCCTCAATCCCAAAAAATCCATTTTCTCTGTAACTGAAGGGAAGATGTTGGGATTTGTTGTGTCTAAGGAAGGAATGATGATCGGTCTTTAGAGTTCAGCAGCAATCTCTAAAATTCCTCCTCCTCATAAAAAAAATGCTATGCAATATTTCATGGGAAAAATCAACTTTGTAAGGAGATTTGTCCCAAGATTCATCCAAACAGTTAAACCTCTGCAAGATATGGTTAAGAAGAAGGTAGATTATAAATGGGAGATTAAGAAAAAATAAGCATTCACTAGCATAAAAGGAGCGATTATCGATGCACCATCTCTAATGATTCCTGATTTCTCAACAGATGTTTTCCTGTATAATTTTTCCTCCAGAGATTCTTATGTAGTCGTTTTGACCCAAAATAATGTTGAAGGAGATGAAGTTCCAATTTCTTTCATGAGCGCAGGGATGGACGAGGCCCAGCTCAAGTATCCTAAGGTATATAAGAAAGAATTTGTGGTATTCAAGGCGGTTAGTAATTTCCGCCCATATATTTTAAAATCTCATACTCATGTAATTGTGCCTTACCCTGCGGTGAGGAACTTTTTTGTTCAGAAAGAGCTTGGGGAAACCCGAGAAAATTGGATGACAACTCTCCAGGAGTATTATTTGGAAATTAAGCCTACTAAAATTGTTCAGGATCATGCAAGTTGGTGGCGGAATCAGCAGGAAATGAAGCTGTTGAGGAAGAGGAATGGGACAATGAAGCCTGCATGTGTGAAGCCAGCCCTGTGGATGCAATCATTTCTCCATATTCTTGGTATGCTAACATGAATTTTTATCTAACTAGAGGAAGCACCCCTGAAGGTATAGATGTGATTAAAAGAAGAGCCTTAAGATTGAAGTCATCTCATTTCTAGTTGGTAGCAGGTTTTATATTCAAAAAAAACTCTGATGGATTTTTGCTGACGTTGTTAGAGAAGGAGGAGTCTCAAAAGGTGATTTATGAGTTGCATGAGGGTCCAGCGGGTGATCATTTTGGACCAAAAACTATGGTTCATAAAATCTGAGATTTGGATATTAGTGGCCTACAATTTTTAAGGATGCATACGCGTTTGTACGAAAATGTGAGGAATTCCATAAATATGCAAGACGAGATTGGAGAGAAACTAGTGATTATCGAAGCCCCTTTTCAACAGTGGGGTTTAGATGTGGTTGGTGAAATTAACCCGCATTCATCCGCACAACACAGGTATATCATCACTGCTACTAATTATTTCACACGATGGTCAGAAGCCATCCCTCTGTGTGTCATCAATGATGATCAGGTTATTTCGTTCCTTACACCTCATGTCATTACTAGGTTCAGTGTCCCTAACTTCATAGTTTTTGATAATGCGAAATATTTTTCATCGACAAAAATAATGGAGCTTGCATTAAATTTTGGAATAGAATTCAAATACTCGGCTAATTATTATCCTCAGGGAAATGGTTTGGTTGAGTCAACAAATAAAATTTTGAACAATATCATTAAGAAAACTATAGCCCAGCACCAACACAGTTGGCATATCAAGTTGCCACTAGCTCTCTAGGCAAATAGGGTGACTCCCAAAGCTACTATAAAGAATTATCCCTTCTTCCTGGTCTATGGACATGACCCAATTCTTCCCACACATATCTGTGTACCATCTCTTCAACTTTCCCAATCAGTCCAGGACACTGAATGTCTAGCTATGCAACAACGTATAAATGTTTTGTTGAATTTAGAAGAAGAGCATTGTTGAACCACCAAAAAATTTCCAAATCCTTGTTCGATAGGAAGTCGGGGACCTAGTTCTAAAGTGGGACAAGCCAAATGAAGTCAAAGGGAAACACACTAAGTTCCAGAAGTTGTGGTTATAACCATACCAGGTCAAAGAAAAGTTAGGACCGAGCACTTTTAGATTGCAATATTTGGAAGGAAGATTGGACCCTTTTCCCATCAATGGGCAAGTTTTGAAGGACTTCTTTTCTTAGGAGTAGTCCTGGTTAGGACTGTGTACATAGTTTTGTTTCTTTTGTTTGAATCTGTACAATTTATTTCATCTTTCTTTTATTTTTTCCTCAGGGTGAAAATTGTTACATATCTGGTGCACTTTGGGGTTGAAGACCAATGCTCTCGGTTGATTTCACGTGAAAATATTTTAGAGAAGGCATATAAGATGACGCTGGAATTTGGAAGTATGTGTTTGTTGAATGGAGAAACATCTTGTCACAGGCCCTACGATTAAAAATTAAAATTTCTTGCATGTGAGTGAGATTTTCAGCTATTATCTGCAAGATTTGTTCATCACGACACTTTAAAAGAATCTTCTGTTTGTTTGGTATGTGAAGTAAGAGGATCCTTGGGTGTTGAGGTGACTTCACTCGATGTTGTGGGAAAATCTAACACTATCTCTTAAATTCCTTGGGCCAATCTGGAAGGAATGTTTTACTTCTGGGAAGCTTGAAAGTAAGGACTGTTGCCAGGCTCAGGAGTTAGGTTGAGACAGAAAACTTGTTGGGGTAATGACTGTTGCCAAGGTCAGGAGTCAGGTTGAAACAACAAGCTCCAACCCTGATTAAGCAGTTTAAAAATATGGTAAAACCATGACTGTGCCCCGGAAAATATTCATTGGGTGATGAAGCTTGTGATTTACAAAATAAATTTCTCACTCCTAGGAAAAAGAAAGAGACGCAGTTCACACCTAAAATCGGCTCGCAATGGATAAGCCGTGGTCTCAGGGAAAAATTGAAAAACATACCGAAAAGCAGAAGAAGTTAAAATTAACCTCATATTTTTGGCTTACTGATAATAGTTGTTGAAATTTCCTCAAGGTTTAAGGAACATCTTTCTCGACCAAGAATATTCATTTCCTGTAGAAATTACGTGTCCCACTCTATTTTTCAATTTCTCCTTATTTCTCGCGTATAGTTAAATTCCCATTCCCATAACCATACATTTAACAAGCTAGAAAAATAAATATTTTCTGAAAACAAAAATTCTGGAAATTTCAAAGTGTTGGAAATTGCAGAAATAAAAACACAAAAACATTTTCAGCCACACACAGAAATTTGACACACTGATTTTTGTTCAATATGACCCTGGAAAAACCCCCTACAGCTCTTGGGGAAAACTAGTTTGAAAGCTCTCTTTATTTCTGAATATTTCTTTTCAAGTGAGACAGAAAATACAGTAAAAATTTCAGCAACTACACAAATGTACTTATCTCGATTTCTATGCTTGCACACTGCCTCAGAAAACGTGCCAAACATCAAACTTACAAAATAGAAATTTTACAGCATTTATTACAACATTAAATGTTGAACTTCCACCCTTGAAATACATGCCTATATTTCAGTAGTACAGTCGTACGGTTGTACGGAAATTATATTTGTACTTCCTCCTCGATTCTTGTGCCTCAAAATAGCCTCGAAAACAATGTTGTCCTGTTATACGGATTTCCTTGAAATCTATGCTAGAAAAAACAGCAAACTCCTCCTCAGTTTTCGAACCCAAAATCTACCTTGGAATGCGTGTTGAAGTAGTTTTACAAAATCCCTCTTTTTCTATGCCTCCTTCCTCGAAAAGTGTGCCAACCTCCTACTGTATGGATTTCTACCTTGGGAAATGTGCCTCTAAGATGTTGTAAGGATTTGTTGAAGTCTCCTTGTTGCTTCCCTCTTTCTTCTCACTGCTCAGAAATGTCTCCTTTGCCTTGTCTCCTCCTCTCTCAATATTCTCATGAAATAATAAATGATATTTTCCCTCTTTTCCTCCTTTAACCTAACCCTAAGTGACTTTTGGGGAATCCCTAAATCCAATGGTTGAGATAGCTTTAGATCTAGGGTTGAGATTGAATGTGCATTTAAATCTCACCTTCTATTTTTAATTCACCCCTATTTAATAAAGACCCTTTTAGTCATTTATTTCCAAAGTCACTTTTCACTTTCTAATTTCACATTGACTTTATTAAAGTCACTTTAAAATTATACTTAGTAACTTTATCACTTAAAGTCACTTTTAAATTAGATTTGACTTTATAACTTATAAAGTCACTTTAGGAGAAAAAGTTAAATTATTTTGGACATTTTTCCCTAGGCCAAAGATCAAAGCCTTAGGGAACCACTTGTCCTCCGGTAACCAAATTTCAACACTTCCCCTTACCGAGGAAGGTGTTCCTCACCACAGCCATCTTGTCTCTGAAATAGACATGCTTGCCCCGTGGTAAGGCTTTGGTGAAAATATCTACTTCATGCTCATCGATGGGAATATAATCAAGCTCCACAACTCCCTTCTGAACATAGTCTATGATGAAATGATATCTGGTCCTCATATGCTTTGACCTATCATGAAATACTGGATTCTCCGTGAGTTTAATGCAACTCTAATTATCACAGTAAACTACTGAAGGTCTCAACGGTTGACCAAATAATCCAAACAACATCTTGCGAAGCCATATGGCCTCACAACTAGCTAGATTGGCTACCATGTACTCTGCTTCCACTGAAATCAATGCTATTGATTGCTGCTTTCGGCTGAACCACAACACAACTGCCGAACCCAACCCAAAACAACATCCTGAAGTGCTCTTCCTATCAGAAGCACAACCTGCCCAATCAGAATCACTGTACCCTAACAATCTCACTCAATCTCCATGTCTATAATCCAAACCTTACTCCACTATCCCTTGCAAGTACCACAAAATTTGTTTTTCGGCAACCCATTGCACTCTCCTGGGCTCACACATGAACCGGTTCATCGTGTTGACTGTAAAACATATATCTGGTCTAGCGTTGACCAAATACATCAAGAAACTAATCAGCAATCTATAAAATGTGGGTGTTATCACCCAAAAATTTTCAAAACATCATTGTGTCATGTTTGTTTTTGGTCATGGTTCAAATTAGGTTTAGAATTCAATTTAGGTTTTGATCAGGGGTAGGTTAGATTGTCATAAGTTCAAAGCCCATCCATAAGTTCAAATAAAGTCTTTTTTAAGGTCCATTCATTGTCAAATATCCATAATTTCCATTTGAGAGTAATTTCCTAAAGTATCATGACAAAAAATAGTCAATTAGCCAAGAATCCATGTTTTCGTAGTGCCACTAGTTCAAAAAAGTTGATTTGCGCTATGAAACTGCTAAAAGTTATGAAGCAAAAACTTTGTTTTCTAGTTTTAAGCAGTCAACTTCCAAGGAGGTTTCTGAGCAACTGAAAAATAATTTAGGAATACTGAACAATTTTTTTCTTCCTAACAGACCCAACTACAAAACCTCTCTCATTTTGTTCAAATTCATTAGGATGTGGGATAAATTGATAACTTAAAATGCACTATGAAACTATTGTTACAAAATGTCTTGTACATGATTGTTTAGCAATCAACTTCAAGTTCAGTTTCTTGCCAAATTCAAAAGTATTTTGGAATTATGAAAGAGTTTTGTCTTCATCACAGCCCATCTATAATAACCTCTCTCATGTTTCTCATATGTGTTATCCTTTGGGAGATACAAGGCTTTCTTTGAAGCCCTATTTTCAGAAACAGAGTCTTCTTGTTTTACACATTTTTTGCAAAAGCAGTTTCTGGACAGCAGGAGACATGGTTCAAAAAACCCAGACAGGTGTTTATTCAAGACATAATTACCTATAAAAACCTCCTTTTTTTTCGCAAAATACATCATGGAGTAAGAGATATAGGCTCTGTCCTAAGACCTATTTTTCAAGAAAAAACAGGAAAAACCAATAGGCCAACCTATTGCAAATGAAGAAGGGACCTCAAAAAGGCTAGAATGACTCTATTTTTCAAGTGATATGATGAAAAAAGGTCTATTTTCAGTTTTTGGCACATTCACACTTTACATTTTGGAAAATTTTGGACAAAAGTGCTCACTCAGTAGTTTCGTAGCGCCAACAGTGCAAAAAGAGTTAAAAGCACTACGAAACTGCTGTAGCAACGTTTTTCATTCTTTCTCATAAATTTTGGAAGGGAAAAAGTATGAGTTATGACCCAAAATTTATAGGGAATATGTTTTAATTGTTAATGAAGATAATTCTAGATAAAATAAATCATAATTTTGAAGGAAAAAAGGTCAAAGAGCTGTGCTATGAAAAGCGCTACAAAACTGTGTTGTTTTCGTAGCGCGGGTTTATTTCAGTTCATTGGGACAGTTTGATGATGGTTTTTGGACACCTGGAGCTTAGGGAGGATTATTTCAGGTGTTATTTCAGTTTCCAATAGAAAATTAACTAGAAATAATGAGTTCATGGTGGTCGGAATGTTTCAAGAAGTGTAAGGAACCCTATGCTTAGAAAACAAGAGATTGTTCCTATTTTGATGGAGGTCAGAATCATGGTCATGACGAGTTGAAGTCTATCCTCTGGATTCGACCATGTGTTAGTACACTTGGAAAATGATGTAACTTAATTAAGATAAGGTGGTTATATATAGGTGATTAAGAGTTTGAATCCTATTTGTATTAGGACTGTTTAGTATATTAGTTGACTTTTTGTAATAAATCCCATGTAATATGTTTATGCAAAGTGTCTAGAGTTAGGAATTCGAAGTATCTAGCAGAAGATGAGTTCACCTCATGTTTTCAAGGTATATTTAAGACCAAGAAGTTGAATTAGTGAGGGGTTGGAGGCTTTTTGGCAAAACTGGTGCATATTGTAAAAAGACTGTTTCAGCTAATGCAAAGAGCTTCCACTTGACTAACTTGGGATTTAGAAGGGGTTTTTAGTGTTTTCCTGTTCTATAAATTTTTCTTATATATCTTATTTGTAGTGGTGTTCATCTATATTACTTATAAATCATCTTTAGATGCTCTGACTTCCTTTATAAATGGACTAACTGTGTTTTTACATGTTTCAAGTGTGTGTCTCATGACTAAAAACCCTGATATGCCTCAACTTCCATGTCAATTAGATTCACTGATTTTCTGAGATTTATTTGACTCCATAAGCCCAATGTATACATGATGATGTTAGTTTCAACTTACATGTTGGAAAATTTTATCTAATCAGACCACTTTGTAAAGATTTGGATTGACTGATATATACAGTAACATAAAACTTTTCTTCACCTGAGATTCTTAGTGTATTTTCAATGAGTTTTATGTCCTATCTTTGAAATGTTTTTCTTCCATAGCCTTGATGTCTCATTACTCAGAATTCATTTATTACATGCTCTGAATTCCTTTAAACTTCAATTTATTGGGATTTTCCTGAATTTGTTACTCTTTCATTGAAGTATATGCAAGCCTCAACTTCCATAGGGAATGCCTTTGTTATGGAGAGCCCTATCACTGACTCCATAGCCAAATGGTAGCAAGCATTCATCTTCTAAACCTAAACCAAAACACAAATAATAGATTTAGCCATCTATCTATATCCCATATCATTAACCCTTGAGAGAGCCCTCTCAGGCTAAGGAGGCGCCTAAGCCTCATTCACAAGATTGGTTTGAAATAGTTACACTAATTTTCTGATCAGCAGCCTATCCGGTCTAATTTTGTGATAAAATTTTACTGTTATCACCCAAAAATTTTCAAAACATCATTGTGTCATGTTTTTTTTTGTTCATGGTTCAAATTAGGTTTAGAAGTAAATTTAGGTTTTGATCAAGGGTATGTTAGATTGTCATAAGTTCAAAGCCCATCCATAAGTTCAAATAAAGTATTTTTTAAGGTCCATTCATTGTCAAATATCTATAATTTCTATTTGAGAGTCATTTCCTAAAGTCTCATGTCAAACACTGGTCAATTATCCAAGAATCCATGTTTTCGTAGCACCACTAGTTCAAAAAAGTTGATTTGCACTACGAAACTACTGAAAGTTATGAAGAAAAAACTATGTTTTATGGTTTTGAGCAGTCAACTTCCAAGGAGATTTATGAGCAACTGAAAACGAATTTAGGAAACTTGAAAGAGTTTTTTCTTCCTAACAGACCCAACTACAACAACCTCTCTCTTTTTCTTCACATTCATTAGGAGGTGGGAGAAATTGATAATTTAAAATGCAGTACGAAACTGTTGTTACAAAAATGTCCTGTACATGAATGTTTAGCAGTTAACTTCAAGTTTTGTTTCTGGACAAATTCAAAAGTATTTTGGAATTCTAAAAGAGGTTTGTCTTCATTACCACCTCAGATACAATAACCTCTCTCACGTTTCTCATATGTGTTATTATTTGGGAGATACAAGGCTTTCTTTGAAGCCCTATTTTCAGAAATAGAGTCTTCGTGTTTTACACATTTTTTTCAAAGGCAGTTTCTGGACAGCAGGAGATATGGTTCAAAAAACAAAGAGATTTGTTTATTCAAGACATAATTTCCTACAAACACCTCCTTCATTTTCTCAAAATAAATCATGGAGTAAGAGATATAGGCTCTGTCCCAAGACCTATTTTTCAGGGAAAAACAGGAAAAACCAATAGGCCAACCTATTGCAAATGAAGAAGGGACCTCAAGAAGGCTGGAATGACTCTGTTTTTCAAGTGATATGATGAAATCAGGTCTATTTTCAGTTTTTAGCACATTCATACTTTAAATTTTAGAAAATTTTGGACACAACTACTCACTTAGTAGTTTCGTGGCGCCAACAGTGCAAAAAGAGTGAAAAGCGCTACGCAACTGTTGTGGCAGCTTTTTTCACTCTTTCTCATAAATTTTGGAAGGGAAAAAGTATTAATTATGACCCAAAATTTCTAGGGAAGATGTGTTAAGTGTTAATTAAGATAATTCTGGAGAAAATAAATCATAATTTTGAAGGAAAAAAGGTAAAAGAGTTGCGCTACGAAAAGCGCTACGAAACTGTGTTGTTTTCGTAGCACAGGTTTATTTAAGTTCATTGGGACAGTTTGATGATGGTTTTTGGACACCTGAAGCCTAGGGAGGATTATTTCAAGTGTTATTTCAGTTTCCAATAGCAAAGGAACTCGAAATAATGAGTTCATGGTGGTCAAAATGTTTCAAGAAGTGCAAGGAACCCTATGCCTAGAAAACAAGAGATTGTTCCTATTTTGATGGAGGTCAGAATCATGGTCATGAAGAGTTGAAGTCTATCCTCTAGATTTGACCATGTGTTAGTACACTTGGAAAAGGATGTAACTTAATTAAGATAAGGTGGTTATAGATAGGTAATTAAGAGTTTGAATCCTATTTGTATTAGGATTGTTTAGCAGATTAGCTATATTTTTGTAATAAATCCCATATAATATGGTTATGCAAGGTGTTAAGGGTTAGGAATTCAAAGTATCTAGCAGAATATGAGTTCATCTCATGTTGTAAAGGTCTATTTAAGACCAAGAAGTCAAATTAGTGAGGGGTTGGAGACTTTTTGGCAAAACTGGTGCATATTGTAAAAATACTGTTTCAGCTAATGTAGAGAGCTTCTACTTGACCAACTTGAGATTAATAAGGGGTTTTTAGTGTTTTCCTATTCTATCAATGTTTCTTATATATCTTATTTGTAGTGGTGTTCATCTATATTACTCAAAACTCATCTTTAGATGCTCTGATTTCCTTTATAAATGGACTGACTGTGTTTTTACATGTTTCAAGTGTGTGTCTCATGACTAAAAACCCTGATATGCCTCAACTTCCATGTCAATTAGATTCACTGATTTTCTGAGATTTCTTTGACTCCATAAGCCCAATGTATACATGATGATGTTAGTTTCAACTTACAGGTTGAAAAATGTTATCTAAGCAGACCACTTTGTAAATCTTTGGATTGACTGATATATATAGTGTAGTGTCCCTTCTTAGTGAGATAGCTTTGATGACACTTAGAGATGGTGATTTTGATATAATGATATAATATCATGTATGAAAGACTTATGTACATGCTTATATGCTATGACCTGGTTTAGGTCACTTGGTTGTTGTGTGCTTATGATAATATCTATGGTTGTGTACACAAGAACTGATTTTGGTTAAGAGCATATTAGTGATGCTTTCTCTTCTGGTATCCTACTTTGGACATAGGTGTATGACATGAATGGTGATTCAGAATTGAGACACAGATCCATGGATGATCATGATTAGGTGGAACATATGGTTGATTATGATTTATGGATGATACATGATTTGTATTATTATATGTGCATAATATCATACTAAGCATGATGTGGTAGGGGATTTGGTCATTACCAACAGGGATGCTCAAGTTATAAATGACTGTGGAAGTCATTTCTCCAAAACGAAAATGACTGTGGAAGTCATGCACAATATTTAGTAAAATTTGAATAAGTTAATTATGAAATTCATTTGATTTATTTGATCAATGAGATTGTGATGTGTGCAGGTCTTGGAAGAAGACCTTACCAACGAACCATCAGATGGATATGAACTCACAATTAGTACCTTAAGGTGAAACGTGGAGTTTCAAAGCAGAATAGATGAGAAGCCATGGAAATTAGGGTGCAAAGTCCTAAATCCATGAAATATAAAGACGTGGAGTCTTGGATATATGATAAAAGGATTAGGACGCGGATTCCTAAATCCATGAAATATAAAGACATGGAGTCTTGAATCTATAATGAAATGTTTGGGGCGCAGAGTCCTGAATATTTAAAAAATATCAAGGTGTGGAATCTTGAATCTTTAGAGTAGATCAGGGCGCGGAGTCCTCAATCTACTAAGGCACGAAGATGCATACAATAGGGGTGCAGAATCCCTATTATCCAAAATACCACTCATGGGCATCTCACATATGAATTTCCTTAATAAGATCTCATTCCTAACAATTTTGGAGTGACTTTCTAAAAATAGAAAGTCATGTCTACTATTTCAAGTATGACTTTTCAAAAATAGTAAATCACCTCCAATCAATGGGTCAACAAGTATACTTGAAGGAAAATCACTTAACTTCTGATTAATCAATTGTAATAGTTCAATCTCGACTTAATCCTCAATATTATTAATATTATTAATAATATTATTATCTTTTATGAGACTATGTTATTATTATTAAAAGGGAATTATATCTCCTCAATCACTTCACACCTCTCTCCTTCATGACTCTCATGGCTCTATGTAACTCTCTCTATTTTAAATATTACATTACACTCTCTTTTATGCACTCATCAAGGAATGGCATATTCCTCTTACACTCATTAAATATATGTCATAAAATATTCCTCTTACACTCTCTTTAATGCATATGTTACACTCTCCTTAAATAAGGCATGCATACCTCTCCTTAATGGCATAAGTTACACTCCTCTAAATGGAATACAATGCATGCATATTAATCCTCCTTTATGACAAGAATTTGTTGCTCCTCCTATATATGAGTCTCATGTATTCTCATTTGGGGGGAGGGGGGAATGCCAAGAGTGGAAGAGACTTGAGGAATATTGTGAGAGGGAGAGATATGGAGAGTATCCAATTACTTCCAAAACAAATCTGAATTTCTTACTAATCTACTAAGTATCTATTGAGGTTGAACATGAGTGGTATTTAGAGGAAGTGAAAACTATCTTCCTTAGTTTTCCTTGCATCTCTCTCTCTACTGTTGTATTTTGGTACTGTTTGTGAGCTTTTACAGCACGGGGGTTCCAGGGGGAGGAGTTCTCCCTGGATATGGTTGGGTGGAAAACCAGATGGTTCAAATGAGTTGGTTAAGGGATCGAAGGTGGATCATATTCTCAATGATTGGAGCGGAATATCTCTTTAGGTATAATTTCCATTGTCCTAAAATTATAGTATAGCTTTAGCATAAAATAAAAAGTAGACATTTAAATTTTTGTAAGCATCTAATTTTGGTTTAGGCTTATGTTCTCTAGAATATTATTGATTAGTTAAAAATGAAGACTAGATTAATCTATATGTATGGATGTTTAGATCTCAATATTGGAGTTATTATTGGTGTAGTTTATGGTACTAATCTTTGGTATTGTAGCATTTGAGAAAGGAAAGCCAAATGTTGTTGAAGGTAATTGCAATAAATAAATTCCAAAGGATTTGGTTAAGTATTTCACGATTTATGGTTTTGTTTCAAGTAATTAGATGCATGTTTTAGAAATGGTTTTAGGATAGTTTGAAAATTGTTTGAAAAAGTCCGTGAATGAGTAATGTTATTTATGCATGAATAAGTGCTAACTTGCAGCTTACATCAGAAGTAAGAAAATGGACATGTACCCAAAACATATCCGGAGGAATTACAGAATCAACCCTTAAAAGAAATTGCAAAAAAATAATGGCAACTAAAATATGGTTTGGAAGATCAAATGCTTGAGGTAAGTTGGAGATAAATTTCAGTTATGGCTTATGTTTCATATTCTTATCAATAATTCAATTTTTTTTTATTCAAGTTGTTGTAATAGTACTATCAGAATTTTGACAGAAAGCCTTAATGGTTGTAGCATTCAGGGCTACCATTTGTTTGTTAAATTGTAGCAATTGGTGCAAAAAGCTTGTCAATCATGTCAAATGAATTAGCTTGTGGGTGGTAAAATGTTTCAAGAACTCATATGGTGGATTTAGAAATGTGTGATTTCAATGAGCATATCTTAGTAGCATAACTTTGGGTTGTTTTTCCTCATGTAGAGGTGTAGTTGTAAGTTTTCATCCCATATGTTTGACAAAAGTCATAAATGAAACATTTAGGGTATAAATTTTGTTGTTTTCAAGAATCGCATTCCTGGGAGTTTTTAATTCGATTCAGCCCAACATCGGGGGGTATCCGTGCCTAAAGGTCATGTAACCCCTGATTTCATTCCAAAAACATACTTTTCAGAACCCAGATCGGAAATCTGGGCAATTTGGAAAATTGTTGCTGTGAGTTATGTGCGCCTGTTGTTGAGTCTTTGATGAAAGACTAAGATTATTTAGTCCATGTTTTAAGATGGAAATATTTAAAGTTTCAATTCTGAATTTTATGAGATAAATATGTTGAAGAATAATCTTAAATTCATTATTGCTAAGTGTTTGACAAAATGCCTCAATGACTTTTAATTGCATACTTGCAAAGTGTTTGTCATAAGGGCTCAATGAGTGTAGAGTGCATGTCTGCAAAGTGTTTGTCAAAAATCTTGAATGGCTGTAGCTTTTGTGCATATAAATTGTTAGTGTAAAATTCTTAGTTACTGTTGTTTTTATGTTACTATAAATTATAAATAAACTATTTAATGGGTGTAGCTTCCTATGTCTGCAAGTTTTTGGTATGAATGTGAAAATGAATTTAATAATTTGCTGAAGTGTGAATAAGACAGTTGTTTATTGTATTATCTAAAGATTTTAAAAAAAAGGGATTTTTGTTGGAAACAATTTTACAGTGACTAATTCTTTAGGATTTTGTGCAAATGAGTATTAGTGATTATGTGACATCTACTTCTCTATCTTATTGATGGTGGGTAATTTGGGACCTTACATATAGTAACATACAACTTTTCTTCACCTGAGATTCTTAGTGTATTTTCAATGAGTTTGATGTCCTATCTTTGAAATGTTTTTCTTCCATAGCCTTGATGTCTCATTACACAGAATTCATGTATTACATGCTCTGACTTCATTTTAACTTCAATTTACTGGGATTTTCCTGAATGTGTTACTCTTTCATTGAATTATATGCAAGCCTCAGCTTCCACAAGGAAATTGATCCGAATGGAAAATGGCATCAACCCATGGTATTCATCTACCCATGTTATCCATCCATCCATGGAATTTACCCATGGTATTGTAAATGGCATCGACCCATGGTATTCATCCACCCATGATATTTATTCGCCCATGGTATTGTAAGTGACCCATGGTATGTATCCACCCATGGTAAACTTGTTTTATTAAAACAGAGAATAACTGTAGGAGCTACATTGTGGCGGACGATATGTCCTTTTACAAAGTGAGGCTTGTTATTTATAGCCTTTTTTTTTAGATAGAATACCATAGGTGGATACCATGGGCCAATACCACGGGTAGATACCACTTACATTACCGTGGGTAAATCCCATGTGTGGATGAATACCATGGGTGGATACATACCATGGGTCACTTACAATACCATGGGCGAATAAATATCATAGGTGGATGAATACCATGGGTTGATGCCATTTACAATACCATGGGTAAATTCCATGGATGGATGGATAACATGGGTAGATGAATACCATGGGTTGATGCCATTTTCCATTCGGATCAGAAATCCTTTGTTATGGAGAGCCCTATCACTTACTCCATAGCCAAATGGTAGCAAGCATTCATCTTCTCAACCTGAACCAAAATGCAAATAATAGATTTAGCCATCTATCTATATCCCACATCATTAACCCTTGAGCGAGCCCTCTCAGGCTGAGGAGGCTAAGCCTCAGTCACAAGATTGGTTTGAAATAGTTACACTGAAGTTGTCTGATCAGCAGCCTATCAGGTCTAATTTGGGATAACATTTTGGTGCATCTACCGGGAGTCTGAAGATATACATCTCCCAAAAATTATGAAGCTGAACTCTTGAAGGTAGCAAGAGCTCAAAATATGTTCAAGGCTGCAACTACCTTGGCGACTCCATTGTTAAAGAATTCAAAATTCATATATTCATGGTGATTCCGATGGACATATGAAGAGCTCAGATGCTACCATTCTTGTTTCAATGTATGCATGTATAGATTTTTCAGGAATTCATGGTTTCCCAAATCATTTTCCCAAGTATGCGTATTTTTTAAGGAATGGTCCAAAATTCAAGGGAGAAGGTTTGAGTTTGAATTTGAATCATATATCATATTTATGTGACTTTACTGAGCTTCTTAGAGTCAAACATGAAGATGTTTGCATCATATTTTTCTATGATTCATTTCAAGGAAAGTGTAAAAAGTGGATTGAAAGCTTTCGTGTCAGATCTATTAAGTCATTTGCAGATTTTTGGCTTATGTTTTTAGAAGAATGGATAGACAGAACAGAGTTGGTGGCAGACTCTCCTTCAATTCAAGGCTTTAAACAATGGAATGATGATCATATTAATGAGGAAGTAGATGAAAATTTTTCTTTGTCCTTGTCTTCTTATCTAAAATCATTTGAATGCAAGTGAAAAGATAAAATTCAATTTTTGGATGAAGTTGCTAAGAGCATTGAAATTTTACAAGGTCAAATTCAAACATATAGTCTTCATGATCATGATCATTCTTTTCAAAAGCTTTCCATGACAGAACACAAAGAGAGGGTGTTGCTTCCTTTCTCTTTTGAGATTGAAGAATAATACACTATTTTTGAAAATCAGTTTGAACAGCAGTTTAAGAGTACACAACTAAAGTCTTATGTGGTTGATAAAAGTATGTATGAGTTGTCTAAAGTTGCAGAATGTCATGAGAAGCATCAAACAGATCATGTCTTCTTTGATCCTATAACTGACTACATGGAAAGGTTCTACAGTCCAGATTTCCAGTTATACTTTCATTATAAAGATCAATTACATCTCATGTTGCCTTGCTCATTTTAGTATCATGTTTACTTTTGGTTCAAGCACAATCAAGAGATTCAAGTGTCAAATCAAATCAATGATTGGCTTCATTGGAAGTTTCATGTTCCTTGAGTTACAAATGGAGATTTCAGCTAATAAGGTAGGTAGGAGTGTGTGAATAAGCTCAAAGTTGACTGAGAATCATTTCAGTAGGTACATATTTTTTTCTTATGCAGTGATCATCAAGCTTGAGCCTGAGGTGAAGGCCATAAGAGTTTGAAGAAGATTTGGAAAAATTTTAGAGTTTTTATTTCCAAGAAGATGGATGGCACTGGAACTACTGGTTCTTAGTGTACCACAGGGGCACACTATCCCAAGTGGAGCCACTGTTATCACCCAAAAATTTTCAAAACATCATTGTGTCATGTTTTTTTTTGTCATGGTTCAAATTAGGTTTAGAATTCAATTTAAGTTTTGATCAAGGAAGGGCTAGACTGTCATAAGTTCGAAGCCCATCCATAAGTTCAAATAAAGTCTTTTTTAAGGTCCATTCATTGTCAAATATCCATAATTTCCATTTGAGAGTTATTTCCTAAAGCCTCATGTCAAAAATTGGTCAATTAGCCAAGAATCCACGTTTTCTTAGTGCCACTAGTTCAAAAAAGTTGATTTGTGCTACGAAACTGCTGAAAGTTATGAAGCAAAAACTCTGTTTTCTGGTTTTGACCAGTCAACTTCCAAGGAGGTTTCTGAGCAACTGAAAACGAATTTAGGAAAAATGAAAGAAATTTTTCTTCCTAACAGACCCAACTACAAAAACCTCTCTCGGTTTCTTCACGTTCGTTAGGAGGTGTTATAAATTGATAAATTACAATGCGCTATGAAACTGTTGTTACAAAAATGTCTTGTACATGACTGTTTAGCAGTCAACTTAAAGTTCAGTTTCTGGCCAAATGAAAAATTATATTAGAATAACCGCTCTCACTTTTCTCATATGTGTTATCAGTTGGGAGATACAAGGCTTTCATTGAAGCCCTATTTTCAGAAACAGTGTCTTCCTGTTTTACACATTTTTTTCAAAGGTATTTTCTGGACAGCAAGAGATATGGTTCAAAAAACCAAGAGAGGTTTTTATTAAAGACATAATGGCCTATAAAAAATTTCTTCATTTTCTCAAAATACATCATGGATTAAGAGATATAGGCTTTGTCCCAAGACCTATTTTTCAGGAGAAAACAGGAAAAACCAACCTATTGCAAATGAAGGGACCTCAAGAAGGCTGGAATGACTCTGTTTTTCAAGTGATATGATGAAATCAGGTCTATTTTCAGTTTTTTTCACATTCACACTTTACATTTTGGAAAATTTTGGACAAAACTGATCAATCAACAATTTCGTAGCACCAATAGTGCAAAAAGAGTGAAAAGTGCTACGAAACTGTTGTAGCAGCTTTTTTCACTCTTTCTCATAAATTTTGGAACGGAAAAAGTATGAATTATGACCCAAAATTGCTATATAATATGTGTTAAGTGTTAATGAAGATGCTTATGGAGAAAAGAAATCAAAATTTTGAAGGAAAACAGGTAAAAGAGCTGCGCTACGAAAAGCACTACTAAATTGTGTTGTTTTCGTAGCGTAGGTTTATTTCAGTTCATTGGGACATTTTGATGATTATTTTTGGACACCTGGAGCCTAGGGAGGATTCTTTTAGGTGTTATTTCAGTTTCCAATAGAAAATGAACTCGAAATAATGAGTTCATTGTGGTCAGAATGTTTCAAAAAGTGCAAGGAACCCTATGCCTAGAAAACAGGAGACTGTTCCTATTTTGATGGAGGTGAGCATAATACTCATGAGGAGTTGAAGTCTATCCTCTGGATTCAACCATGTTTTATTACACTTGGAAAAGGATGTAACTTACTTAATATAAGGTGGTTATAGATAGGTGATTAAGAGTTTGAATCCTATTTGTATTAGGACTGTTTAGTAGATTAGTTGTGTTTCTGTAATAAATCCCATGTAATATGGTTATGCAAGGTGTCAAGAGTTAGGAATTCGAAGTATCTAGTAGAAGATGATTTCATCTCATGTTGTAAAGGTCTATTTAAGACCAAGAAGTCGAATTAGTGAGGGGTTGGAGACTTTTTTCAAAACTAGTGCATAAAAGACTGTTTTAGCTAATGCAGAGAGCTTGTACTTGACCAACTTGAGATTTAGAAGGGGTTTTTAGTGTTTTCCTGTTATATCATTGTTTCTTATATATATTTTTTGTAGTGGTGTTCATCTATATTACTTATAACTCATCTTTAGATGCTCTAACTTCCTTTATAAATGGACTAATTGTGGTTTTACATGTTTCAAGTGTGTGTCTCATGACTAAAAATCCTGATATGCCTCAACTTCCATGTCAATTAGATTCACTGATTTTATGAGATTGTTTTGAATCCATAAGCCCAATGTATACATGATGATGTTAGTTTCAACCCATAGGTTGGAAAATGTTATCTAAACAGACCACTTTGTAAATATTTCGATTGACTGATATATATAGTAACATACAACTTTTCTTCACCTGAGATTCTTAGTGTATTTTCAATGAGTTTTATGTCCTATCTTTGAAATGATTTTCTTCCATATCTTTTATGTCTCATTACTCAAAATTCATGTATTACATCCTCTGACTTCCTTTTAACTTCAAGTTACTGGGATTTTCCTGAATGTGTTACTCTTTCATTGAAGTATATACAAGCCTCAGCTTCCACAAGGAAAGCCTTTGTTATTGAGAGCCCTGTCACTGACTCCATAGCCCAATGGTAGCAAGCATTCATCTTCTCAACCGGAACCAAAAAAAAAATAATAGTGTTAGCCATATATCTATATCCAATATCATTAATCCTTGAGAGAACCCTCTCAGGCTGAGGAGGCTAAGCCTCAATCACAAGATTGGTTTGAAATAGTTACACTAAAGTTGTCTGATCAGTAGCCTATCAAGTCTAATTTTGTGATAACAGTGGGATCCACCTGTTAGCCCCCTGTAATCAGCAAGATTGGCAAAGTCTGATCTCAGGGAGAAACATCGTTTCGACCAACTTTGGGATTCTAGGATCTAGCCCTCCTAAATCCGGAGAGAGATCTCTCCAATAAGTGCAAAGATGGATTTGTCTTTGAAGTTTGGGGTAATGATATTAGGCTAGTTATGAAGGCCAAGGGTTTTGTTTGTTTTCGGATGCTTGAGCATGATTATTATTTTGAGGAGAAATTTCTAAGTGCAAAAATTTTCAAAGGTGAGAAGTTGCAAGTGAATAGAACAGCTATGGCTAAAAAGATAGATATAACACTGGTTTTTAGTCCATTGGGCTATGGAGTCATAACAGGGCTTTGATTGAGCAACAACATAAAGAGTGATCCAAGGGGAAAGTCATGTATATCACAATATTATTGAGATTAAAATGATGGAATGGAAACAGTAAAGTGTTGGAGGGGTGGAAACTGATAATAACTTCACAAAGGATTTATAGTCAGTCCAAACAAGAAAAGCCTTTTAAGTAACTGTTTAAAACCAACCAAGGACAGGGCTAACCATAGACTTCTTGGGCAAGTTGTATTAAAGCAGCTTAATTGACAAACAATCCAGTAATCCACATAATTACCTTCAAAAAGTGTGAAAACATATAAAAGAAGACAAAGTGTAACTTAATATCAGATAAAGTGCTTTTAAACCTAGTCTGCTTTCAGTCAACACCAAGGGAAACTTTCAGAATCTGCTTTTGGAGAATAGAAGCTAGAAACAGGGAAAACCATCACTTTCTAGTATAACTTTAATAAGCAAATAAGGAAAACAACTTTCAAGAACAATGTTTAAAGCAAACAGTAGGACGAGGGAACTCCAACATTCCTAACTGCTTAAACTGTATTAAATCATTCTTAAATAAACAAATTGGAGGAAAACATTGAGATAAAGCTTTTCAGTCAGAGAAGGTTACTGATATACAGTAGGTCCTAACTCTATAAATGTTGTTCTTTATCAGAGAATAGTGAACAATATGACATACATAGAAGGAAAAAAATAACAAAGAGAGGGGCACTTCACCAATGATACAGACCAGGATCCCAAGAAACAGCTTGTTATTGATGTCAAACTAGTTATAGTCTTCAAGTTCAATGTTTCAGTTCAGCAATCATCTTCACTATTCAGCCTAACTAATCTATCACAAGTAGAGCTCCAAGGGCCAGTGAACACTATTTACAATCAGAAGTTTAAGCTCAAATGTATTTCAAAGTTCTGCAACCAACAATTGCTCATCTTCTACAAAGGTATTTATAGAAGAATGAGGAGGTGAGATCTGATAAAAGATCTCTTAGGACAATTAATACAGATTCAAGACTTCTCGGCCTTTGAGGGGCTCGATGGAGAAGTTTATAGGTGGTCTATCAGTATTAACTTTTTTTCATTTAATATTAAGCTCGGTGGGAGCTTTTGTTGACTTTGAGGCTCTGGGTTATGTTGGAGTAACTCTGCAGATATTTCTTGCATTGAATTCTCTAGCAGAATTAAATCTTTGGCTGCGCTAAGGCAAATATCTTCGTTGGATCAATAACTTTGACCTCTGTTTGAATGGTTTGAGGCATAGGTGGCACTTATGGTAGCTGGGAGGAATCAATTTGCCTCAAATGCAGCGGTGGAGGCCTTTCTGTCTGTTAAACACTTATGATGTTCTTTTAATTGTGTTTTAATTCAGGAAATTAGGCTTTTGATAATCATTCTTAGCCGTAATTCCCCAAATATGTCTTCAATATTCTGTTCTGTTGCGCTCTGTCTTCAAAAAATGATACTCTTTTTAAATGTGATTTAAATCACAGTGTCTTGTCGATGTGCAAGCCGCGCAGGATTTCACGGCATCAATGCTCATAGAGCATCAATGAAACATAGATCTTGAACCCTGCAAACGGCTTCTTCTGATGAATCAAAGGCACAGGAAACGTCTTTCCCAGACTTTGAATTTTCCTTTTTTATAACGAAAAACCATTTATCCCTGCAAATATACACAAAATATTAGAAAATAATGCATTTTTAGGTTTAACTGCTTAAGAAGGCGGGGAAGGAGCGTAGCCGTTGGATGAAAGCATCCAACGGTGGAGATTTATTTTGGAAGAGGTCAAAGAAGAGTGGGGGAATGAACGAGACGGGGTGAGTTTAGACCATCCAATCTAGACACGTGGACGGTCCATATCTAATCGGAGGATCGCAATCGGGGGATCGCAATCGGGGGTGGCAATAAAAGACACCAATCGAAAGTTGCGATGCAATGTGGCGTAGACCGTCGATCTTAGGATTAGATCAACAGTGGAGAATGAATCGGGGGAATGTCCGATCAAGGGAAGAAATATAACACAGTGATTGAGAAATGCGATGCAATTGAGAAGAGCGATGCAATTGAGCACTGGTCATTTGATCGGCTCATGATCAACGGCGAGGATTAGTTTTTGAAACGAACCGGCGGAAAAACCCTTATAATATATAAAACCCAAAGTTTAACTAAAACAAAGGTTTTTTATGGATCGGGGCAGGATATATATACAAATTGGATAGGCACCTGACTGCGGGGCCTTTAGTTATATGGAACGTAATGGGCTCGGGGCATATATATTCAAAGGAGCCAATTGCAATCGGAGCCTCGGGCTAGGTCTTTCAATCAACCCATTGAAATATCCCAATGCGATTGCGCGATCGGTCTTTTTAATCTACCCATTTATATTCAACATGTGATTCTAACTTTTTGGAACAAAACTTTGGATAAATGGGTTTTTGGGTTTTACAAAGTAAAAGACCACCGGGGAAAAAATATTACAAAGTTTTAAGCGCTAGAGACGGGCCCATGGGATATTTGTATAAAGGCTAATCGCATCTAAGTTTATATATGATGCAAAGGCTTAATCGCATCAGAACTTTCGAAACATGGCAAAGACTTGCGCGCTTAGATTTTTTGCGATGCGATAAGCGCCGAGAAGGTTTTAGCGCTTGGTTCCGAGGTGTGGGCATGTGGGGCAAGTGGTTTTGAAATTTAGCCCAAGGGGACTCAAGCCCTTATGCAAAAACATGTATTTTTCATGAATTTTTTCCAGGTTTTCAATGGATTAGGGGGTTTCGGTATGGTTAAAGAGTGATTCTTTAACCTTGTAAAAGTGATTTTCATGAATGGAAGAAGAGGAATCATGAAAAAAAAGGAGTTTTTATGGAGAAAAAGGGAGCAAATGAAGGTTAGTTTTGAGTGGGAGAAGGGGGAAAATGATGGTTTTTTCAGCAGTTTCTTCTCATGAAATCTGTTAGCCCCTCTATGAAATTCTTGACAAGCAAGCTGGGGGCTGTGTCTTTCTGGAGACCTTCAAGGAATGCATCTCCCCTGAAGACACATCATCCTTGAGGTCTCTCTGTGCCTTGCCTTATACAAATCCCCTCTGCTGGTTCCTCTCCCTAAGACCTGCGTTACCCCTTGTACCCCTGCAAATGTCCCTTTTTCCCTTTACCTCTTTCTGTCAAAGTGTTTTTGTTCCCCTCTATTTCCCCCCTATCAACCCTATAATTTCCCAAAGTTTCCCCTTTAAATTCTTCCCTTACTCTTTGTTGACCTTAATTCTCCTTTACCCCTCTATCGTTACCTCCCTTTGGTGTAAAAACGCACTAAAATGGGTTTAAAACCCACTTTCCGACCTTGTAATAGGGCTTAGCCCCTTTTCGCTAAACCTTAACCACTTCCCCATGTAACCCTTTCCCAGAAACCAAGCGCTAAAAGCCTTAGGCGCCAATCGCATGATCGCATAATCGCAAAGCACATGTTTATGTGAAATGGTCCACTTGTCCATCGCAAATATTTGCTATGCGATGGACTATGTCGCAAATATTTGCGATGCGATCGGTCGCGTCATCACATTTTCCCCCGATCGCATTTTCGCTCCGTCGCGAGTTCTCGCATCGCAACTCCGCCCGATCACATCTATCGCATATCGCAGTTTCATTATATGTATTCGATCGATCCATCGCAAATATTTGTGACGCGATCAGATCGCATCGCAAATATTTGCGATGCGATCGCCCGTCGCACTTGCCGCCATCGCACTATCCGCCGATCACATTTTCCCCATCGCATTTCCGCTCCGTCGCAGAGCGCAAAGCACAGTTTTCCGTTTGGTGTTGATTTCCGTCGCCGCACTCTCTCCATTTGCGATTTTGCGATCAGACCCCCTAGTCCCACATCCACGGCTCCCCTCATTGCATTTTGTTCATTTCCTTTGTATTTCCTCCGTTAGTCAAACTTTCGTATTTGCATTAAAGTTTAATTTTTTTGTACATTCCGCCCCATTTCATATATTGTCCAACTGCTTGGTCTCCACCGTTGATCTACGTCCCTCGGTCATGATCTAACGGTCCACAAAGCATGTTCACACCAAACCCTATTTTTCGTTGTTTCCTCCATATCAATGCATTCTTCACATTCATTTCATTCAAAAACACTGTTCTCACCACCGCCATGTTTATGTCCTCCCGTCTTCCACAGCTACCCCTTATGCATGGTTTTCATCACCCAGTCCCATATTTTGCAGGGTTATCAGATGGTGAACGCCGCCATGGTTACACAACTTTCAATACAGCAGCTAGGTGACAGGACTCACATTTAAAGAACAGAGTTCGAGCTATACAAACTTCCGCTGGCACCATTAAAGCTTAGATTGCACAAACAAAGACAGTACGGGAGAAGCAGAAGGCTCGAGGCAAGAAATGGAGGTTTTTTGCGCCTTTTCAGGGATTTTAGAAGGCAGAGGTACCAGTTCAAAGACATCGAGGGTTACATGAAAAGTCTAGCACGCAGAAAACCACATAATCAGGGTCTCAAATCAGCAAAATGTTTCTTCCTAAGCACGGACATAGTACACATTATTGCTTCAGTATGCATTGTGTCCAAGTGAAGTTTTCCTCCTCTCGACCGTCCAGAATACTATCAGAAACATTTATTTCACGGCATGGCAGACCATTCAGGCGTTTATTTTCCATTTTGTTCCTGCACCAAAAGTACCACAGAGTCCTGCAGACCAAAGTACAACAAGAGGCAGACAGAAGTAAATGGAGGCTGAAAGGATTCATTCTTTCGTCCAAGACATCTCAGAAATAAATGCAAAAATTTAAAATCGGAATGGGCTTCGGCCCTCTTTCGTTTTAGAGTTTAATATTGCATTTAACTCTTCACCTACCTCTCCTGCCCCTCTTCAGCTATAAAACTCATGAGGAAATATTGTATTGGTTGTTGATGAGATATCAGTGAAATGCAAGTATTCTCCTCTTAAGACAAGTTCTCTGTGTATATTGTAAGATGGACTGAGGCTAGATGTATTCAGACTGAGTGTTCAAACTATGGGCTATGATGTACCTGATTGGTGTTTTTTTTAATATGACAAGCATGTTTCTTTGAATCCTGATCTAAAGCAGCTGGTGATGTTCCCTCTTTCTCTGTATTTGTGATTGACTTGCTCTTATGTTATGTTCCGTTTTATTTCATTTCTGCTGGTAGACAACAAAAGTATAACATAGGATTCACCCTTGTTAGGTGCCCTATGTTTCCTGCTCTCCCTACCTCAATGTTTTCCGCTTATATGTGTATATGAATACCGATTTTAATTGATTTAACCAGTGTAGTGGATGTTATTGCCTGATCTCTTATTTATGAATTAATGAAATCTATTTTTAGATGTTCTTGGTAGTATTTAGTTGAATGTGTTGAGAACCGGGGAGGTCTAGAATCCTGTATCTACCTCACTAGGAGCTTTCCATCCCAATTAAACCTTTCAAAGATCCCTTGTTTTACCTCTAATTCTGTCCAAGCAGGCCTGGAGTTAAATGACCTCTGGCCTGATCTATAGAAAGAGTTGGTTGGTTCTCCTCCTTCATTTTCAATCCTTTGTGTCCCATTCTAAATATCTCCTTCAAGATCCAAATGCTCTAGATGACTAGCCCAACTGAAAGCTTGCACATTGATTACAAATAAATCCTTTCTTGACTCCATAGCCCAATGACTTTGATGTTCTCTGAGTTATCTGTCTCTGCCTAAGCTTCCTCTTTGCTCATCCTTGTCTCATATTGGTCCTTCTTTTCCTGATTCCCTCCAACCAAACATAAACAATCAAACAAACAACCTCGAGCCTATAACTAGCCTAAAATCTTATACTTTGAGCCTTAAAGATATAAACCTTTGGCTATCATAGAGAGATCCCTCTCTGGACCTAGGAGGGCTAGATCCTAAGGTCTGAAAGTGGTTCTATGTTGTCTCATCTTTTGGTATTGCCAAATCTGCCAAAACATGGGAACCCCAACATAATGGCGACTCCGCTGGGGAATTTCTGAGTACTGTCATATTGATACATCTCCAAACCTCAGAAAACCTAGAATCTCTAGTTAGGTTGGTAGTAAAACACTTATCCTTCCCATTCCACTTACCTCTTGTGTGTTTTACCCCATACTCTTAGACAGAGCTTGGAAAGGGCTAGGAAGCCTCCAGATCTCATCCTCTTCTTTGAGGTGACATATCTGGTAAATTCCCTCCCAGTCAATCTCTGGTTAGAGTTTGCTGTGTTTAGTGGGATATCCTTGAAAAGGGGATATTTGATCAACACTGTGGTGGACAGTGTATCCCCTGAAATACCTTAAACCTTTCCACCTGGCAACTCCATAACTCCTAAACGATTAAAGACTCCACTGGTGATCAGTAGGCCTGCTGATCATCTCGGTTTCGCATCAGACTCCACTGGGAGACCAGACCTGAAACATAATGAAGACTCCGCTGGGAGACCAGCCCTGAGACAATATCAACCACAATAAAAGTAACAAGTAGGGTTAAGCTGCTTAGTTCAAGAACACCATTCTGGCTCACAGAACCATTCATACAAGAGCTTTCCCTGATCCAAACCCACCAGAAATAGTTGATAATCCTGAGAAAATCCTTAAGAGAACACTTGTAAGTAGGAGATCAACTATTTCTAGCAACATTCATAGAGCTAATTCTGCACCAGAAGATCTTGCAGCTCTACTAGACCCTTTCTTCGACCTAGACCTTCAAAACAAATTACCTAGAACTAGGTCATTCAGTGTTTCAGACCAGCCAGACCCTAGGGACAGTGAAACCCCTCCTTCCACACCACCTGATTTTCACTTCCTTCAAAACTTGGGCTCTCTCACCCTAGGTCTGCTCAATAGACTTCTGCTGGTCCAAACATACCTGCCATCCATATACCAGTTGCTCAAGCCAACCCTATACCTCATCAGAACATTAACATGGCAGCTTGGTACGCACCTTTAGTTCTACCCCAACCCTTGTTACCCTTTCCCAATGATTATCAGTCAAAAATCCCACACTCTACTGCTAAAAAGTCCATAATAGCTCAGCAACATGTAGATAAGATGGAGGACTCCTTTGACTATATGAAAATTGATGATGAAACAGTCAAAATGAGAATCTTTGCTCAGAGCCTGGGGGGTGATGTAAAGAAATGGCTTAAAAATCTGCCGCCTAATAGCATCCAAGACCTTCCTGCTCTATATCAAACATTCATAAACAAATGGGAGAATAGGGCAAACCCTCACCAGCTCCTAGCAGAATACCTGAGCCTTAAGAGGAATCTGGGAGAGAGTGTACATGATTACACAACAAGATTCAATAGCATTTATAATGCTCTCCCCCCACATATGAAACCTCCACAAGGCATGGCCCTAGCAAAATATCCCGAAGGCTTTGATGCTGACATGGCCTATGAGCTTAGAGATAAAGAATATACCACACTAGAGGACATGCAAAAAGGAGCAGTTAACATAGAGGCAAACCTGATTGAAAAGAGAGCAAGACTGAGAGCTGAGAAGAGGGTAACATATAGGGATGACAACGTAGCTTCCACCTCTGATCCAAACTATGATATATTATATAAAAATGTGGATAAGCTACAACAAATGATGGAGAGAATGGTTGTCATAGTTAGTAACCAAAACAGAAGTCAAAACCAGAACCAAAACTTTAGAAGAAACAACAATGCCACTCCCAACAGACAGAAAGAATCAGATCAACAAGTTATTCCCCCCTTCCAAAACTTTCTAGATGAGGATGAGGGAATCATAGAAGAGTCTAAAGGGAATGCAATAAACATGTTTGAAACAGAAGACTCAATCCTAAATTATGATTCAGAAGAAGACCAGCCCTCCACCACTGGTTGTGATGAGGAGTGGTTTGAGTTTGAGGATTATAGATTAGGATTTGAAAATTCCATGTTACAAGTCAGGGAACAATATGAACTTAGGAGCAAGAAAAACCAAGATACTCCCAAAGCCAAGACCCCTGAGATTACAATCAAGAAAAATCCTGACAAAACTTCTAAAGTAACTGCTGAGAATTCCAAATCAGTAGCTGAAGGTTCTGGAAAAGACAAAGGAAAGGACAACCAAAACAATGAGAAACGAATTCAACCAACCAGCAGTACTAGCACTTCAGTTAGTACTCCTGATACAACTATTCCAAACTTTGTACATAGTGCGAAATCACAATCGGATTCAGCTACTAAGGCAGTAGCTAATAAAACGGAATCGAGCATTACAAAGATACAATCCACTTTCAATTTATAAAGTGAGATTGCCAAAATCAAAATCTATGTACCATTATCTCAGCTGGCCACTCAAAACGTGTACAAAGGCCAAATTTTGAAAGAATTGAATCTGGGAGAGATGAATGATTCTGTAAATCTGAATGATGATCAACCCGCCCTACTGTTTGGTCCAAATATTGAGGGAAAGTTTCAGGAAGGGGTAGTTCCACCTTTTTATATCAGTCTCAACATTCATGAAAAGATCTTGCACAATGCAATGCATGATTCTGGAGTGTCTCACAACTTAATGCCCAAGGTAGTGATGGAGAGGCTAGGCCTAGAAATCACCAGACCCTACAAAGACTTATATTCATTTGACTCTAGCAGAGTAAAGCCTAGGCCTCATCAAGGATTTATGTGTGAGTCTGACCCAGATTCCTGCCAAGTGTATGGTCATGGATTTTGTGGTGGCAGATGTGCCACCAAATTATGGCATGCTATTGTCAAGATCATGGGGAGCCAAACTGTAAGGAACAATGCAGATGGATGGCTCATATGCCACTATCCCTATATTTGGCCAACTTAGAAGACTGTATAGAGAGTCTCAGATGAAATTCTTAGTCAGTAGCCCCGAGAAACCTGAAAAATCACCACTATATTCTATACATACAGATCTGGACTCTTTCATTCTCTACAATGATCAACCTTTAGGAGAGCCAAGATCAGAAAATGGAGATACAAACGTAGAGCCCACGGATTTCAACATAATGGCTACTCTGGAAGAATACGAAGAAGAAGACCATGGGAAAACTGCTGAAAATATAACTCTGAATGAAACAGAAACAGAACAAAAACAGCAACCTAGCCACCTCCCTAATCTCCATGCCCATAATGAACCACAAAATGACCCCCCTCCAAGCACAAACCTCACAACTCAACATAATGGCAAATACAGTTGTAGGGGAGGAGATGAAGATGAAGTAAACAACAAACCCCTGTGGGAAATGAACTTTGATGGGTCTTGTACTAGGCAGAGTGTTGGAGCAGGAGTGTGGCTGTGTAACACTGAAAATATCACGCAGAGAGCCACGCTGTCAATCTGCATTTTAAATGCACAAACAATATTGCAAAATATGAGGCTCTCATCCTGAGGCTGAATCTGTTGAAAAAATTAGGAGCCCGTAGGATAGCTGTGAGAGGAGACTCAGAGTTAGTGATCAAACAGGTGAAGGGTGAGTATTCAGCAAAACACCCCAGGCTTAGGGCATACAGGAATGACACTCTGGATTTGCTAAAAACGTTTGTTGAATATGAGTTAGTGTTCATTCCTAGGGGTCAAAATGCAATCGAAAATGGACTAGCTTGCCTAGCTAGCTCATATCCTAAGACCCCATTTGACCAACAAATTATCATTTAGACCAAATTCAGGCCTGCAGTGCCAGACAATGAAAAATATTGGCAGGTCTTTGAAGGAGACAAACAGATCGAAGATTTCCTGGTGGGCAGGAATGAGTTTGAATTTTCTGATTTAGACTCGATTTATGATGATAGCTGCCCAAGCGAGGATCCCCAAGATGAACCTGAAACACCCTGTAACATAGAAATAAATTATTTTTCTGAGCAAACTGGAAATTTCAACGAAAATAGTGAAAACGCAGAAAATGAAGAGGTCGAAGTGTTGCAGGTGTTAGAAAATTAAATATTACAGAGCAATGAAACACATAAAATATGTGGAAAATACAAGCACACAAAACACATAAAACCAGAGAGACACAGATATACGTGGTTCACCCAGTTTGGGCTACGTCCACCCCGAACAGCCAGTCCTTCCTTTCTATTATCAAGCAAAAATGAAGAGACAAAACCTACAGCAGATCCGCTGTAATATCCTCTGTTCTCTCTCACAGTCTCCCTCTCTGTTTCTCGCTCCGAGAATACACACCTAAATTGCACAGCCATAATACAATGCCCCATATATACAAGGGGGTTGCCTTCTAGGGCAAAAAAAAAACCCTAATCTAAACATAACTTCTACCGTCAGATCATTTGCCTAATGAACGGCCCAGATTGACTAGAAATTACTATACTTTTACAAGGCAATTTTACATCTATTTTTAGCTTCGGGGGCACTGCCTCCGAACCCCCGCCAGGGGGGGGCTCCGAAAAGCGCTGCCGCCCCCCCCTGGACCCCCCACGACAGCGATTAAATTTCGGGCGGCGTTGCCGCCCCTTTTAAGGTACAGGGGTCCAATGTTGTGATACAAAGTAAAGAAGATAATCAGGCTCCATACCCAACAATCTCCCACTTGGAGACTGATTGTAGCAACTCCACCGCTGCTTCATTTGCTGGACAATGATTCCTCTTTGGACCTGGTTGTTCTTCATCTTCATCGTCATCCTTGAAGACCAATTGAAACTGAGCATGTTCTCAGTTTCTCCCTGGTTACAACTTTTGTTAGCATATCTGCAGGATTCTGGCTAGTGTGTATCTTTTCCAGCTTTAACTCTCCATCTTCCAATACTGACCGTATGAAATGGTACTTGAGATGTATGTGTTTAGTCCTGGAATGAAATGTTGAGTTCTTTGCAAGATGAATGGCACTTTGGCTATCACTGTATAACGTGCCCATATCATGCTTCTTACCCAATTCATCCATAAGCCTTTGTAACCAAATCATTTCTTTACTAGCCTCTGTAGCAGCAACATACTCTGCTTCTGTTGTTGAAAGTGCAACAACACTTTGGATTTTTGAAACCCAACTGACAGTTGTTCCACCTATAGTAAATACATATCCTGTAGTGCTCCTCCTGTTATCTCTGTCACCTGCCATATCTGCATCAACATATCCCTGTAGAGCAATGTTAGAACCACCAAAGCATAATGCTTGATTTGTGGTACCTCTCAAATATCTGAGAATCCATTTTACTGCCATCCAATGTTCTTTTCCTGGATTGTTCATGTACCTGCTTACAACTCCCACTGCATGTGCAATATCAGGCCTTGTGCAGACCATTGCATACATTAAGCTTCCAACTGCTTATGCATATGGAACTTTAGACATATAATCCATGTCTTCTTGGGTCTTTGGGCACATCTCCTTACTAAGTTTGAAATGGCTAGCAAAAGGTGTACTAACTGGTTTTGCATTCTGCATATTAAATATTTTCAACACCTTTTCTATGTACTCATTTTGAGACAGTGTTAATTTGAGATTTTTCCTGTCTCTAGTTATCCTCATACTAAGGATTTGTTTTGCAGCTCCCAAATCCTTCATTGCAAATGAATTTTCCAATTTTCTTTTGAGCACATTTATTTCCTGCATGTTAGACCCTGCAACAAGCATGTCATCTACATACAATAACAGTATAATATAGCTGCCATCATTTTTCCTTTTCAGATAAACACAATGATCAGAGTGACATCTAGTATAACCTTGTTCGGACATAAACTTGTCAAATTTTAGATACCACTGCCTTGGAGCCTGTTTTAAGCCATACAAGCTCTTCTTTAACCTGCACACCAATTTTTCTTTCCCTTTTACATCATATCCTTCTGGTTGCTGCATGTATATCTCTTCCTCCAAATCTCCATGGAGAAATGTTGTCTTTACATCTAACTGTTCAAGATGTAAATCTTCCGTTGCTACAAGACTTAAAACAGTTCTGATTGAATTCATTTTAACAACAGGAGAAAATATTTCATCAAAATCAATACCTTTCTTCTGTGCAAACCCCTTCACCACAAGTCTAGCTTTGTACCTCTATTTTCCTCCATCTTCTTCCTTCGGCCTGTAAACCCATTTATTCTGTAATGTAGTTTTACCTGCAGGCAACCTGACTAAGTCCCAAGTCTGGTTATGCATTAAGGAGTCCATCTCTTCTTCCATGGCTAGCTCCCACTTCTTCCTGCTTTCAACCTGCATTGCTTCTTCATAACATTTAGGTTCACCAGAATTAGTCAGAAATAAATAATATAACGAAGGAGAGTATCGTTCAGGGGGGTCTACTTATCCTGGTAGATCTTCTAACACCACTTTTAGGTGTTTGAGGTGCCTGTTGCTGTTGTGGTGGTTGCTGCTGCTGTGGTTGTTGATTATTATTATTTTCAGGCACCTTTACTTTTTCAGTTATCTCATCAAGAACTGTGTATTCCTTGCTTTCTTTTTCTTGTTTTTTTTCCTGCAGCTGATTCTTATACAAGACCTTTTCATTGAATATTACATCTCTGCTCCTAATGATTTTGTGATTTTCATAATCATATAAGCGATAACCAAAATTATTAGCACCATATCCAATAAAGGTACATTTCTTTGATTTTGCCTCAAGCTTTGTTCTGTTTTCTTTATTGATGTGGACAAAGGCCTCACAACCAAAAGGCTTTAAAAAAGAGTAGTTTACCTTTTTACCTGTCCATGCTTCCTCTAGAATACCACCATCCAAGGAACTTGAAGGCCCTCTGTTTATTAGATAAACAGCAGTATCTACAGCATCTGCCCAAAATTGTAAAGGCAATCATGCATGCAATCTCATGCACCTTGCACGCTCCATGATTGTTCTGTTCATCCTTTCTGACACACCATTTTCTTGTGGTGTTCTTGGAACTGTCTTCTCTCTACGAATTCCATGCTCTGAACAGTACCTATCAAACTCTTTGTTGCAATACTCACCTCCATTTTCTGATCTGAGACACTTCAACTTCTTTCCTGTCTCAATCTCAACCAAAGCTTTCCATTTCTTGAAAGTATCAAATACATCGGATTTATTCTGAATACAATAAATCCATGTTTTTCTAGTTGCATCATCAATAAAAGTAACATAATAACGAGAGCCACCGAGAGATGATACCTGAGCAGGTCCCCATACATCTGTATGCACAAGCTACAATTTTTCACTCTTCTTTTCTTTCCCAACTCTGAGAAATATGACTCTCTTTTGTTTTCCATAAATGCAATTCTCACAAAAATCCAAATCAACATTCTTCAAACCTGGCAACAAATTTCTTGAGTGAAGAATCCTCATTCCCTTCTCACTCATGTGTCCGAGCCTATGATGCCATAATGCTGCATCTGCTCCTTTGGAAGTTAAAGCATTAACAGAGTTAGAAATACCATTGCATAAATACAATGTACCAGCCTTTTCACCTTTTGCTATTACCAGCGCTCCTTTGGTGACCTTCCAAGTTTTATCTGTGAAAGTTGTCACACAACCTTCACTGCCTAACTGCCCTGTTGAAATCAGATTTTTCTTCAGATCTGGAACATGCCTTACCTCCTTTAGTAGCCATTGGTTTCCATTTTGTTGTTTTACAAGAACTTTACCCATTCCAACAATTTTACAGGGTTTATCATCACCCAAACGAACTTGTCCAAAATCTCCTTGAACATAGTCATGAAAATATTTCTTATCAGGTGTGGCATGGAATGAAGCCCCTGAATCTACAACCCAAGAATCAGTAACATTTTCGAAAGAAAGAATCAAAGCATCTTGTAACACATCACCTATCACATTTGCTTCATGATTGTTTTCTTGTTGTGTTTCTCCTTCTTTTCCCTTCCGAGATCTACAGTCTTTCTTTAGGTGTCCTTTCTTTCCGCAATTCCAGCACACTATCCCCGATCTGGACTTGGATCTACCTTTCCTTGATTTACTGTGATATCCCGAGCTCTTTCCTCTTTCCATTCTTCTTCCCCTAGACTCTGCACTCAAAGCATTACCTGATGTCTCACCGGAGCTTTTCCGTCGCATTTCCTCGCTAAGGATAGCACCAACAACATCATCAAACTTTTAAGTACTAGATCCAGAGACAGAGTTACTAATGGCCATTACTAAACCATTCCAACTCTCTGGCAATGAGCACAAGAATAACAGAGCTCTAACTTCATCATCAAAGTTTACCCCTACAGAACTTAACTGACTGGTAAATGTATTAAATTCATTTAAATGGTCTGCAACAGATCCACCTTCCGACATCTTCATATTAAATAGTCGTTTCATAAGAAATACCTTGTTTGAGGCCGAGGGCTTTTCATACAGTTTCGCCAACGTCTGCATCAAACCCTCTGTTGTTGTTTCCTTCGAAATATTGAAGGCAACTGACGCCGCAAGACACAACCGTACTGTTCCGAGTGCCTTTCTATCGAGAATGTTCCATTCCACATCTATCATGGCCGCGGGCTTCTTTGTTTTTCCGCTCAATGGTAGATATAGATCTTTCTGATACAGATAATCTTCCATCTGCATCTTCCACAATGCAAAGTTTTGGCACGTTAAATTTCTGACCTAAACACCATGCGTCCGCCATTGCTCCCACCAGACTGAGACAACTTCTGAGTTTATCGACCAAATATACCTTGACTCTGATACAGTTATGGGGTCTGGACACCACATATCTCCACAATGGTATGATATTGTCCACTTTGGGCCTAATCCCTCATGGCTTTGCTTATGGGCTTTACCCCAAAAGGCCTCATACCAATGGAGATATTTCTCCATCCTTATATACCCATGATCCTCCCCACTTCTAGTCAATGTGGGACTTTGGTTGTATACCCAACAATCCTCCCCTTGAACAAAGGACCATCGATCCTCCCCTCAAACGATTATCCATCCGTCCACTCTCTACCAACCAGGATTATCTGCTCCAATGCGTTGGAAGCACACGCCTTACATGGAGCACCACCTGCCTCGAGAGCTTGCTCTATCCCAGGTCAACTCCTCTTCACCGTGTTGGGACCAGGACACGTCTATGAAGAATCCAGAGCATACCGCCTGTCTAACCGAGCTCATCCATGGATCCCATCGTGATATTACCGGGGCCCACCACCTTCATTCGGCATTCGAGGATTCATCCACTTCGCTAACTTCGGGGCATGGCTCACGATACCCACTTGTAAGGATTGGACACCACATATCTCCTGATAATTTATGATATTTTCCACTTTGGGCCTAAGCCCTCATGGATTTTCTTATGGGATTTACCCGGTGGCCTCACCAATGGAGATATTTTCCATCCTTATATGCCCATGATCCTCCCCACTTCTAGTCAATGTGGGACTTTTCAATTCATTATCACCCAACGACGGAGCCAAAGACAAGAATATACCCAGAGGCCTGGCACCCTTAGAGGACCTCTTTGATTTCGATGATGTAGCAAAGAATCCCACCATAGAACATGCAGAATCAAATATAGAAGAATGCAACGTAGGCACTAAAGACAGACCCAAAATGATAAAACTGGCTAAGTCTATACCTGCAAACATGAAGAAGAAGTACATTGACCTTTTTAGGGAATTCATTGACGTGTTTGCATGGAGCTATGAAGACTTAAAGGCCTATGACACCAACATCATGCAACACAAGATACCACTAAAGGAAAATCAGAAGCCTTTCAGACAAAAACTTCGAAGAATCAATCCAAAACAATTGCCTGCAGTAGAGAAATATATCAGGAAGATGTATGATGCAGGCATAATAGTCCCTGTAAGGTTTTCTGATTGGGTGTCAAACTTAGTGGCTGTAAGGAAGAAGACGGGGGAGATTAGACTATGCATAGACTTCAGAAACCTCAATAGAGCCTCCCTGAAAGACAACTACCCTTTGCCTAGAATGGAGCATATCCTACAGAAGGTAGTAGGCTCTAAAAGGATCTCCCTGCTTGATGGATTTTCGGGATATAATCAAGTTCTAGTACTCCCAGAAGATCAACTCAAAAAATCTTTCACCACTCCATGGGGCACCTTCATGTATGTGAAAATGCCCTTTGGACTGATGAATGCTGGAGCTACCTTCCAGAGAGCGATGGACATAGCTTTCTTAGAGGAGATAGGACACTTCATAGTTATCTACTTGGATGACTTGACTGTCTTTTCTAAAACTGAATAAGAACACTTGAAACATCTGAGGAAAGTCTTTGAAAAATGTAGAAGGTATGGTCTGTCCCTAAATCCTAAGAAAAATGTTTTTGGGTTGCAAGAAGGTAAACTTCTGGGCCACATTATATCTGAGAAAGGGATCAGGATAGACCCACAGCGAGTTGAGGGAATACTTCGAATCTCACATCCAAGAAACATCAAGGAATTGCAATCCTTTATAGGGAAGATAAATTTCCTCAGGAGATTCATTCCTAATCTGGCAGAGCATCTTAGAAAAATGACTGAAATGCTAAAGAAAGATGCAGGAATTAAGTGGACTGTTGAAGCCAAGAAATCTTTTGAGCCAGTAAAACTTGCGCTCACTCAGGCCCCTGTACTTATCAGCCCTGACTTCTCAAAAGATTTTATGATCTTTTCATTTGCTTCCCAACGCACAATAGCTGCAGTTTTGCTGCAGAAAAATTCAGAAGGTAATGAACAGCCTATAGATTTCTTTAGCAAAGCCTTAAGAGATGCACCCTTAAAGTACAACATCATGGAAAAGCAGGCCTATGCCTTGATCAAGGCCTTAAAAGACTTTAGGTTGTACATTATGCATTCTCACACCATTGCCTATGTGCCAAATATAGTGGTCAAGGATATCTTGTCCCAAGACCCTGATGGGAAAAGGGGCAAATGGATTGCTACAATCTTAGAATACGACCTTGAAATAAAACCCACTAAACTGATTAAAGGTCAAGGCCTGGCCCAATTAATGGCTGAAACAAATTTGCAGGCCTTGGATATTAACATGATGAATTCCTTAGATGAGCAGGAAGGATTGCCCCATCCAACTACGGAGGAGCAGTTTCAAAACTCTCCTTGGTATACTGATATCCTTTACGTGCTCACAAACCTCAAAGCCCCTCCAGAACTGTCCAAAACAAAGGCCAGATTCATAAAACTCAAAGCTAGGAATTACTGCATTATGAATGAGAATCTATATTGGAAAAATCCAAATGGCCTTTTACTGAAATGTTTGTCTGAAACTGAAGCTGAAAGAATCAAACAGGAATTCCATGCTGGAGAATGTGGAGGCCACCTGAGTTGGAAAGCCACTGCAAATAAGATACTCAGGGTTGGTTACTATTGGCCTACACTCTTTGAAATCATAAATGATTCTTACCTACAAATGCCAAATCTTTGAAGGCAAAAGGAAATCTCCTTCCCCTCCCTCTCTAGCCGTCACCATAGAGCCTTTCATACAATGGGGCCCCTGGAGCTTTTGGAGAAATTCATCTGCCTTCTCTGGAATGACATAAATGGATCTGGCCGCCTGATTACTTCACTAAATGGATAGAAGCCATACCCACTAGGAATGCCACTGACTCTGTCATCATTAGGTTCCTAGAAGACTTCATCTTATCTCATTTTGGTTGTCCAAGGAAAATAATCACTGACAACGCTGCTGCCTTCGGATCCAAAAGAATGGTTGATTTCTGTCACAGGTACGGAATAGCACTTGGACATTCAACTGCCTATTACCCCCAGGGTAATGGCCTAGCTAAATCATGAAATAAAAGCCTGGTTACAATCATTAAGAAACTGTTGGAAGAGAACAAAAGGTCATGGCATAAAAATTTGATACATGCCTTGTGGGCAGACAGACTCACTACAAAGAAATCCATTGGCATGGCACCTTTCCAACTTGTTTATGGGACAGAAGCAGTCTTTCCCACAAGCTTGGAGTTCCAGTGATCAAACTTGTCCAGGAGATCCAATCAGAGGAGAACAATATGGTGAGAAGAATCAACGAAACTATCCATTTGCAGCAAAAAAGAGAGCAGGTTTATAGCAGAGCTATCACAACACAGGAAAGCATCAAGAGGCAATTTGACAAAAGAACCAAAGCTTCAGACTTCAAAGTTGGAGATAAAGTTCTGAAATGGGATTCGAGAAGAGAGGACAAAGGCAAACATGGTAAATTTGACAGCTTGTGGCAAGGTCCATTTGTCATCCAGGCCACTGTGGGTACTAATGCGTTTTTCTTACAAGAACTTGATGGTACAGAGTTGTTTAGGGGTCCTGTCAATGGTAGGATGCTCAAACACTATTTCTACTAATTTTCCATTTCTAGTTTCATTTCCATTGTACATACCATTACAGTTTTACTTTCAGGAAAATAGAAAAAATGTTCCAAAAAAAAAAAAAACAGAATGAAAAGAGAGGTTCAGACATGCTCAAAACATGAACCTCTGAAGTAAAAAGCATGGCTCAAACCTGATCAAAATCCAAGCCAAAGGAAGCAGAATAGCTGGTCCTAATAAGCTCAAAATCTGGATCAGCAGCGAAAGAAGACCCAGCTCTAATATGCCCAAAACCAGAGCTAAAGCAAAGAAAAGAGGTGACTCAAATATGCTCAAAACCTGAGTCACAAGAAAGAAAGAAGGATATATCGGAACTGCAGATTTCATGCCTTCACAGTTTTGTTTTCAAGATCCCACTCTAGCAAGTCAGACAGTTTAATCCTGGCTTGGCTGTTTTAAATTTCATGTCTTAGAATGTAGGTGAAGAAACTTATTGGACAGTTTAATCCCAACAGGTAGTAGATTAGGTAGAGAATTGTATGAGGCCAACAATCTAATCTGGCCTCATGGAGCAATAAGGGTAGATATAGAATAGGTTTTTTTTTGTTTTACAAAATAAAATGTAAAGGGTCTGCTAGCTCAAATGCACCCAAAGGGAAATGTTAGAATTGTAGTCTGGGTAGGTAGATTGGTTGGGAAATATTTAAATACCTTTGGTGTTCCAATTATGGTGGCGGCTGAAAATCAAAAAAGAAGAAATATGGCTTATGACGACGGGCAACTAGCCTATTCCAAAGATTATGCTCCTAGTTTCTTGACTCTCCCAAGGGAGATCCATCCCCAATGTAATATGCTAGCCTATGAAATTCTTGACAAGCAAGCTGGGGGCTGTGTCTTTCTAGAGACCTTCAAGGAATGCATCTCCCCTGAAGACACATCATCCTTGAGGTCTCTCTGTGCTTTTCCTTATACAAATCCCCTCTGCTGGTTCCTCTCCCTAAGACCTGCGTTACCCCTTGTACCCCTGCAAATGTCCCTTTTTCCCTTTTCCTATTTCTGTCAAAGTTTTTTTGTTCCCCTCTATTTCCCCCCTATCAACCCTCTAATTTCCCAAAGATTCCCATTTACATTCTTCCCTTACTCTTTTTTGACCTTAATTCTCCTTTACCCCTCTATCGTTACCTCCCTTTGGTGTAAAAACGCACTAAAATGGGTTTAAAACCCACTTTCCGACCTTGTAATAGGGATTAGCCCCTTTCCGCTAAACCTTAACCACTTTCCCACGTAACACTTTCCCAGAAACCAAGCGCTAAAAGCCTGAGGGGCTGATCGCATGATCGCATAATCACAAAAGCGCATGTTTATGTGAAACATTCCAATTGTCCATCGCAAATATTTGCGATGCGATGGACTACGTCGCAAATATTTGCGATGCGATCGGTCGCGTCATCGCACTTTCCCTCGATCGCATTTTTCCCTCCGTCACAAGTTCTCGCATCGCAACTCCGACCAATCGCATCTATCGCAGATCGCACTTATCGCATATCGCAGTTTCATTACATGTATTCAATTGATCCATTGCAAATATTTGCGATGCGATCTGATCGCATCGCCAATATTTGCGATGCAATCGCCTGTCGCACTCGCCGCCATCGCACTTTCCGCCCATCGCATTTTCCCATCGCATTTCCGCTCCATCGCAATATCACAAGCGGAGTTTTTATTTGTGCCGCTTTCCACCGTCGCACTTTCCGCCGTTGCGATCTGCACTTTCCGTATTGGGTCCCGCCTCGTACGATCATTCCTGTACATCCCGTCGCTTTCCATTGCATTTCATGGCATTATCCTTTGTATTTTCTCCGCAGCCCAAACTTTCGTATTTGTATTAATGTTTAATGTTTTTGTACATTCCGCCCCATTTCATATATCGTCCAACTGTTTGGTCTCCACCGTTGATCTACGTCCCTTGGTCATGATCTAATGGTCCACAAAGCATGTTCACACCAAACCCTATTTTTCATTGTTTCCTCCATATCAATGCATTTTTCACATTCATTTCATTCAAAAAAACTGTTCTCACCACCGCCATGTTTATGTCCTCCCGTCTTCCACAGCTACCCCTTATGCATGGTTTTCATCACCCAGTCCTATATTTTGCAGGGTTATCAGATGGTGAACGCCGCCATGGTTACACAACTTTCAATACAGCAGCGAGGTGACAGGACTCACTTTTAAAGAACAGGGTTCGAGCTCTGAAAACTTCCGCCGGCACCATTAAAGCTTAGATTACACAAACAAAGACAGTACGGGAGCAGCAGAGGGCTCGAGGCAAGAAATGGAAGTTTTCACACCTTTTCAGGGATTTTAGAAGGCAGAGGTACCAGTTCAAAGACATCGAGGGTTACATGAAAAGTCCAGCACGCAAAAAACCATATAATCAGGGTCTCAAATCAGCAGAATGTTTCTTCCTAAGCACGGACACAATACACATTATTGTTTCATTATGCATTGTGTCCAAGTGACGTTTTTCCCCTCTAGACCGTCCAGAATACTATTAGAAACATTTATTTCACAGCATGGCAGACCATTCAGGCGTTTATTTGCCATTCTGTTCCTGCACCAAAAGTACCACAGAGTCCTGCAGACCAAAGTACAACAAGCGGCAGACAGAAGTAAATGGAGGCCGAAAGGATTCATTCTTTCATCCAAGACATCTCAGAAATAAATGAAAAAATTTAAAAGCAAAATGGGCTTCGGCCCTCTTTCGTTTCAAATTTTAATACTGCATTTAAATCTTCACTTACCTCTTCTGCCCCTCTTCAGCTATAAAACTCGTGAGGAAATATTGTATTGGTTGTTGATGAAATATCAGTGAGATGCAAGTATTTTCCTCTTGAGACAAATTATATGTGTATATTGTAAGATAGACTGAGATTAGATGTATTCAGACTGAATGTTCAAGCTATGGGCTATGATGTACCTGATTGATGTTTTTTTTAATATGACAAGCATGTTTCTTTGGATCCTGATCTAAAGCAGCTGGTGATGTTTCCTCTTTCTCTGTATTTGTGATTGACTTTATGTATGTATGTTCGGTTTATTTCATTTCTGTGGTAGGCAACGAAGTATAACATAGGATTCACCCTTGGGTAGGTGCCCTATGTTTCCTACTCCCTACCTGATATTCCTTTATATGTATATCTGAATACCGATTTCAATTGATTTAACAGTGTAGTGCGTGTTATTACTGCTCTACGATGTATGAATTAATGAAATCTATATTCAGATGTTCTTGTTAGGATTTAGCTGAATGTGTTGAGAATCCTAGAGGTCTAGAACTTGATCTCTGTCTCTCTAGGAGCTTTCCATCCCAATTAAACCTTTCAAGATCCCTTGTTTCACCTCTAATCCCGTCCAAGTAGACCTGGAGTTAAATGACCTCTGGTCTGATCTATAGACAGAGTTGGTTTGTTCCCCTCCTTTCATTTTCTTTCCTTAATGTCCCATTCCAAATATCTCCTTTAAGATCCAATGCTCTAGATGACTAGCCCAATTGAAAGCTTGCACATTGATTACAAATAAATCCTTTCTTGACTCCATAGCCCAATGGCTTTGATGTTCTCTGAGTCATCTGTCCATGCCTAAGCTTCCTCTTTTCTCATCCTAGTCTCATATTGGTCCTTCTTTTCTTGATTCTCTCCAACCAAACATAAACAATCAAACAAACAACCTCGAGCCTATAACTAGCGTAAAATCTTATACTTTGAGCCTTAAAGACATAAACCTTTGGCTATCATAGAGATATCCCTCTCTGGACATAGGAGGGCTAGATCCTAAGGTCTGAAAGGGGTTATATGTTGTCTCATCTTTTGGTATTGCCAAATACGCAAAACATGGGGCAACAAAATCAACGGGGAATTCAGTATAAAATGGAAAACGATAAAGAAGATTTTGGACGGGGTATTGAGGCCTTCAAAGTCTTCAAAAGAGCTAACCCTTTCAAAAGAGCTAACAATTTTAGCAATAAATTTATTCCTTGAAGCTCAAAAATTATTAGCCATAACACTGTATAACAAATTTTATAGGTGGCTAACACTACCAACACCGAATCTAAAGCACTAGAGCGTGAAGCTTCTTCCGATTGGTGATCATCGGTGTCGACATGGGTCTACAATGCTCCATGTGGAATCTGCCAAGGATGTCCACAATATACTTCCCCTATCCCAAGAAGAAATGCCCCTCCTCTTGCCACACCTCCAAACCCAAAAAGTAATGCATCAAGCCGATGTCCTTCATCTCAAACTCCGCCGCAAGATCTCTCTTGCAGTGCTCTATGAGTCTCTCTGCACCTGTAATGACTAAGTCATCCACATACAACACTAGAATGAGAGGCTCCTCACCTATCACAATATAGTAAAGGTTCAGATCTGCCTCACTCTTTGTGAAACCCATCCCCTGCAAGTATGTATCTATCCTGGAGTACCAAGCTCTGGGAGCTTGCTTCAGGCCATAAAGGGCCTTCTTCAGTCTTCACACATGGGACTCCTTCCCATGCACCTCAAAGCCCTGTGGCTGCTCAATGTACACCTCCTCCTATATGAAGCCATTGAGAAATGCGGTCTTCACATCCATCTGGTGGATCTTCCAACCCATCTCTGCTGCTATCGATATAATGGAGCGGATCGAAGTATATCGAGCCACGAGAGTGAAGGTATCCTCATAATCAACTCCCTCTACCTAGGAGAACCCTCTTGTTGGGTATGTGTTATATTCTTTCAACTCCCTCGTGTTGAACGTTGCGTCGGACACAGCAGGGGGGTCCTGTCAGGATCCGAGGCAATGCCCCGGCAAAAAAAAATTTGGTGTGCGGTCCCACTCATAGGCGGACCCACCCATGTTTTGTGCATGAGTTTGCACATGGTTTTTTGGGGTACGATGGTTTTCAACCCCTGGTATTTTGTAGATCCGGTCAAGGGACTTACAGTTATGTTCTAATCCAAGGTTAATGGATTAGGGTTTATGTATGCTTCGACATGTATATATATGTGTTGTAACACTAAAAGGAATATAATGAAAAATCAAGCTGGTCATCCCGATTTGGGATCCAGGGGAAAATCTCTGTGTTTATCTATTTTATGTTTTATGCTCTCGCTATTGTTTATTTTCTTTTATAAGATTCGTGTGTAGATAATTTATGTTCAGGGTTAAAACCTACACCTCTAGCCACAAACCTTGCTTTGAACTTCTCGATGCTTCCATCTGCAGCATGCTTTACCTTGTAAATCCACCTGGAAGTAACCACATATTTTCCCTCAAGCCTTGACACCACCTCAAAAACATCATTTGTCATGATAGAAGAATACTCCTCCTGCATGGCCTCTCTCCAGACCTACTGGCTAACTAGCTCCTCATAGCTAGAAGGCTTAGAGTCAACGATGTTGGCAACCATTTCCATGTAGCTACAGAACCTCTCGGGTGGTATGCTCTCTCCGACCAGTCTCTTCAGCCCAGAAACATATGTGGCCTTTCTCAATGTATCCTGAAGCCACTTGGGCTTCCTCTTCCCTGAGCACACTTCTCCCACTGGAGAATGAAAATCCTCATCCTCATCAGGAGCCTGAACTCCTGAATGTCTGTTTTTTGTCCTCGTGCTTGAACCTATACCTGTAGATGTTGAAGTACCATGTGAAATTTCCATCAGTGGACTCCATAGTGAACTACTATGTGGACTTCTCTACATGTTTCCCGAAGCACCACCCCTCTGAATCTGTGAGCCACTTCTCACTAACAGACCTGACACTGTAATTGATGTACCTTGTGATCCATGTCCACTGGATCCCTGTGACTGACTCAGCTGCTCTTGAGGGTTTGGCCGATCCAGATACTCTAACTCTTGTGATCTCCTGAAAGCCCTATCCTCCTCGAAATTCACATCCTGCCTGACATCAACTCTCCTCTTTGCAGGAATATAAATCTGAAAGGCTTTCGAGGTCTCGTTATAGCCCGCAAAGATACCCTTCTCTGTGGTGGGCTCTAGCTTGGTCCTCTTCTCCTTGGGTACATAGGAGTATGCAATACACCCAAAGATACGGAAGTGACCAACATCAGGCTTCTTCCCAGAAAAATCCTCCTCTAGAGTCACATGCCCCAAGGTACGATGCAGACTCTTGTTCTTCAAATACACAGTACTGTTGCAGGCATCTTCCCACAAAAAAAATAGTAACCCCTAATCAAGTAGCATGGCTTTGGCAACCCCAATGGTAGATCTTTTCTTCCTCTCCGCAACCCCGTTCTACTGGGTTTGTAAGGAACTATGAAATCCCTCCTAATGCCTGCCTCTGCACAATAATCAACAAAATCACGAAGGGTGTACTCCCCTCCATTTTCTGACCTGAGGGACTTGATCTTCCAACCTGTCTGAGTCTCTACAAGATCTCTAAACTCTTGAAACCGCTTGAAGACCTCACTATTGATCTTCAAGAAATAAATCCAGGTCCTCCTAGAGTGACCATCAATGAATAAAACATAATACTCATACCCACTCAAGGAAACATGAGACATCTGACCGCCCACATTGGTATGAATTAAATCAAGAATACCATTTGATCTATTGTCACTGTTGGGAAAAGGGGATTTGGAAAACTTCCCCATAGCACATCCTTTGCATGTATCAAAGTGATCAAAACTGGAATCTAGCACACCTGTAGTGATCTCCCGCAATGTCCTCAAGGCCCCATGATACATGTGCCCCATCCTGCGGTGCCAAATCTCGCACAGCTCTGAACTGCTAGCTCTACTGCCGGTACTACTGCTCAATGCCAAAAGGGGCTGAAATGCAAACTTGTACACATTTGCATGGCATACACCAATCACTCTAGCTGAATCAGTTGGAGTTCCCCTGGGATATAAGCACCTGTCCTCTCCTGAACAATACCTCATACCCTTTGTCCTCCAATGCTGAGATGGATATAAGGTTCTTCCTCATCCCTGGCACATATAGAACATCTGAAACCTTCAAGTGAGGTTTGGGTTCCCTATCAAATCTCAATATCCCCACACTAACTACCCTAATAATGTTGTAGTCTCCGAGTACTACCTCTATATCAGTGCCACTCTCTGAAAGCTCTAAGAAGTACTCACAGACTCATGTCATATGACAAAAAGCCCCAATGTCAACATACCACATACCTGAAGATGCTCCGCTAGTGGAGGAAGTGCACACTCCATCTCAACCTCCGTGGCAGGTGATCTTGCACTAGTGGACTCACAAGTAATGAACCCAAAATCCTGGTCAAAGCTCTCCAAAAATTCCTCTATCTCTACTGATGCTGCCATAGTATTGTTCTTTCCCTTCTTCTTCTTCTCCAAACACAAAACTGCATAATGTCCCATCCTCTGAAAATTCCAACACTTAACCTTGGAATAGTCTTTCTATGTGTTCACTTGCTTACCTTTACCTTTGCCTTTGCCCCCACCACCACTTGTGGAAGCTTGCTTATTTCCTTTTGCCTTCTTGCCCCTTGCTAACAGTGCTACATCCTAATTCTCCTCAACTGATTTGGCTACCCCAATCTGGTTCTTTCTTATTTCATTTTTTATGCAATCATTCCACAACCTCTCCTAAGTGGGAAGGGTCTCACGTGCAACAATCCCATCAGCAAAGTTTAGACATGAACTAGGAAGGACATTCACTGCAATCTGCACCAACTCAGTGGGTGGAATGAACTCTCGAACTACTGCCAACTCATCTCTCACATTAGTGATATTTGTGAGGTATGCAGTAGCACTATCAATATTTTCCATATTAATGGCCTTCAACTTCTCCCTTAGGACCATTTTCTTGTTCTCATTGGTACTCTAGTAGAGATTCGTCAAGGTTGTTCGCATCTCATGAGAAATTCTCTTTCCTCTCACATGAGGAATGCAATGGTCTTTAATACCATCCAAAATCAGTCTCTTACCCTTGTTATTCTTCTTATTAAAGTCTTCTAGCTGAACAGGATCAACAGGCACATTAACAGGGTGATGTTGGGTATGCACCATTATACCCCAGACTTCTGCCTCCTCAAATATGCTCTGTATTCTTTCCTTCCATGTACTGTATTTGTTATGCCCATCCAACCTATCCTCCACCCTCAAGCCCAAATACATGCTTGTTTTCCTAACAAACTTGAAATTTCATTGTTGTGGTAAAGGTTCAGTTTTCTGTGTGTAAAATCAGCTTGCTGTAATTTTTTTCTTTGCTGTCCCAAACTGCACTTTTCAGCAAACTAGCTTTGATACCATGTAGAAATTTTGTGACCCACTCTAGTTTTCAGTTTCTCCTTATTTCTCCCATATAGTTAAATGCCCATTCCCATAACCATACATTCAACAAGCTTGAAAAATAAATATTTTCTGAAAACACAAATTCTGGAAATTTCAAAGTGCTAGAAATTGTAGAAATAAAAACATAGAAATATTTTCAGCCACACACAGAAATTTGACGCGCAGATTTTTGGTCAATATGATCCTGGAAAAACCCCCTAAAACTCTTGGGGAAAACCAATTCGAAAGCTCTCTTTATTTCTGAATATTTCTTTTATAGTGAGACAGAAAATACAGTAAAAATTCCAGCAACCGCAAAAATGCACTTATCTCGATTTCTATGCTTGCACACTGCCTCAGAAAATGTACCGAACAACAAACTTACAGAACATACATTTTACAACATTTATTACAACATTAAATGTTTAACTGCCACCTTCGAAATGCATGCCCATATTTCAGCAGTATGGTCGTACGACTATACGGAAAGTACATATGTACTTCCTCCTCGATTCTTGTGCCTGAAAACAACCTCAAAAACAACATTGTCCTGCTGTATGAATTTACTCGAAATATGTGCCAGAAAAACAGCAAACTCCTCCTAAGTTTTTGAGCCCAAAATCCACCTTGGAATGCGTGTTGAAGCTGCTGTACGAAATCCCTCTTCTTTGTGCCTCCTTCCTCGAAAATTTTTCCAACCTTCTGTTGTACAAATTTCTGCCTTGGGAAATGTGCCTCTAAGCTGTTGTACGGATTTGCTGAAGTCTCCTTACTGCTGCCCTCTTTCTTCTCACTACTCAGAAATGTCTCCTTTTCTTTCTCTCCTCCTCTCTCAATCTTCTCGTGAAAGAATAAATGATCTTTTCCCTCTTTTCCTCTTTTAACCTAACCCTAAGTGAATTTTGGGGAATCCCTAGATCCAATGGCTAAGATAGCTTTAGATCTAGGGCTGAGATTAAATGTGCATTTAAATTTCACTTTCTATTTTTTAATTCACCCCACTTTAATAAAGACCCTCTTAGTCATTTATTTCCAAAGTCACTTTTCACTTTCTAATTTCAAATTGACTTTATTAAAGTCACTTTAAAATTAAAATTAGTAACTTTATCACTTAAAGTCACTTTTAAATTAAGGAACACTTTATCACTTAAAGTCAATTTTTTTTGGACACTTTTCCCTAGGCCAAAGATCAAAGCCTTAAGGAACCACCTGTCCTTCGGTAACCAAATTTCAACACTTTCAAATTGCAATCTTTGGAAGGAAGATTGGACCCTTTGCCCGTCAACGAGCAAGTTTTGAAGGACTTATTTTCTTAGGAGAAATCCTGGTTAGGACTCTATATATAGTTTTGTTTTTTTTTTTTGAACCTGTACAATTTTTTTCATCTTTATTTTATTTTTTTCCTCTGAAAATTATTACATACCTAGCACACTTCAGGGTTGAATACCAGTGCTCTCAACTGATTTCGCATGAAAATATTTTAGAGAAGGCATATAAGATGACGTTGGAATTTGGAAGTATATGTTTGTTGCATGGAGGAACATCTTGCCACATGAACTGTGATTAAAACTTAAAATTTCTTTCCTGTGAGTGATATTTTCAGCTATTATCTGTAAGCTTCATTCATCAAGACACTTTAAAAGAATCTTATGTTTTTTTGAGATGTGAAGTAAGAGGATCCCTGGGTGCTGAGATGACTTAATTGGGTGCCATGGGAAAATCTAACACTATCTCTTAAAGTCCTTAGGCCAATTTGGAAGGATTGTTTTACTTCCGAGAAGCTTGAAAGTAAGGACTATTTCCTAGCTCATGAGTCAGGTTGAAACAACAAACTCCAACCCTGCTTAAGCGGTTTAAAAATATGGTAAAACCATGACTGTGCCCCAGAAATTATTCATAGGGTGATGAAGCTTGTGATTTACAAAATAAATTTCTCACTCCTAGAAAAAAAAGAAAAAGAGATGCGGTACACACCTAAAATTGGCTCGCAATGGAGAAGTTGCGGTCTCAGGGAAAATCTGAAAAACATACCAACAAGCAGAAGAAGTTAAAATTAACCTCATATTTTTGGCTTACTGGTAATAGTTGTTGAAATTTCCTCAAGGTTTAAGCAAGATCTTTCCCGACCAAGAATATTCATTTCCAAGGTGGGACATGTGTTTATTTCGCATACTCCTAGGTTCTAAGTGTCTCGAAAGCCATTTTCATAATGAAAAGATCTTCATAAGCTATATATTCAGAGATAAATACTTCACCCAGTAAGTCACCATTTGTTGTAGCAACAACCCCTGTTTTTGATTTTATGTTTTACTTGATTAGTTTTATTCTATAGAAAAGATATTAAAACAAAAAAAATTAAAATAATGCATGAAACTCATAAAAAAGAAAAAAAATCCATAAAAATCACGAATAAGACTTCATCGCATCAATCGGATGCCTTAGCTTTCTTTTCGGTGAGCTGTTCAAATTTGTTTCAGAAAATTGCCCTTTTTGTCGTTTCGGTGAATTGTTTTTTCTGTTCAGTGAATTCATTAATTTCATGTGTGATCCTTTCGTTGATTCGTTGTTTCTTTTTCCTCGCTTCATTCATTGAACTGTGTGTTATTGTTATTTTCTCTTCATCAAATCATGCTTTTCGGAATAAGGAATTCATCGATAACCATGTTGGCACGTCGGTGATTTGTAAGGTTCATTTATTCATTAATGGCTGGCATGTTGCGCATCCCAAGAGTATTCATTAATCCATGCTGCCATTAATTGGCTATTCGTGGCAATATGACATCTTTTGATTGGCCGACGACATCAAGATTGCACATTTACATTCTTATATCCTGTTAATTAAAGTTGGAAGTGTTTGAATTTATACGTAAAATCCACCTGTGGATCTAGCCCATGTGATTTGGAATGATTTGCATTTATTTTTCAAACCTTGGGGTAGGACTTTCTTTTCTCTATATATGCCTGCAGCAAGCTAGTCTTTGCACTATCCATCATTCTTCCTTTTTCCTCACTAAGTTCCAAGACTATGTGTTTTGCTAAATTGTAGCTTCTCGCTGACCCATTTGCATCTTAGGTATTTTAATTTTTTTATGAACTGATATGATGTCTGTGAATAAAATTTGATGTTAACGTTGTTGTTTAGCAGGTTTCTGATTGTCCTCATGTCGCGTCAAAAGAGAAGTGTTCCCCGGAATCTGAAAATTCCCAAGGCTACTAGGGAGGAGGTCTTGAATTTCGTTCTGGAGGACTTGTCTGTTGATCACTTCTTTTTAGATACTATGCACAAGGTTGGTGGAAAAGACTCGGCAGACTAGAGTACTCTGTATCGGTATTTTCAATACCATCAATATCTGGCATCGCATGATGAACCACCAGAAAATATTGAAGAAGAAGTTGAAGACACAGAAGTCGAGGCATGTATTAGAGTCTACAAGTCAGAGATCATTCTTGTTGGCACCCACCCCACCATGTTTCCTTACTATGATGTTATTCTGTGGATGTTGTAGTTCGTTTATATTCCCGGCAGGTTGTTTTTCAGTGCTTTGGGTCTAGTAATTGGGTCTTTCCGATCATGGGATCTTAGGAAATTCTACAAGCTTCCACTAGCCACTGCTTGGTACAATCAAGAATATATAGATATGTTCAAAATAAAGAATGAGAACTATCTAGAGAAGATCAAGGAATGGTGGGCTCTGAATAAGGACCCCACTCGCAAAGAAAGTGGGATCTACTCAGTTAATTCTCTAAAGTCGCCTTATCGAGAAGTCGTGTCCATGATTAGCAGATTGTATGGGATGGCGAATTGCTCCCTTTTTAAGATAGACTGGGTCCCTTTGATGTCTGGGGTGGTCGATGAGGGTTAAATTTTCAATTGGGTTGATATCATGTCCTCTAGTCTGGCGAAGGCCATTTCTAAAGCTAAAGGGTCATCATCCTCCGAGCCTGCGGTGTTCTTCATGTCTGCATATGTCCTCGACTGTGTGTATGCTTGCAATGTGTTCTCAGGAATGGATTGTAATTGGACCCCCACCAGGGCTCCGTTACATATATACTGCAGCAAGTTGTGGTCATCAAGGTATGTTTTTTTCTTTTATCATATCTTCGAGTAGTTTTTTTCCAGAAATTCACATTATCATATACGTGCATCCTCCTCCAAGATTCTCCATGGAGGGAAACAATGCGCTGGAACCACTAAGGGATTGGTACGTGGAAAAGTTCTACTCCTACATCAGAGTGTATGGGTTGATCGAAGCTCCACATTACCTTCCAAATTATGTTCCGGACAGATTGTTGTTGAGAGAAATATCACATCAGGTGAATTATGGAGATGTTGGAAAAGGTTTGAAGGATAGTGGAAAGAGGCAATCGCCAAATTACCCAATTGTTCTGGGTCAATATAAGCTAGGAGCTTATGGCCACGCCTTTGAGGAAGCAAATCGTATAAGAAACATCCTATTGGCTCATGCCCCTTACGGGATGCGTGACCCGTTCTTAATAGTTAAAAAGCATTTGTTGAGTTTGAATATGGGTAGTCTCTATGATCACCAAGAGACGCCTAATGATAGAATGCATTGCCGAGCAGATAGTTTTGAAGAGATTTTGGAAAGAATCCAAGACTCAAAGGATCAGAAAGTAAAGAAGAGGTGGGAAGCCTATCAAATCAAGAGGTTGGATACCGCTGCTGCCGTGAGAGAAAAGTTTGACACAGAACAGTGGGAGTTAGCAAAGACTCAGGAATTGGAAAACCCTGAGTTAAACTTCGCCACCTCAAGTGTAGGGACTTCTAGTTCCTCTGTTCATATTGATCTCGAAGTTGATCCTGTCATGGAAAATTTGAAGCAGGCTGAAGCAGAGGCTAAGACAAAGTAGGCCAAAGAAGAAGCTCACGATAAAGTAATTCAAGAGGAACCTGAAGCCATGGAAAGGCTGAAGCAGAAAGAAAAGGAGAAGGCGGAAGAAGAAGTCGTTGCTCAAGAAAGAGAACGTTTGAAGGTAGAGAAGGCTGAAACAACAAGGAAAGCTCAAGAGCTAGAAGAGGAGGAAAAGAAGTGAGCAGAAGCAGCACAGTTGACAATTCATAATCAAGAGGTGCATCATACTACACCTCTAGCCTCTATTCCAGGAACTTCCGATGTGGGTATTGCAGGATTGGAGCATATTGACATTATGCATGATTCAGTGGTTACCATGTCAAATTATTTCTTCAGTCAAAAAGAGAGAGGGGTAGTCTCTCGCCCCAGGAAAAGACAAAGGACCAAGGAAGGAAGTGATCCTCCTGTGGTCGTGTGGAAGTTTGGAGATGGGCTAGTAGCACAGCAAAATTTGGACTCTGCAGCCTTGTTGTGATCTCTCGCAACATTTAATGAGTTAAATCTTTTCAAACCACACCAGCTTATTTCTAAGCTTCAAATGCAGATCTCTAGTTTTTAATCAGAGAAGGAATAATTGCAAGGAGGAATCCAGGAACTAGCTCAAAGGTTGGTTAGTGCGCAAGCGGAGCATAAGAATCAATTGAAAGAAGTCACAGATAGGCACCATAAATCCATATCGTAGGTCCAATAAAATTTCTTGTCTCTCATTGAGTCTGAAAAGGCGGAAAGGGAGCAGGTGATTGTGCGGGCCCAAGCAGAAAAGGTTGATTTGTTGCATCAGATGGAAGTTTTAAGAAATCAGCCGAGCAGTTTAGATCAGCTCTTTGTAGAAATAAGGGATGTTAGCAGGGATATGAGTGAAACTCATGTGGCCTTTTATCAATACCTGCTTAAGGTTCATTTAGGCTATCAAGATTCCTTGCATTGTGGAAGTGATCTAGTTGTTAAAGGGAGTCAAATCAAGGGAATTCAAACCATGCTGAAGGCGATCGAATCATTCAAAGCCCGATTCATCACTGAGCATTTGGATATCCCAAGGTTGTCACATCAAGAAATGATGATTCATAAGGTTGTGTCTGATGACTTGCTAGCAGCAGCCTCTGCAGCTTCTATTTCTAGTAAATACACCATTCAAAGATGCACATAGGTGTTGAGCGTGGAAGCAAAGCTCTCGTTTGCGTGTGGTATTCCCCCCTTGGTTACCATCACTAAGGTTGTACTTGAGCACTTCATACCGGTATGCCTAGTTCTAGAAGACACAAAGATCGCTAGTCAGTTTCTGGGCTGAGTGACAATCGCGCAGGATGTCGTGGCTGATATAATCACCAAGCCAGCCAAGAGATTGTTCATGATCAGAAATTTCATCCAGCGCATGGAGAAGAGTCATTTTTCCATCTCATATTACTTATATTTGTGTCGATATCGTCTCGATCAGGTGGACCCAACTTGGTTAGAGTTAATCGTGAATCGTCACGATTTATGGGCAAAGATCGTTGGTCTTCCTGTTGAAACATCCACCTCAGCCCCAGGCAAATTGTTTGTAGTCAGTAGTTATTTTTAGGAGTTATTCTTCAATTTTTAAAAGGTAGTCACCCAACCATTTCTTGGTTGGCGAAATTGTAACCCTTTTTATTTTTGTATAAATAAGTCATAATATGACAGCCCTTGGTGGGGGGAATCACATGGAAATAATCAGTGTAAGAGATGTATGAAATCTCGGGGCACAAAATTTTTTAAGTCCTAGAGTTATAATAGAACAATCGTCTCTTCATTTGGAAATACAAGTGTATGAATGGATTTCTAGTCTGCAACTTTTCATGGATCATGCATTATTGCATTAACACGGGTTTTAATGTTTCCATGCTCTTAGTTTTGTTTAATCCTATTGGAATGTTAAAATAAGAAACCAGTTTAGAAATCTATTCTATCAATATTTGTTTATTTCTTTAACGAGTGTAATATGTTCGATTAGAACTTTTTTTGAAATCATCTTTTACTATTACTGATATGCACTACAATTAACGCGAAACTTCTTAGGTTTGATTAATGGTGTTTGTATCGTAGTGCGTTTAACATGAATAAATTTTTCTTCTCTTCAGCTTAATATCAAAATGCTCATTTATAAGGATAGGTAGTATGTTTGTTATTTTAAATAGTTTCATTTTTTTCTGCTCGAAAACCTAAAAATAAACAAAAAAGGTAGTTTTGATCCATCACCATCAAATTCCTCTTTAAGGAGAGACATTTACCCGCATGGTAACGGAACTATAAATTCGTCGAGAGGGGATAATTAGGAACCTTTGTTGGACTTTTCTCTCCTTGTTTCCGTAGTGATTTTTTCTTGGTCAACACATGGTCCTCTTGGAGCTACATAATAGAGTTGCTTTGGTGATTGACTTGCCCCATTTTCCTCTTGGTAAATTCCTTCAACCTTGGAAATGATGGGAAATATGATTTTGCATGGACAACAAAAATATCAACATCTTCACTTTTCTCATATTGCATTCTTAACATTTCTACTTGTTTGCTTATATTTCTAAGAATTTTTGTTTTAAATTTATCAAGCAAATTTCCAAGTTCAACTTGACTCACCAACCTTGATGTTGATTTTCTTACTCTTTCCCTTCCTCTTGATATATGCTTTCATGTTTCACAAATTTCTTCAAATGATCATTTGTATACATCACCTCTGCTCATGAGATCAATGATATCGATCCACTCATACCTAATTGTTCTAAGGGGTGTTTTAATGTTCCAAATCATACATGATGAAACTTTTCCCTCTTAACATTATACTTAAATATCTCTATTAGATACTTAAGGCTCTCATCTTATTTTTGTTTCATTATAAAAAAATCTTCTTTAAGATCATGATATTTATATTTTTCTAGAAATATATTTTGGATATCATTGCATGATCTTATTGAATTAGTACCTAAACTCATGAACCATTTAAGAGCTCTATCCTTCAATGTTGTTGGAAACAATATCAACTTTTAAGTGTTTAGTAAGTAACCATAATATCTACAAAGTATTTGAAATTCAAAGAGAAAGGTTTCTCGATCCTCTGACCTCATACCATGGAATTCAGGAAGGAAATATGGAGGGATGTTCTTAAAATGCACACTAACACCAGTATCTTGA